>CM042873.1:3674541-4068292 GCA_023658055.1 Thaleichthys pacificus
TCCCTGCTTCAGAACAGGGTTCCCCTTACTGCGGCACTTTGGTGCTGTCTGAGTGACAACACTCTCCCTGTGTATATTTCTTCTCTCTCACTTAGTTTCTCACTCCATTCTTTTCCTTTTGCTTTCTGTGCTATACCACTCTTACACACTCACACCACACACACACACACACACACAGAGAGAGAGAGAGTTCTGGTCTCATTAGGAGCTGGTTGTATCCATCTCTTGCCTCAGTGCCTGGGGGTGTTTAGTGTGAAGGTCCTGTCAGAATAAGGAAGGTGTCACAGCTCCCCCTACAGGTATCATCCGGTACTGCCTGTCCACCTCCCCACCCACCCCAAACCCCTCCACCTCCCCCACTAAACCAACCGCACAGAGAGAGAGAGGGACAAGGAGAGAGGTTTGGAGGGGAGAGGGGAAAGAGAGAGAGGGAGAGAGGATATAGAGTGAGGTGTAAGGCTGAGAGAGAGAGAGAGAGAGAGAGAGAGAGAGAGAGGAGAGAGAGAGAGAGGAGAGAGAGAGAGAGGTGGAGAGGGAGAGGGAGAGGGAGAGAGTGTGTTTCAGAGTGTATGTGTGTGTGTGTTTGTTTGTGTGTGTTGCCCATCTATGTCGTTCGGTTGTTTGTTCTCTACAACCAGCTGAGCGAAGATGAACAGGCTCTGCTCTGGCCTGGAGGGTCAGGGTCAAGCAGTCCCCCTTCACATCCAGACATCCTCCATACTTACTTTCCTGCTCTCCAGCTGCATGAGTCTGTGTTCCCTCCTTCCTCTCAGCTCTCTGCTTGGTCCTCATCTCCCTCCTTTTCTGCTCTCACTCTCTATATATCTATTCATTCATTCATTCATCCATCCATCTCCCTCTCTTTCTCCCTCTCTACCTCCTCCCTTTCGCTCTCTCTATAAACAGGTCAGTATATGCAGCAAACCAGTATCTGCACCATGAGACGCTGGTCATAGCACTCAACACAGGTGTCTGTGAGTATTTATGACTCTTACACAAGGGGGAAAAACATTGTGTACGTGCGTGCGATGGGTCTGTGTGTGTGTGTGTGTGTGTGTGTTTGTGTGAGCTGTCAGAGGAGAGATAAGGATGCGTGCTGACAGGAGTACATACAGAGTACAGGGGCTGATGTGAAATCACCTCCTTCTATACCACTGTGACAGTTTCTCTCCAGATCTGCTTTGACAGACCTCAAAATTATTCCGCTTTTCCTTCCACTCTCATATATCTGAACTTTGATCTGTGTTTGTTGGTTCCTCCATCCCCTTCAGCAGCTTTGCTGGACAACCACCTGTCTGTCTGTCTGTCCGTCTGTCTGTCTTCTGTCTGTCTGTCTGTGTCTGTCTGTCTGTCCGTCTGTGTCTGTCTGTCTGTCTGTTTATCTGTCTGTCCGTCTGTGTCTGTCTGTCTGTCTGTCCGTCCGTCTGTGTCTGTCTCTGTCTGTCTGTTTATCTGTCTGTCCTTCTGTCTGTTTGTCTGTCTGTCCGTCTGTCTGTGTCTGTCTGTCTGTGTCTGTCTGTCTGTCTGTCTGTCTGTCCTGGCTCACTGCCAGACCCTCAGTGAAACAGTGTGCCTGAAACAAAATGGAACACGATTGGAACAAATCTTTTCATGTCCAAGTCCTCAGGAAGACTCGAGTTTCAACTAGGAATCTGTGTGTAGCACTTTACAGTCCAACCCAAGAAATAAACCTGTGTCTGTGTGTGCATGAGCCTGTGTGTGTGAGGATGTTCTAAGTAGACATGTAGCTGGCACAGAGCACCTGCACGTTAACACAGCCTGGAACCCTGTTAGCAGCACACACACCGAAGAGGACCCCTCCAATCGATGGAAACTTCATTACTGCCGAGCTTAGCTAGTAATCTTCCCCGTCACAGCTGGGAGAGACACACACTATACCTCTGCACCTGGTCCTAATGATCTCCCTCCGCAGAGAGGTGCCGCACACACATACACACACACACACACAGATGCACACACAGCAAATAGAAACGCACACACAGCAAACAGCAACAAAGCAATAAACACACACAAACACCATTTGCCGAGGCGTACGTACACCCACAATAACCAAAAACACACTCAATCACCGCACACAAACACACACACACTCAGACAGTCATTTCCTGAGAGATGAGTGTTCAGAGGACACAAGAAACGACAACAAGGGAAAGTAGAGCTGGAAGAGAGAGAGAGAGGGAGAGAGAAAGAGAGGGAGAGAAAGAAAGAGAGACACAGAGAGAAATATAGTGGGAGAGAAAGACAGATTATGAGAGAAAGAGAGAAAGAGACACGAGAGAGAATGAGAAAGAAAAAGTAAGAGAGAGAGAGAGACACAGAGAGAGAAGGAGAGAAAGAGGGAGAGAGAGACGGAGAGACAGAGAGAAAGAGAAAGAGTAAGAGAGCGGGTCTTTACAGCTTTCATGGTTTCGGTTCATATTTCTCATATTTATCGAATAAGTTGCTTATTTATGAAGCAAAACTGAACATGAGCGGATTGCCCCAGGGCTCTTCTCCACACATCCAGCAGAGGGCAGTGAACACGTCTCACGCCAGGATGACGGCAAAAAATCAAGTTATTCCCTTTTAAAGATGCTCCACACAGCAGCCTGTATGTGCTACAGTTTCAAACACAGGTCTGTCCCTGTTGGTACAACATGCTGTTGTTGTGAAGCGTTCCTCTTGGTCTCACGGTACAGTAGATGCCTGGGAATCGATCCCTGCTGCTTTTAGATGTCAAAGACTGAGGTTTCATCCTCAAAGTTGTCCTTGCGCCTGTGTGCTGCAGCTCTCTGGCTGAGCATCACGAGGGGATGGGTCGCAGGGAGACGGGGAGACACAGACACACGGACAGAGAGAGAGACAACGAGAGAGCAGCAAAATTACCGTGAGGGCGAGAGAGGAGAGACAGTAAGAGAGAGAACTCAAAGAGAGAGTGAGAGAGATGGATGTCGAGGGGAAAAAAGAGGAGAGAGAGAGAGAGAGATATGGAAGATGAGACAGGGAGGGAGAGCTCTGAGAGGCAGAGAGAGGGAGCTGACGGGGGGGGGGAAGGAAATTGCCTCCACAGTTATCGAGAGTCCATTCAACCTCTGTGATAATCAGATATGTGTCTTGGCGCAGCATGGTACAGAGCATGGAGAGGGAGGGAAAGAGAGACACACACAGACAGAGAGAGAGAGACAGAGAGAGAGAGAGAGAGAGAGAGAGAGAGAGAGAGAGAGAGAGAGAGAGAGGGAGAGAGAGAGGGAGAGAGTGAGACAGAGAGAGAGAGAGAGAGAGAGAGAGCGTGAGACAGAGAGAGAGAGAGACAGAGAGAGAGAGAGACAGAGAGACAGAAAAAGACAGAGTAAGGGAGAAAGAGCGAGAGGCAGAGAGAGATAGATGGTTTTAAGACCACGTTTTCAAAACGGTCTTCCCGTCCGTGTCTCCCTTCACTCTCATCGCTACATTCAGGTGTCCGTCTGTGATTGGCCGTCGACACAATATCTCATCACCAGCTCAAGTGCTCCCAACCAATCAACGGTTCATCCGTTTTCATTTAAACCTCACCCCGTCCTCTGTTCTAGTCATCGTTGGTTTCTGTGTTTGTTAGTCAACTTGGTTCTGCGGTTGTTTAGTTTCTGAAGGCTATTCTGAGTCACTTGGGTTTTGAGATTTGGAATAGGTAAGCTGACCATGGGCCTACACCACCGTGGAGCAAACCTGTGTTACACTCAGGGTAAGGAACGAGTCCCACCTCATGTGTTTGGTATAGGGATGTTTATGGTTGGGTAGTTAGGACACTCTTGGATGGACATAGAGACCGAGAGGGAGAGAGCCATGGAGACAGACAGACAAAGAGGAGCGAGGGGGAGAGCGAGACTGGCCCGGTTATCAGGCAGAATCCCTCTCCAAACAGAGAGTGGAGGTAGTAGCAGCGGAGAGGCCGTATCTCTCCTAGAGACGAGGGCGCCGGAGGAATGAGATGAGCAGCGCCGACAGACGACTGAGACATAACCTCATTTTCACATTATCTATATGCTAATGCCACCGCCTATCTGCTCCTTGTCACCAGACACAGCACCACACACTACAGCAGCCCGGGGGCAGCCCAGTCCACCTGGGGTTTGTCGCATGACGTGCAGATAAATGCGTGGATACACAGACCTATTATGGGGTGTACCATAAGTGGTCAAGCGAACGTCCCTTTTTCACGTGTTGAGCAGTGACAACACGTTTTTCCATGTTGACCAACAGAGGGCGACATGCAACAAATATAAACAGGAGCCATTGGAGCCAACAACCTCCTGCCAGCCATCTGTATGGTGTTGACAGGTCACTGCTTTCATAGATTTACTCAATATTCACTCTCAATAGTCCTTCTCACAAATCATCTCGTACTGGCTTTAAGACCCTGAGACAGAGATGCCAGACAGCCAGTCACACGTAGTAAATACAATCCATGTTCTGTGAGAGATTAAACAGGGTAGGATCTGACATGAGAATAGGAATTACAATTCACTCTTTAGGTATTCCTCTCAATTGCAATCTCTCTCTCTCTCAATCTGTTTCCCTCCCTCCTCCACCATACCTCCTAAACAAGCAGTCTTCTCGCTCTGCAGAGCCAGTTGAGAGTTGGTTTCCTGCTATGAACCGAGCTTAGCGCTTTAATCAACACTTCAGCACAAGGCTAACGGGACATCTGGATGGAAATCTGGATTGAGATTACACCAGCCTCATCTCACACGTGTGAGTGTGTGTGTGTTAGTGACAAATGATGCAATTGGTCACAAAATAATGCTGCTTCCTCCTGTTTCTCTCTCACATTTATATAACTTTCTGTTGTACATACACACACACACACACACACACACAGAACAACCCCCCATCCCGCCCTCACCCCCCAACTCCTCCCCTCTGAGAAACAGGTTTAAACAGTTTATGGTTTGAAAGAGTACTCAGGAATGGTGGCATTGTCTGCAAGATGACAGCTCTTTTATTCGGAGAAGGAATGCGAAGCATGTGAATGCAGAGCCTCCTGGTCCAGGCCTGCCTCTGTCTCCTGTCTCTCATCAAAACACTAGTTCTCACACAGCTTCTGTGTCAAAGGATTTGCATCTCTTGACTTGTCAAGCAAAGCGAAAATTACAGTGAGGGTGTGTGTGTGTGTACACAGTACACTGGAACAGCCAGATCTTCTGGCATCGACAGTGTAACAGTACACTCACAAAGCTCACAGAAGGAAGCACACCTTGAGCTGTCTCCACTCCTATCACAGGACTGCAAGTTGAAACAAGGTGTCCCCAAACACTGAGGTGACAGCATAGATGATGTGAACCTCTCTGGTACAAGTCTGGAGCCTGTCTCTTCCACTCTCCAGGCATTTCTGTGGAATTATGGCTGAACCCGGCGGTTTACGCAAACACCTTGTTTTACAGTAAGCGCCTTGGCATCGTTTTGGACAGGTCTTTCGACATAAGTTGAAGCCTTTATCCAACCCTCCTTAGTCAACCCCATGTTCCTCTACCGCTCCTCCCAAAAGGTTATCAAAACGATTACACACTATTTATTATTCAGTTCAGTGGAGACTCGGAATGCAGAAAGTTTAAATTATTATATTTTCAATTTTTGTTCTTGTGACACTCAACCTCCCTCCCTTTTAACATGATCCACAGGGAGAGGAGTAACTGCCTGTCAGATTCATTCCATGCAGGACAGGCTTTATGAATTCATCCTGTCGTGAGCTGTGTAGTGTTGAACCTACGCTGTTGGCAGTCAGAGGAGAAACATCCACGTCAAATTCCTACTTCTTCAAGTTGAACTCTGACCTCTTCCTTCCTCTGTTAAATGTCAGTCGATAACAGCATTCTTCCAGGTTGTGATTCCACGCTACAAAAAAGGGAGGCTGGGTTGCGTGTTAATTGGTATGAACTGCAAGGTCCGCATTCAAATCAAATTCCCTGCTGTTGCGTTTCCCCAAGAGGTCACCACCTTACCAAAGGGCATGACATTCGATCCTTCGAATTAAACGTGAACCTCACCATGTTTTTGATTATAAATACATTGTGCATATCCTTTTAAATGCTTGGGATTTATACATTGGAGTGTGATGGGTATGACTAGATGTGTGATGAGTGTGATGGCGGTAGGATGGAAAGGATTGTGGTCCTGAACGTGGAGGGGCAGAAACAGACAGACCTGATTGGTTGTGACGTGGTCGTACAGACTATACTAGCTTAGAGAGGTTGTGACCCCTGCAGCAGTTAGCCACCAGGAGTAAGCCCCACAGCTGCAGAATCCACTCAGACAGAGCCAATACGACCTATTATCATCATCCCCTACAATGGCCTTGACTACACACTCAATCAGAGGAGGGCTGGGAGCAGGGGGGGGTTGTGGGGGTGAGAGTCTTGCTTTCCCACAGGTGGTGGTGAGGGCTTATACAATGGGCAGCTAAAGTGCAAGGCCTTCTGTGTCCAGTGTCCTTGTTGTGATCACTGTGCCATGTGATTCGACCACCTGGGAATAGCTACAGTAACTGTGCATGCTTTGTGTGTGTTTAGTTTGGTTGGTTTTGTGTTAGTGACATGCTGGTTTTGTAGCAGTGTAGCTGTAAGGCTGGAGTCACACCCACAATCTGACTGTAAAGGGCCGAATGTAGCTGCCCGGTGATTGGCTGTTCAGCGTTCCAATCTTTGAGGCGCTGATTCAAACGCGTCCACACGTCGAACCTGACTGAGAAGGAATGAGACTGAACATCAGTCTCCAGATCTGAGAAGATCTGTTCTGAATCTCAGATGTGTCCTGTCCTGTGAGACTGATAAGATCCAGATGAGATGAGTCCCGATCGTTTGTATGACTCGACCTCAAGACCTTCATGTGGTGTGTTGTTCCTGTGTACTTGAATTTTAGACATTGTGTTTTGTGGACATCATTGGTTCTCATCAATTTCAATTAAGGACGCCTTGACAACAGTACATTAACGCATCAGAATATGTTCTTCTTTTCAGAGTTAGTTTTTCCCTTTGGCAAACACTGTTACGGAACAATTTAACCAATGACATGTTTTAGCTCTAAAAATACAACTCAAAAACATACTTTTGAATTGATATCAGGCCAAAGGCTGTTTTGTGTACAGGTCTGGATCTGTCTCTCTGTCCCCACAGACAGCACCTCCGTTCATCCAAACTTCAACCGGATCTAAAAATGTTTTTTCTTCACAAAGGTTTTCCCTTGTTGACAGGCCTCTCTGCATCTCACACTCACCACACACCGACAAGAAGGCCGGCCACATTCTGCATCCGTCTGTGGTAGCCTCATTTTGGCCCAGTTTTAATACACTATAGAGAATTATCTGTTCTTATTTTATCTTGCTTGTCCCTTCCTAGAATTGATTAATTAAATAGTTTATACAACATGCAGGTAGATGTAAGCAGTGTACCCACACACCTGTACCTACCTACACACCTGTACCAAACTATACCTACACACCTGTACCAAACTATACCTACACACCTGTACCAAACTATACCTACACACCTGTACCAAACTATACCTACATACCTGTACCAAACTATACCTACACACCTGTACCAAACTATACCTACACACCTGTACCAAACTATACCTACACACCTCTACCAAAATACACCTGTTCACCTGTACCAAACTATACCTACACACCTGTACCAAACTATACCTACACACCTCTACCAAAATACACCTGTTCACCTGTACCAAACTATACCTACATACCTGTACCAAACTATACCTACACACCTGTACCAAACTATACCTACACACCTGTACCAAACTATACCTACACACCTGTACCAAACGATACCTACACACCTGTACCAAACTATACCTACACACCTCTACCAAAATACACCTGTTCACCTGTACCAAACTATACCTACACACCTCTACCAAAATACACCTGTTCACCTGTACCAAACTACACACCTGTACCAAACTACACACCTGTACCAAACTAGTTCTGAGAACTATCTGTGTTCTTTCTACATATCTGTGTATGCTATTCTTCTACGTCAACTGAGGGCATAGCAAAGGGCTTGTTTAGATAAGCCACTGTGTGCCATGTGAAGTTAGAATGATGCTAGCATGGTCACCATACACCTCAATCAGATTCTAAGCCAAAGTTGTGTGACTATCTTTCCAATCCTCCGACTTTCCAGAGAGATTCAATCAGGCAAACTCTCCGACCAATATGCTGCCAATCCACAGTGACAGCTGTTCCCTGATTGGGAACACTTAGAGATTAGGAGGTTGACTGAGTTAAGAGGCGTGATGCGTCCTGCATCCTGCCACTGCTACTACACAAGCTTTCTGACGCTCCCTCCTCCTGGTTCTAGATCTTTCTAGATCTTTCTTTCTCACACAAACACACTTTATCTCTCTATCTCTACATCATTTTCTGTTTTGTAGTTTTAATGCCAGTGCCCAAACAGTGTGACCAACAATCATTTATGATAGGATTTTGTTGTTGTGCTGCATACTGTATAACACTCACAGTTGATGATAGTAAATCTGTATAAATATTAATATTAAATACAAATCCTCTAGTGGATAAATAATGTGGCTGTAATTTCATAGCTCCATAATGAGAAATATTACTTTGTAGCAGCCATTTTAGAATTGTGAATGGTTTGGCAGTTCATGGGGTCTATATAACTGTGTATATCCATGTCACTGTATATACTTACTTGTCTTTGTTACTATAAAATGAAAACTGATCACAGTTATAAAAGCAAGCACACTTAACATTTTTATCCATGTATCCCATATATGCTCTTTTAAAAGTATTTACTGACATTTACTCCTTTCTCATTTCACATTAACGCTAATGTGGGATTAAAATAATCTGATGTCTGAATCTGATATATTCCAACTCTCTGCTCAGTGTTTTCATCAGTCAGTTTGCGTGTGGATGTCAGTGATGTCATTTCCTCTTTGGTGAGAATACAACTGTCAAATTTGACTACGCAGGAAGCAATATAGTGCTAACTACCTCCAAGATGAAGTAATGTGTAGAGCAAAAGTACAATTTATAATGTGATGATGATTTATGAATTAACTGCATGTAGAGTATCCAAGAGCAGTTATTAGCATTCAGAGGTTGAGACCATTTCTGACAAAAATGTAGTTTTGTACATTTAATTCATGTAATTTCCATGGAAGTTATCCACATCTCAATTACATTTACAGACATATACTGATCTGACTGAAAGATATAGTACCCTGCCTAGCCTACCTCTCAATAATAAACAAACAAACACACACACACACTCAGCCCAGGGGCATGTGCTCTGGCCCCAAAAATGGGATGTGAACCAGAACTGGCCCCCTGAGGGCTTCAAAGCTGATTGGCTGCCATCAGGGGGTCATTTGCATAGTGTGGGTGTGTCCTGAGCCAGAGTCAGGGTGAATGGCTCGTTCAGTTCAGATAGCAACTAGACAGAGCACGAGCAGAGACCTGCGCTCATCAAACACACACACACACACGCACACAATGCCTCTGCTGCTTTGGTTTATATCGTCCTTGCTATAGGCACAGAAGTTGGACGAGGATAAAATCATGTTCAACAAAAGAAACCCCAGCCTTGGCAAAATAGGAGCAATATGGGTAAGTGATATGTGTGTTTAATCATTTCTGGAGATTGGACAGCGGATGTTTTTTTGTAAAGATGCTGGAAGATGAATGTGCTGCTAAGGGATGTGCTGTTTCACCACAAAAGAAGTCATTGATTTAGATATCCGTTGACTGTCTTGTTTTTTTCCTATTTCTTCTCTTTTTTCCAGTTAGTCTGTCAAAGATAGATGACAATATTTAGAGAAAGATTTCTCAAACCATATTTAAGAATAAATTCCCTTATAGTCCCCTTATTTTAAGTTTGTAAGTCTTCATTGTTTTAGTTAACAAGAACACCAACTCGGACTTTTCATACTGTTATTGACTTTGTTTGACTCTGTTTTTTGTGGAAATAGAATGAAGCATGTGTTTTGGATTGAACATCGTTTGCAAATTTTTTTTCCTTTTATTTTATAAAACAGTAATATCTTTCATTATTATTTATTTCAGGGATTGTGCATTCTCCTACTTTACACCAGCCCTCTCTCCTGTTTTGCCAATTTCAGCCAAGCGAAAGAGCTCCTCTATAAAATAAAGGAAGGATTACCCAGGGGGACTCTCATAGGGGCTGTCGGCAGGGACTTAAACTTGGATTTCAACGTTGATCCCCCCCTTTTATTCAATCTGCCACAAAAGACGAACAGTGAGCAGTACGTCCACCTGAACAGCACCACAGGGGAGCTGTATACATCTGGCACGGAGATCGACAGGGAGGCTCTGTGTCCGGACTCCGTCCCAGGACGCTACGCTGCAGACTGTGTCCTGGCCCTCGACGTGTTCGTTCTCCCCCAGCAGCACTTCCAGCTGGTCAAGGTCAAAATCCTGGTGGAGGATGTCAACGACAACCGGCCCCGTTTCCCGGTGGACGAGATCCGCGTGTCGGTCCCGGAGAACGCCCCGGTGAACTCGCGCTACGCCGTGGAGCAGTCGGCCGTGGACCCGGACCTGGGGCTGCACGGGGTGCAGACCTACTGGCTGGTCAACGACTTTGGCGTGTTCACGCTGGACGTGGAGGAGAACGAGGGCGGCGAGCTGACCCCCTTCCTCATCGTGACGGAGGAGCTGGACAGGGAGAAGCAGGGCGAGTACGTGACGGACATCATCGCCGAGGACGGCGGCAGCCCGCCTCTCCTGGGCACGGCCGCGCTCCGCATCGTCATCGGCGACGTCAACGACAACTGCCCCCAGTTCACCGAGTCCCACGTCAACGTCACCGTGTTCGGGAACGCCACCAACGGGACGCCGCTGACACGCCTCCACGCGTTCGATCCCGACCTGGGCGCCAACGCCGCCGTCACCTACGCCTACAGCGACCGCGTGCCGGGGGACACGAGGACCCTGTTCCATCTGGACGCGGTCACGGGGGTCGTCAGGCTGGCGGGGAAGATCGACGCCAGCACCGGGAAGTTCTACAAGCTCCCCGTCCTCGCCAAGGGCCCCGGCTGCATCCCTGCCGTCGCCACGGTGACCGTCCACGTGGTCCGGGTGGCGACGGGACCCCCGGTGGTCGTGCCGCGCTACATCGCGGCGGAGAAAGACGGCGTGGTGTCCGTGAAAGAGTCGGAGCCGCCCTTCACGCCCATCGCGTTCTTCACGGTGAAGAACGCGGAGCAGAGGCAGAAGGTGGACTGCCACCTGGAGGGCTCGGGCCCGTTCAGACTGAGCCCCTACAAGCTGTTCAAGAACGAGTACCTCCTGGAGACCACGGAGGCCCTGGACTATGAACAGAGACGGGACTACGAGTTGACCGTGGTGGCTAAGAACTCCCGCGGCCTGGTCATCAAGACCTCGGTCCACGTGCGGGTCCTGGATGAGAACGACAACGCTCCGGTGTTCCAGCAGGGTCTGGTGGAAGGTGTCGGTGGAGGAGAACAACCCGCCCAACACCTTCCTCACCCAGCTGCAGGCGAGCGACCAGGACAGCGAGGCCCGCGGCGAGGTCATCTACCTCCTGGGCTCGGACGCTCCCTCCATCTTCCTGGTGGACCGGGCCACCGGCGTTTTAACGGTGGCCACGTCCCTCGACCGGGAGGAGAAGGAGAAGTACCGCTTCACGGTGCGGGCGGTGGACCGAGGGGACTCCCAGGAGGGAGTCCATCGCCACGGTGATCATCACCGTGCAGGACCGCAACGACAACAGCCCGCGCTTCATCAACAAGGACTTCACCTTCTTCGTGCCGGAGAACTTCCCCGGGTTCGGGGAGATCGGCGTCCTGTCGGTGACTGGACCCGGACGCGGGGGAGAACGGCTGGGTGGCGCTGTCCATCCTCAACGGCAGCGACGTCTTCGTCATCGACACGGGCCGCGGCGCCCTGAGGGCGAGGACGCCGCTGGACCGCGAGCAGCAGGGCACCTACTACCTGTGGATCGAGGCGGCGGACGGGGGAGAGCCCTCCCTCTCCTGCGTCGCCATGGTGACGGTGCTCCTCCTGGACGTGAACGACAACCCCCCCGTCGTCCTGTTCCCCCAGTCCAACCAGTCGTACATGCTGGTGCTGCCCAGCACTCTGCCCGGCACGTCCATCACCGAGGTGTACGCCGTGGACAAGGACACGGGGATGAACGCCGTCATCGCCTACAGCATCATCAGGAGGAAAGGAGGTGAGCCGGGCTCGTTCGACATCGACCCGGACACGGGGAACATCACCCTGAGGAGGGAGCTGAGCGACCGCGGCCTCTACAGCCTCCTGGTGAAGGTCAGCGACCACGGGCAGCCCGAGCCTCTCCACTCCACGGTCGTGGTCAACCTGTTTGTCAACGAGACGGTCAGCAACGAGAGCTACGTCCAGAGCCTGCTGACCAGGGAGGCGGAGATCGAGGTGGAGGAGAAGCCGTGGTTCGTGGGCCAGCTGACCGAGAGGCAGGACAGGACGGAGACGTTCCCGTGCCGCCCGCTCCTCATCGCCCTGGCGACCACCTGCCTGGGACTGTTCTCCATGGTGGTCACGTTGCTGTCGTACATCTGCTGCAGCAAGCTGAAGAAGCACCGCAAGAAGCAGAGGGAAGTGAGGATCCCTCTGAAGATGAACGGGGACATCCACGCGGTGGACAGGAAACTCATGGAGATCTCAAACATTTGACTTGATCCGCATTGACTCTGTTTACAATGTTTACACAACCTGTTTACAATATTCAATATTCATATGGGCGTGAGTTTTAGTCCTCAACAGATCACATCAGTCACTCCAGTCCAAAATACTTGTGTGTATATACTGTACATATGTTTACAGAAAATGTTTTATAAATTTATACAAAAAACTCTAAAATAGACCTGAGAAGGTACCGAAAGAATTATGACCCCCTAATACTGCCTAAGAAAATATAGTTTGGTTACCAAAAAAAAAAGGTATAAGATCAAATATTGAGGTGATAGGAGATTTGGATGTTGATAGTAAATACGCCGGTATTCTATTCATTTTCGTCAAGTTGATTTGCTTCGACAATACCTACCAATCCCAGTTACAAACATCAGTCTCTCACTTCACTTTGTCAATGTCTTTCTCTCCCCCCCCCTCTCTCTCTCTCTCTCTCTCTCTCTCTCTCTCTCTCTCTCTCTCTCTCTCTCTCTCTCTCTCTCTCTCTCACAGTTGAAAGTGTTCTCAGCTGTGTTGACTTTCATTGTTATCTGCAGGTCTTGGTGTGGTATGAACCTGATAATGCCATTTTTTTCAAAACGGGTTCATTTGAATCAGTCATTTGAATCTGAATAATTTTTCACAATATTTTTGTGTGCAATTTTACTTTGTCATGAGATTTCAAAGTGCAGCATCCCAGCATTCCTCCATTCTTACCTTCAACCTATATAACACACACCTAAACCTATACAACACACACCTAAAGCTCAACCTGTTCGTCCAAATACTCCTACCCTCTGTAAAGAAAACAAATTGATTATGACTACAATTAAAAGGTGCTTTATTTTTAATATTACACTGGATTTTTTTCTTCTGGATTTACTTCCAATAATGGAGGATTATTCTTACAGGACGCTGCTGTTATGTCACCGTGGTAACCTTAGAATGCATTTTATGCAAGACTATATTCAACATCTTACATGTAGCTACTGCTGTCTACAAATGTGTTGCCTGTGGGAACGCTAATGAAGGGTTGTAGTTCTGTGGTAAACCCTTACTCCACTCACCCAACTCCATCTAACAATACAATAGTAATTGTCAGTGTGTGTGTGTGTTTGTGTGTGTGTAGAGAGAGAGAGTGGGAGAGAGAGAGAGAGAGAGAGAGAGAGAGAGAGAGAGAGAGAGAGTGAAAGAGAGAGTGAAAGAGAGAGTGAAAGAGAGAAACAGAGAGAGAGCATCTATCTTGTATTTCACGACAACGTTTACAACGTTTTCTGATCTTGACAATAGACAAGTAAGAGTCTACTTTGAAGATCAAATGAATGACTTCTGTTTATGGGAGCTCACCTGTGAAGATTAGGAACAAAGTTCCAAAGTTCCACATAACTCGGTGTGACAAAGAACAACATTTCCTGTAAAGACAAGCAGACTGCAAAACTCCTGCCAAGTCACGCAATCATTTGTGAAGGAAATTGGGCAACACTTTAGATTAAGGTTAAATCAACCACCATGTATACTTAGAAACACCATAGTAAAACTGTGTAGGAACATGGGTCAACATGCAATTAAGTAGGGTTAAGAGTCGGCATTCTCTGGAAAGCCACACCTTCCACCAAGTTTGCTGTAATTATATGCGTTGCTGAGTAGTTACTTTGTAGTCAATGGCAACTTTAAGGTAAATTGCTGGAAATTTCTATCATCCCACTACTCTTATTATTTGTGTTACGTTCTTGTGGAATCCCATGAGCTACGATGCATCTGCTTGTTGACTGTTTTCAGTTTGATCTCTTGGACCTTCACACGTATTGTCCTTTATCACTTTACAAAATAGGTGAGGGACTAGGCATTCAGTTAAAAGGCAATAATTTGAGGATATTTTTTCTATCCTTTTTTTATCAATCTTCCCTTTCTCATGCTCTTCTGGATCTACATGTTAATCCAACATGTCAGTTACTTGAATTCAACACTTTGTAATTCCATCCATTGACAACATTGACACTTGCAGCGTTAACAAGTATTACTTAAAAGGCTAAATGGTTGAACTGAGGAACGGAGAGTTTGGCCAGGATAGGAAGTCCCCGGGCCACCACCAAATTCAGCATCACTGTCCAGCATTCGTGAAGCTTTAGTCACGGTGAGGTGCTGCTGTTTCGGTCCTCAATGCAAACCTGTCTAGGAACGACTCAAACAAAAGAACCCGGAAAACAAACAAATAAGCAGAAACCACGAGATTAGCATACCTCTGTTGCCTTGTGCCACTTCATGGTGCTCCAGGTAGTGTTTAGCCCCGCCTAGACGGGTTCACTCACACTGCTGCAGAGTTTAGCAAACATGTAGAGTGAGAGGGTCATGACCCTGGCAATTACCCAACTCAATAAGTAGCTTACTGTTGTCCCAGCATGTGTGTGGCCGATGACGTAGAATCAGCCAATGTGACATTGCTGCCATTTGGTTCATTTTTATTTGACCTTTATTTAGAGACGAGTCTTGAATGATTTCCACATGAGCAGATACTAACATTCATTGGTTGTGTTGAAAAGACAGATGTAAATTGTTCTGGAGTAGAGTGTGATTTTGGGTGGCTTTTTATTGTGTAGCATTTTGGTCAGGTTCAACTTTGAACTTTCCAAGCAGTATGTGGCTGATTGTTGTGAGGATGAACATGTTTCCAGAAGGCCTGCAGATCCTCACCTCAGGTCCTCTTCTGGTCACCGAGGTCATGCCTGTTGGATTAATTGTGTTTTTTGAGCACTGCAAAATGTCTTCATGACACAAAACACATGTTCATATAATGTTCGAATTTCTGGGACATTACACATTTACATCTGTTTTCACATAGTTACTGGCCAAATAATTAGTACACATGATGAATTACAATGATAACAATTCAATTTTACTTACTGACAATATGGACTGTTCTTCTCAGTTGGTGCTACATTAGACACACATTGGGTCAACTGGGACCAAAGCAAACAGTAACACAAACCTTTTGGCAACAAAGCTTTTATCGCAGCTGTTACTTTGACGGATAATGAATCTGTTTGGAATAACAAACACTGATTCTGATTAATACAAGTGAAAATGTAGAGGTGTATGGAATATGTTTTGAAATAGCTGTGGAACCATTGCAGGCATGACATTATAGTTTGGTGTTTAAGCTGTGTCATTCATTGCTCTTGGTATCCACCCCTGCTTTGTTTCTGCTCTCACATGCTTCGAGTTTAGTTTTACCCTTGCAATGTTCAATCTGATCACATCAAAGCATTTTGTGTGGAGTTTTGTTCATATTTAAAGTAAGATAAAGCCGGGAGCAGTAATGAATCCTCACTGATTTGCATTCCACCGATGCTGAACGAATTTTGCAATGTGTAATATGATGCTGTTTGAACATGTTCACAGTTTTGGTTCTGGGAATGTAGATTCAAATCTTAGCTGGTGGTGCGGTGAACTGGATTTTACTGTCAAAAACATAAACACAAACTCAGACCTGGTTGCTTCAGCTCCCAGGCTGGCATCCTGCCTCGCGGTGGAAGGGATTGAGGTCGAGTGTCAGCAATGCTTTACCGGTGTTTAACACACACATACACTCTCGCTCATTTACACTCTCACTCAAGCAGACCCACACTCTCACACACACACTCACACATACACGCACACAGTCGCACGCACACACACTATCACTCACACACACCTTCTTCTTACATCGTAACCAGCTGGGAAGGTCACCTAGACCAAGACAGCTTTTCCACATGGCTGATCATCACCTAGTAATCCTTGTCTTTAATTATGCTGGAATCACACGGACACTCTGGAATCAAACATACACACTCTGGCATCACACACAAACTGGGATCACACAAACACACACTGTTGTCTCACACACGCTGGGCCAGAGATCGGAAGTGGTGTGTGTGCCAATCTGGACATTGGTGCCCTTTGCACCCTGTGTGACCCCCTGGACTTGAGATCCTGTGCTGATCTCTGATCACTGAACTCTAAACCAGATCTAGTCCCTGGCGTCTGGAGGAACGGGGCCTCTAAGCTCTCTCTGTGAACGAACTGCTTCTCCTCTCCAGATTAGGAAGGATTTCCTACCGATCTTGGCGCCTCGAAAGTTAGAGGGCAAAACTGGGTTTACGAAAGAATGTTTACCCATGTTTTAGTGTGTGTAACACTTTGCAAACCAGCCTAACCCTTACACCTCGAACGACCCAACCCACCCCCGACCCCCTGTCTTGCTTCCTCTCTCCCTCTCAGTCCATCACTCTCTCTCTCTCTCTCTCTCTCTCTCTCTCTCTCGCTCTCTCTCTCTTTCTCTATCTCTGGAAAGTCGATCTGAAATTACAGTGCATTATTAATGGTGCAGACAGCTAGTAATTACTATCAGTCCTGGGCATATCCCATTTCCAGATTGGCTTTATTGTAACGCCTCAACCTCGAATTCAAACAAATGCTGTCCCATTGAGGGAGTGTGGGTCTCTGGTTACAGCCGGCCTAGTGAATGGAGTGGGACTACAGTTTCTAGAGGTTATGACATTGAATACTCCTCGCCCTCCCCCCTCACCCCATCCTACACCACCCCTCACACCATCCTACACCGCCCCCTTCGCTCCTGCCCCAACCACTTCAATAATGCATCTCAATATTATTCTCCCTCTGAAAATCTCTGCCTTTGATCTAAAAGGTCTTTGAATGGCTGTGATGCAACAGAATATAATCCAGTCCCAGTCCCTTTTCATCCCCTGTCTGGATTAGGTTACAGATCTCTTGTATTGCGCCCTCAACCCCACCCGTCCGGATTTCCCTCGACTTCAACTTCTGGAAAAGAAGAGATGCTGACTGGTGGTCAATGTGATCACTTTTCAGGTCTGCGAACAACTGTAGATCCCTGTCTTTCAAATTTACGTTCACAACATCCAATCCTGATTGATGAATTGGATACATATTTCATATATATTATCATTTTTAACACAGTTCACAAGTTCACAAGTTCAGCACATAGAGGAGCCTACATCCTTGAACATCCCACATCATGATCCCACGTAAAAGCAGGACACATTACATGAACATCAGGTCCAGTGGTTCATTGTCTGGGGCTTTAAATCGTTTCGCAGCACTCTCTCCTACTGTCCCTCTCCTCTAACTGTCCCTCACTCTCTAATCCCCTGGTGAGAGTGCACCACCTCCCGCCGCCCAGGTCAGCCCGGCCCAGATCCCCTTAAGCCCTTGTCATAGCTGCACACCACGCTGGAACCCCCGCCCCACCCTGGTGCACTAGCCCAGCCCCCCCCTCCCCTCAGCCCAGCCCAGCCCCCCCTCACCCCGCCCCTCACCCCGCCCCGCCCCTCGGCCCAGCGGACACACCAAGCTCAGTCCCAGCCTGACCCACTTCACAAAAGGCATTGTGGCTCTGACATGGTCTGGTGCTGGCCCAGAGACAGAAGGCTCCATTGTTCGTCAGTCAGGTCACATGACAGGATCTGTTTAAGTGACGTGATGTGTGTGTTTGATCACGCGTGAGAGGGGCAGAGCGTGAGGGTGTCTGAGGAGGGACAGTGTGAGGAGTGTTGGGTATTGATCTGACTGGGTCTATTTACTGAAGTGAGGATCATGTTGATGGGGAACTCTTTCTCATACTGTGCTCCGCTAATCCAATCAAATTCAGAGAGGGGGTTTCCAAGACAGCAATCAAACAATATTCATACTGTGTGACAGGAAAATTATTTTATCCAAAGCAGGTTCGGTGTTTTATTCCAATGATGTCCTATGGGATGGTAGAGCACAGGATTCTAGACTTCAGCAGTGTGATGGACATTTCCGAAGCTATAATTCTGTTTGTTCACTCAGTGTTGGGGTTACAATTGTCACTAACCCTGACCCCAACACACCCTAGCTACAAAATACAGTATTATGCTGTACTATAGATAATTGTCATTAATCATCAAAAAATAACAAATTCACTTCCTCAGTGTCTGTCTGAAATCTTTTGGAAAACAAGCACTGCGATGACACCAGAACCAGGTTCTTGAAAAACGAAGGACCTAGTGGAGAAAGGCATTTGGGCCATGTGGTTGAACAAATGAAGTAGTCAATGGGCTATGTAGAGAAGGTGTGAGGGTGTGTGTGCGAGAGTGTACTGTATGTGTGTGTGAGTGTGTGTGCGTGTGTTACAACCCTTATATAATATCTTATTGCACTTCCGTAACAGTATGTGTGTGTGGGGGGGGGGGGGGTTGGTAATGGATAATGCTCTCTGGCTCCTTGTCTGTTGATTTGGCTAGGAACACCGGCATCTGTGATCCAAGTAGATAAGCCAACAGCCTCAACTTCCCAGCACACAAACGCTTGCACACACACACACACATACTAACACAGGGACGCATGCACTCGCATACACGCAAGCACACACCCACACACACACTCCCTTCTCGCAAGTCTTTCATCCTGAAGACTCTTGACTCTTTGCCCTGCAGAGAGTTTGACACAGAACAGAGCACCAGATTTCCTCAGAGAGACCACAGGACCAGACTTCAGACGTGCTGAGCAGTTTAGATATCTTTTAATGGCAGTTTTCCGGTCAGAGCATTATTACACTGCAAAGAGTCCTCTAACAGTTCAAAGGGCATCTCTGAATGTTGTCAGTTAATTAAAACACTGTTTGTTCTTTATGCTGTTTTCATTCTTTCATAATTGGAGATGTTTTAATGAGTCACAGTTATGTGTTCCCTGAAGTCCTGAACCTCGTTCTCCGTCGGTCTCTCCATATTCATCTCTGCTCCCCCATCGTCTCGTCTCCAAGGGCTGCCAGTCGGGGGATCCAGTTTGATCCAGTTTCTGTATAGGTCTGACAACCCACAGCCAGAGTTGAACTCAGAATCCCATCAGCCTTGATAGAAGAGGTTGAGATGTGATGCTCTGGATAAGATGTCTAGGGATACCTGTGAAGGCTGAGTCCATGAGTGAGGAGCACAGTAGTCTGTTCTCTGGAGAACGGGGTGTAGCTTCTTTCAATGAGAGGGTTTATGCTCCACTGAAGAGGAAAGGCAGAATTATCCAATACGACATGATACAGATATGATGCGATACAATAAGATACAATATATATGAATAGTGATACAACTGAGTTGATCCTCTGAAAGTAATTTCTGTCCATTGTGGGCTGCAACCGGCTTCTATGACAACAGTGGCAGTGCACAAGCACAACATACATACACAAGCAAAAAGACAATCCAATCAAATATAAAATAACTTTCAAATAAATCCCGATCAACTGTCCTATAATCTATCATCCCAAATTGAGTGGAAAATCTTCAAGCCTATAAGATTAATATTTGTGAATGTACAGAATACAGTTGGCAGTATGTGACATTACTGAGAATGTAAGATAGACACCATGGGTAGACTGAACAGCAGCTCAGCGGGACACAGGGGTCACCTCTCATTTCACTAATAATCTGGACTGTTTGAAGGGTTTTCTTCAGTTCCCAGTATTAAGTATTTATTGGTTCTGAATGTCAGATGTAGTGGGTGGATGTTAAGTATTGCGTAACATGTGCATTATGGACATATCATTGAATTGCCAATCATATTCTTTCTGTTCAGGATGCCAGCTCATTCTTGAGACTCCTACAATCCCACAGGGTTGTCTTTTCAACTCTCCTCTCCAATTACACAATTTTGCCTTTTTCTAAAGGCTGGTAGCCGGCCTTCCAGAGAAGAAAAATGAATCTGATAAAATAATGTTATTACAGTGATATTTCATATCTTCAACCACATGATTTCATTGAAAATAAGTGAACCGTTTGATAGAAACAGTAGCAGAGAAGGACTCTTTTTCATCAAAGGTTCAAGCACACACTCAAAACAAACGGAGGATTTTATGATGATGAAGTTTACTTTCTCTCCAATGGATATAGATCACACATTTTATTCTTCCAAGTATAGTGTTAGCAATTACTTCTGCAAGGTTGGGCTAGGCATGTGTTTTTAGTGGTCATGGTCATTCTCACAACAACCAATGGGAAGTTGAGTTTCAGATCGTTGTTGGCCGGATTAGAGCATGCTAGACTGTAATTGGTTCCCCTACCCCTGTGAGGGCCACAAAGGCCAAAACCGAGCCTTTTTACAAGGGGAGAAGACGAATGTGAAGAACTTTGGAGTAATGATCGTGATGGTATGTCCGCTACTTGACAAACACAATAGAGACGGGAGCTTGGGTGAAGTTCTCAGAAATCTGCCTCTTCATCTTGGCCGTCTGTGCGAGAAGCATTCCGCTCTGTGGCCCTGCCCGGAAGGCTCTTTGCTTTTTGAAAAGAGTTGACACATTCTCTTTTCTCCACACTCTGTCTCCAAATGGGGTCAGACGTCCTCTTGTCCAATTAAAGCACCCCCTCCCCCCTCCGCAAAAAAAGGGAGAAGGGCTTAAGCGAGTGATGCCGTACATGGCCAGACGTAGAGACCATGTCAGGTTGGGTTAGCTCTGTGCTGGGTAAGAGGATCTTGTTAATTTCACCCACTGATGCATTTCAGGCCAGTGTGTCTCCTTTCAGAGGGTCTCAGGTCAGGTTCAGGGGACACAGGTCCAGGTCTGATCAGGGGACACAGGTCCAGGTCTGTTCAGGGGACAGAGGTCCAGGTCTGTTCAGGGGACAGAGGTCCAGGTCTGATCAGGGGACAGAGGTCCAGGTCTGATCAGGGGACACAGGTCCAGGTCTGATCAGGGGACAGAGGTCCAGGTCTGATCAGGGGACACAGGTCCAGGTCTGATCAGGGGACAGAGGTCCAGGTCTGATCAGGGGACAGAGGTCCAGGTCTGTTCAGGGGACACAGGTCCAGGTCTGATCAGGGGACAGAGGTCCAGGTCTAATCAGGGGACAGAGGTCCAGGTCTGATCAGGGGACAGAGGTCCAGGTCTGATCAGGGGACAGAGGTCCAGGTCTGATCAGGGGACAGAGGTCCAGGTCTGTTCAGGGGACACAGGTCCAGGTCATTTTAGGGGACAGAGGTCCAGCTCTGGAGATGTCCGATAGCTGCCTCAGAAATACAGGCCTCGTCAGCTCTCTCGTCCCGCTACCTCACAGAACCAGCAGGTCACAACACAGGGTTTGTTGAGGACACACTCGCACGCAGACAAGTAAAGTCACTCACGCACACAGTCCCTCACGCACACAGCCACACACTCTCATCTGTAAAAGCTGACGTACCTGCTCAGTCAGTCGGGGAACGAAATTGAGCAATCCCATTAATAGACATGGCAGTGGGCCAGGGACGACGAGGAGATGAGGGACAGATAGAGAAAGATGAGAGAGAAAGACAACAGAGAAAGAGAGAAAAAGAGAGAGAGAGATAAAGACAGAGTGGAGAAAGAGAGCGATGGAGAGACAAAGCCAGAGAGGAAGAGATAAGCATCTGTGACATGTGGCTAGCCGGCGACGTCGCCTCTGGGCTGTGTCTCAGGTTTTACGGCTGGGGAGGACCGTCGCTCGCCCGCCATATGGCTCAGTCTCTGCCCCCTCAGATTAACTGCAGCCCGGCAAACAGAGCCAGCCGGCAGGGCGGTGGGGCCAGACCATCCTGTGGTTTCACTAAACTTGCTAGTAGCATTGAAAGGCCGGAATGCAGAGACGGTGTCAAGGTAGATGAGGAAAGTTGGAGAAGGCGACCATTTTGACTTGATATCCCCCTCCTCCCAGTAAATATGCATAGAGGTAGCAATGGAGAGAAAGAAGGAAGGAGAGAAGACAAACAGACAGAAGGGAGGAAGTGTTGGAGGTGAGGACAGATGTGTATGTGTGTATTGCGTGAGAGATATACCGGTTAACCGTGAAGAGTAGAAATCACATTCTCCTAACACGGATGTGAGCAGAACAGATTAAAAAGTGTGGGAGTCGTTTATCATGTTTTGAATGGAAGGTGTCCAAAAAACCATGTGGAAACACGGGGGTTTTAATCAAACTATATGCCAGTCGTTTTTTTGGCTATCAGCCTGAATGAACAGCAAATAACTCTTTGTAAATCAGGTAGCATGTCACATCAGACTGTGCTGGTCTGAAAAAGTACGCTTCAAACCTGCCGAGCAATTTGACAAGAACGTCGAGTTGCCATGGAAACTAATGGTAAAAAGTTAAGCTGCGGCAGAGAGAGTATCACATGTCCAAACATCCTTCTTTCCTCACCTGGTGTATCATTAGCTGCTCCTTGTTATCTGGGATCCTCCTCATAGTGGGGAGAAGAAAGGATCTGGAGTCCACTGGTGCAACAGAACCTCAAGTGTTTACAACCATACAAACTCCACAAATCATTTCATTGCATAAGACAACAAATACACCATTTGTGATTTTGCACTGAAAGTGATTTCACACGAACCTAAATCGGACATTCAATAGCAGGTGACGTAGCAACAACCATGCCCACGTCTCAAATCTGTCCTAAAGCTTTGCAAGGCTCCTACAACTTATATTGCTTTGGTAGTAGCAGGTAGTATCATTTAGAACTTAGTTCCTGTTTTAGGTTTACTGAAGGTCAAAGAGTACTTCCTGTTATGACAGGGAAGACAAGGCTGTTCTGGTCCACCATCCACACCCTCCTAAACACCATCCTCTCATTAGGACAGCCAAGACTGGAACGAGACATGGCTAGCCTTGTGACTGCTTCCAGTGGTCTGGAGGGGAGAGGCCACTAGTGTGTGTGTGCACACACACACACATACACACACACACGTACACACACACACACACGTACACACACACACACACACACATACACACACACACACACACATACACACACCCATACACACACATTTGTGGGGAAGCTGGATAGAATTTGAGTGAGAAAGTGTGGATGTATTTGCATGTGTCAGCCTTCTGCAAACAGCACCCACATGCTATAGGGATGACAGGCTCAGTCCGATGAGGGTAGTTCTGCTGTCAGATCTTTCTGTTTTATCTCTTTCTTTCTTTCTTCCTTTCTCCTCTCTCTGTCTCTCTCAAGAAAAGTCACTCCTCATCTGTTCGTTCAGAGTGTGGCACAGCAGGTGGGAATGATAACGATCAATGCGCACAAGTTATTCATCTCTTACACTCTACCTCGCCGGTTCCAGACGAACTGCTTCATTTGTCTGCTTAATTGCCGTGTGCTGTGCTCAGAGACGGAGGCGTTCAGTGACTGATGGACGTTTGGAAAAGGGAGACAAAGTGTGTGGAGTGTCTGGCTCACCAAGACAGGGAATAAAAGCAGTTGTGCTAATCCTTAGCTCTTGATACAAAATGCAAACTGATCCAAATGGTATTGAAGTAAAAGAATGTCTGGTTCTACTTCTGACGAGCATTGGTGGAGCAGTTTTTGGAGCATTCCTGCTGAAATATAATTAGTTATCTGTTGGTAATTATTTTACCTACAAACAACAGGGGGCATTTGTGAACTCAGGTGACACATATTTCATAAGCTGAAGTCTTGAAGTATATAATTGATTTATATAGCACCTTTCTTACACCCAAGGATGATGCACTGAGGAATTTAAAATCATTATTATTATGATCCAGTTGGCACGTGCTGTGTCTCCTATCCTGTCCAACAGTACATGTTTACGTTCTGCCCTGACATTCATCCACTCCAACCGGCTTTGCTGAGATCAAATATGACATTTTCAACAGAGCGTAAAGCACATCACACTTTGGGGTTTCTGGTGAATGTCCAGTCCGCCTTTCTGTCTGTTGAGCTCCTGACAACAGTCTGGCCGTACTCTGATTAGGAGCTGTGAGGCACCATTCCCTGTCAAAAGTCAAAAGGTGTGTCTCTCTCCTCCTCTCCCTCCCTCCCCTCTCCTTGTTGTGTCTCTCTCCTCCTCTCCCTCCCTCCCTCCCTCCCCTCTCCTTGTTGTGTCTCTCTCCTCCTCTCCCTCCCTCCCTCCCCTCTCCTTGTTGTGTCTCTCTCCTCCTCTCCCTCCCTCCCCTCTCCTTGTTGTGTCTCTCTCCTCCTCTCCCTCCCTCCCCTCTCCTTGTTGTGTCTCTCTCCTCCTCTCCCTCCCTCCCCTCTCCTTGTTGTGTCGTTGAGATTGAGATGGCGGGGGGCTTCATCCCCCACTCCTCAGATCCACGCTGGGGGTCACCCACCTGCCGCTGGGGGTCACCCACCTGGAGGAAGGAACATCTAAGAATTTCTGTCCGTCCAACTTCACAATTATATCTCAATTTCTTTGAATGATAAATCGGTTTTCTGTCAGTTAAATTCCCTGTCAACAGGGCATGCTTGAACGAAAAAAAATCTATGCTCATAAATTAGGTTAGTTTATTTGTTGACCTTATTCTGAAGTGAGGATTCATAGGGTCATTTCTGTCTGTCACAATCAGCCATCAGAGCCAAGGTCATTTGCCTTCCTCTTTCCCTCCTGTCTGCTAGCTGACTAGAATGACAGATATAAGAGGCTTAACTAATGCATGGAATCTTGTTGAGAAAATACAGCTGTAGGTTTAATATGACTCTTGACCTTAATCTTGAGAGTTCTGCTGTACTGAGCAACCTCACCACACCAAAGCCAACATGCTTTCTATTCTTGCCTCAACTTAAGTGGACAAATTGGCTTGTTAGGGAGCATCACATTTCAAATGTTCTTTGTTTTTTTTATGATATGGCTGCACAAATGGAAACATTGTTTTGGTCAAGCGGCATTTTCCGCCGCACACAACTGCTAATCTACTCAGTCCGTGTAGACATGCCAGAATACATGCCTCCAGATCCCAGGCCTCACTCTGCAAACAAGATAACGATCTTCTGTTGGGCTCAAGTTCAGCAGCGCTCCTTCACAGAGCCAGTCTCTCACCTGTATGAATTATAAACATTCCACCTCTCCCCTCTGATCTGCCTCTTTTCATCTTACCCAACTACCTTCTGCCAATCCATGAGGTGTATATGTTTACCCACAAACGATCATTTGATGTGATTTGTGACAGTAGATTTAAAAGGTCGAAAACTGTATTTTCGTCCACTTCACAGAACCAACACATGAAATGTGTGTTTTGATTCGGCACTCAGCAGAGCATCAACAGATACCTGGACGCAGATCGTTGTGACAGTTCTTTTGAAGCCTGCATTGAAGTGGTTCCCAGGTTCAGAAGTGACGGCCCAGACCTCATCTCCAGGTGAAAAACAATCCTCTTCCTGCCGTTTGATAAGATCTGAAACGATAGAACAAGAGAAAACAAACTGTCCGACAAAATAACACAGTCTTCTTGACAGCAATGCAATATTAAAAACATCTCAAACATCAGACCCCGTACACATAGCCGGTAGCATGCATTGCACGGGTTCTATACTTTATATAGACTACCTAAACAATCCCCAAGTCTCCTCTCTCTAACATAGCTGTAAATTGTGTGCAAGTCTTGTGGTTGATCCGGTCAGCATCCTGATGTGTTACATTCCTGGTGAAGTGTGCCAGACAGTTCATATTTGCATTGGCCAGAGCCCATGTGGAACACCCTGCCAGGTAGTCATGCAGAACGAGAAAACCGAAAGTGAATCCTTTTGTACTAGAACCTTATTTGGGCGTGAGAGAAACCAATTTATTTCAGACCTTATTGTGACTGTAGCAGTCTCACTGACACGTTAATCAACAGGGTAAGGCGGTATACGAGCCCTCAGGGCGAATCGGTCTTTCCGACTGGGACTCCTTCCTCGGCGTCAGGATCAGAAGTGACTGGCGCCTGGCTGTTCCGTAGATGGTCGTGTGAGCTCATGTGTGTGTTCAGGGCTTAATCAGACACTTATGTGCCCCTTTTCCTTCCCAGAAACCCTGACAAACTCTGCCAGGCGGGATCAGAGGAGCGCTGCCTGTCCTCGCAAAGGGACCAAGCAGAGAGTCGGTGCGCTGGCCTAATCCAATCACCTCAGGGGGGCACGGGGCGCAGCATGCAATGCCAACAACAGCTTACAGAGCCCCGAGGGGGCCCGTTTTCAGTATGGGAGACAAACATACATACAGAGAAGTTAGGAGGTTCACAATCTGTGAAAGACTTGTCCTATGATCATGCAACTGGCATTTCAAATCAATACTTTTACGCCACAAAGTTCCTTCCTGTCAACAAAAATCACCACCATCCTTTTAACAGTATTACTGTACACAGTATATTGACACTACATAAGATCACTTTTCAAAGCCTTTTCATCAATGTTGGATTAGCATGTGGTTAAATCAGAATCTCCTTGTGATTAAATTCTCCTTTTCTGCAGGATACATCTCTGAGAGGCTACTTACGGTACAGAGGAGAAAAGGTGGATGAGACAACTCGTATGTGATTCCAAACAAATCACACCGTGACATTTCTAGTGTGTGTTTGTGGAACAGGCACCAGATGCTGGCTGATGTTTATCTTTGGATTCCTTTCAATTTCACATGCAAACACAAGCCCTGCCATGCTGTGAACATCCAATTTAGTGCAAACAAACCGTGATGTAGATTGCAGGCCTCTCAATTTCCTGTGCTGATAATTCCCTGTAATCTTAATCTTTTTAAAAGCACTTAAACCGCCATTTCCTTATTCCGTGTCGTCTTTGGAGGGAATCCTCTCGCTCTGAAATCAATAGTCTGCAATTTGATTTTTCAGACTGGCCATATTACGCTGCCATGTGTACGCCTTGCAGTTTCAAACACACACACGTTACATAGAGCCATGCCGTGGTTTTAACCTCATCAGATTTTAGGATTACTGGTATCATGTGTCTCTGAGATTCAACAGCAAAGTCATGGTCAGGGGTCAGAAAAGGCTGCAAAGTGTCAAGATCAGAAACGTCCCAGTGGTGAAAAATATTATAAATAAAATGTTACCTGTTGTTGTTTTTTTATTTTTTTTATAACATTTTATCTGTAACAAATAATTGGTTACTAAATAGTTTTGTCTAAATATATGTAAACTTCTCCCATTGCAGAGACAGCATTTGAAGAGGCTGTGTGTGGGTCTGTGTGAGGTCCTGTATTTCATGTTGTCTGAATGGCCTCCACAGAGTCCCACGCCACACAGGCAGGTCAGAGGTGAAACCTGCCGTCGTGTTACACTATCAAACATCCCGCTCAGCTTCCTTACCCCCGCTTCACCCCCCCCCCCCACACACACACACACACACACACACACACAAACACACACACATACACCACCCAGGCCTCGGACCGATAAGGGGCTTTTCATTCACAGTCTGAGTAATTTGCTCACCTCGCCCCCCCGACACCCACCCTTAACCCCCACTAGACACTCTCAGAGCCCCCTGGGATGTGGAGAGGGTGGAGAATGCTGTCCTTTAACCAGATCACAGGGGTCAGATGTCACGGTCGTTCAGGTACTATAGAGCTGCGCCTCTGTGAAAGAGAGGGAGGAGGGCCAAGCTGAGCGGAATAAAAGCAGCCAATGGAGGGGTGGGGGAAGGAGTGCAGGGCGAGAGGGAGGGGGGTGTTCCTCTCAAGACCAGAAAAGCATTCCTCCTTCAGTTACCTAAGCTTATTGGGTTTCGAGAGACAGGACTGTGAGAGAGAGAGAGAGAGAGAGAGAGAGAGAGAGAGAGAGGGGGGGGGGGGGGGGCTCACAGTATGGGAAAGCCAGAGCAGAAACTGGAGAGCTTCTATTAAGAAATCTACCCCCCCCCTTCTCCCTCTCACAAACACAGAGAGTAGCCTGGGAGTCCTGTCACTGAACACCCCGCACAAGCCAGAAGATAAACACAGGGAGTCCAGATCTACTCAGAGAAAGCTGCTCTGCTGAGGAGGCTTGATGTTAGCTCTGGGGAGCGCTGGGGATGCTGTTAGCAGAGGAAAGTTGGCCAATCAGCCGAGAGTTCAGAGTTCCTCTACTCTGGGTTTTCACTCTCCTCTGTGATCCTGCAGCTGCTTTGAAGCCGGTACAGTTAGGATGATTAAATATGATCTGCTTTGTCCCAGGGAGCTGAATGAAGGAATATATGTGTGTGTGTGCATGCACAACAGTCACGTCTGCGGGAGTTCAGCGATGTATTGTGGTTGATTGGACAGTAAGCTGGTAGGAGGAAGCGTGTTGTCGTGCCCAGGGAGTAAAGAATGTGATAAATAGTCTATTACGCTTCCAGGAAACGCAGGACCCAAATCCGTTTCCTGATGAAATCACATGTAAATCCAACACAGCCACCAGTCCTATTTTCAATTCACCTTTCTACGATGATTATATAAGACTATAAATGAAGATTACGATTAAACAAACATGACAGTAGTCCCAAGGCCTATACTAAGGCGAAAATGTGTGTAGCCCTAGTTATGTCTCATGCAGTTGGCAACAAATACATCTAGATTCAACTGCTCATTCAGAGTAGACAAGGAAAACCTGTCACAAAAGGAAAAACAAGGCATACACCTTGGTAGAAGCAACTCCATAAGATATGGAAGTCAATCATTTGATTTAAAATCATTATCTATATGGTGTTGTACAACACACCCCAATTCACCTTTCATATTTTCCCAAAAATGCTTTCTGGTGAAGGGTGTAGGATTTTACATTTTGGGGCTTCATCTAACGCTCAAAAGAGATACATTAACACACTTGTCAATTATCAAAGACATTTATCCCTGTGGTGAATCAAGAGTGCTTCGAAAAGAATAACACTTGTCAAGTGGCTGAGCGGTGAGGGAGTCGGGCTAGTAATCTGAAGGTCGCCAGTTCGATTCCCCGGCCGTGCCAAATGACCTTGGGCAAGGTACTTCACCCTACTTGCCTCGGGGGGAATGTCCCTGTACTTACTGTAAGTCGCTCTGGATAAGAGCGTCTGCTAAATGACTAAATGTAATGTAAATGTAACACTTGGCAGAAAAAATAACACTTGGTAAAGATTTGTTGGAATTTTGTTGGACTAGGATTGAGTCGTTTACCTGTGTGTGAGTAGCTTTCCTTCTGTATTTAGTTGTTAACGTCAGTTTTCAAAGATCGCTCAAAATATAAGTGGGTGTGAATCTTGGTGAGTACATTTTTGGTGTGCGCTTAGGTCGTTTTTTTTTCAAACCTTTAACCTGCAAGCAGCTGACATCTAGTCGGCTAGTTAGTTTGAGACACGCCAAAGAAAAACACAATTTAAGTGCCTGATCACCTTCCCTTCCCATCGTGGTTTATTGGGTGTCTGAAGTCAAACAATTGACCAGACCTGTGCTAACTTTAGGTGGCCTACCACCGCGGTTTCTAAATCCGACCTTGTTTCAGTGAAACTGCTCGGCTGTAACCTCCGGTTAGTTCCAAGCTTGTTTTGTCACAACTCCCCTTACAGCCCTTTCTATCAGATAGGTTTCCATACTCTGACATTTTAAATTATTCATCTATGCCAGCTCACTGCAAATGAAGCAAATGCTTTGACTGACGATACCGAATGCTTGGCTGACCTGTCCGGTGAACTGTTGCGCCTTTTGTCCACTTACCCCCCTTCGCTTGGCGAAACTGAAATTGATGCGGAGGCGCAGATTGTTTCTTGATGTAAGAAGCGTGTCTCCGCACTGTGGGAGTCCATAAAATGTGTGCCATGCTTGAAAAGCTAACGATGGTTTCTATTGTAATGTGCAAAATGATATCTGCCCAAAGCCGGGTATCTCCATTACAAGCGGATGAGATTGTCTTACCTTTCGGGGTTGCTCCAGTGAACACTACAAATGAGCTGGGGCTGGCATCGGCTGCGCGGAAGAACAGGGTGGGTGATTCAATTTTGAGATGGGAGCGGGCATGCTTGTGATAAGACAGGCCCATCTTATTAAACCTAGCCAGTAAAACAGCCAGTACGTGCGCCAATCAATCACCAATGTTGCCAGGATGTGATTATAATCAGAGAACAGTTCACAGCGACTTCACATTTTCACAGCAGGATAATAATCCTCACCATAATACACGAAGCCGTAACACTCACGGAAAAATAGTACAGCAGCGACTTTATTACTTTGTATAATCAACTATTTTACATCGTCTTTTACGTCGTTTACAGTGCAGCATGGTGGCCCTACAATTAGCAAAATTCGTCTGAGTCCGTTGTTGAACACATCTTTGTGCAAGCCCTTTGGGGAAGATCCCCCTTCTGGATCTGGACAGGAGGGCAGAGAAGCTGTTGGATCTTGGCCAGCAGTGTCAGTTATGACGTCGTTGGTCTTTCGATGAATCAGTCTGAGAGGGAAAACCACAATGAGGGGAATAAGTAACAAAAAACAAACATCTACATACCCGTATACTGACATGTCACAGGTGAATAGCAGCCAGTCTCACACTCCAGCAGCCAGTCTCACACTCCACCAGCCAGTCTCACACTCCACCAGCCAGTCTCACACTCCACCAGCCAGTCTCACACTCCACCAGCCAGTCTCACACAAGCTCTCCGCATGTCTCCCAAACGCCTCGTCAGGATGCCACATCATAAACCCAACAAACACGTGTTGTAAAAGTGTGACAGGCTTCAGTGTGGTCCGGTAGCTGCTGCTGTGTGATTGGGACCAGCTGCTCTCTAGTGTTTCAGTGTCACGTCTGACGTGACCTATCGTCCAGACGGGGCCTGCGAAGGACTACGATGGAAACATGAACGAGTCGTTCTCTGCCGACACACAACGTCACCCCACACCCCCACCACCCCTTCTAAAAGAGGTCATATTAATCCTACCCCCCCCGCCCACCCCCAGTTACCCCCCCGGCTGTGGGTGGGTTATCTGTCCTGTCCTGCGCGGGTGTGGAGGTGAGGGTGAGGCCAGGCTGAGGCAGGGTGCGTTACCTGGCGTGGCGAGGGCCCGCCTCAGTCCCGCGCCCTGGGAGGCTGGTAATACTGCTGTGTGGGCCGAGTGCTTCTAGGCTGCCCGTCTCCCCCTCGACGAGACTCTAACCAACTGTCATAGTAACCATCGTCGTCCTCCTGCCGTGAGACATGCGGACAGGAGGTCACAGGCTGGCGGGCGGGGCAGGGCTGGCGTCAGCTAGCAATTGTCGTTCACTCGGTCCGACGCGAGAAGGGGGAATTTGGGTGTTTGTCGACAGCCGTTGGGTTTTTTCCCAAACACAGATATTTATGTTTTTTTTTTATGCTGTTTAATTTTTTAATTGTAATTGTATTATTATTTAAAAATAAATAAATGTACTTCCCGCTCTGAGTGAACTGTAACTGACCGTGACACCAACCCTGATGGGGACTACGTTATATGTTAGTGTGTGAATCCTAGAACACACAATCTGAGGGCAGCATTAGGGTGTGGTGCTCCAGCCCCTACTGCAGCGTCGGTGACCTTGAAATGACCTTGAGGCTCGTCCAGGCCACGCCTTCTTACCCAGGCGTCCACGGAGACCGACTTGATGTTGTGGAGGAGCACCTCCTCGCAGTTCCCGTAGTCGCTGAAGACCACGACCGCTGTCGTACCCGACGGATGCACCGCGTCTATCCTGGCCTTGTAGAACTGCACACACACACACACACACAATCTGTTAGGCCATACCAAGACCCATCTGACAGTCTTAGTTTCATCCAGTTCACTGATAACCAGATTTAGTAATAATGAAATTAATACCACACTCATTCTTCAAAACAATGTCAACAACAACAAACAGCCCCAAAAAGCACATTGCTGTGATGTCAGGCCTACCTTGTTGTCCTCCCAGTACAGAGCCAGACACTGGTCTCCTGGTTTCCAACTGCCCGGTCCTGGAGAAGAAGACTCCATGGCCGACCTGACCCTGACCCTGCTCTGACCCTTTGGGACCTTTGATCTGGCCTGACCTCTTCCTGGGAGCGGGGTTCTGGGAGGTGATCTTGTTGGGCAACTCCTCCTTCTGGGCGTGGCTGAAGGAGTTCTGCTGTTTGATTGGCCCGCTCCGTCTGTGTTCGGTTTCCCCGTTCTGCAGGTGCGGGGGCCCCCCCTTCCCTGGCCGGGAGTCGCGGGACACCCCCCGGTCTGGGGGCATTGTGGTACAGTCCCTGCCCACCCACGACACGTTCAAGTTCAACAGCCCGTTGTCTGAGTAACGGTCAAAGTTGTCGGAGTTGGGCCGGTCGAACTTCCCCCTCCTCCTGTTGCCGGGCTCCTGATTCCTGCTGTCGCTGCGCTGTGGTTGGTGGGCTGCCCTGCTGTCTGGAACGCTATTGGTCGACTCGGCGGGTTTGAGGGGCGGGCCGTTGTCCTTTGGCCCTCTCTTATTGGAGAGGTCGGGGACAGAGTTCTCTCGCGCCATTTGGTTAAAAGCAGAACCGACGGAACCGGAGCCGTCTCTGGAACCCTGGTGGAGACTTCCGGAAGGTTCTGTCTGATCTCTGGGCTCTTTGGGTAGAGGGAAAGTGGAGGAGGAGAAGCAGGACGCATGTCCGCTCCGAGTCTCTCCTCTCCTGTCGTTTTGCCACCTGTCTGACCCACCGCTACGAAGGCCCCTGTCCTGACCCCTCTCCCTGTCCTGACCCCTCTCCTGACCCATGTCCCTTTCCTGACCCCTGTCCTGGCCCCTGTCCTGGCCCCTGTCCTGACCCCTGTCCCTGTCCTGACCCCTGTCCCTGTCCCTGTCCTGACCCCTGTCCTGGCCCCTGTCCCTGTCCTGGCCCCTGTCCCTGTCCTGACCCCTGTCCCTGTCCTGACCCCTGTCCTGGCCCCTGTCCTGACCCCTCTCCCTGTCCTGACCCCTGTCTCTGTCCTGACCCCTGTCCCTGTCCTGACCCCTCTCCTGACCCCTGTCCCTGTCCTGACCCCTGTCCCTGTCCCTGTCCTGGCCCCTGTCCCTGTCCTGACCCCTGTCCCTGTCCTGGCCCCTCCATGCCTGGCCTGGGCCTGGGCCTGGGCCGGAGCCTAGGGATGGATATACAACAGGGGTTGGAGAGGGAGCATCCTGGCCTGGCTTGGGAAAGTCGGTGTCCCTCTGGAAGCGGGGCGGTCGGTCGCCCCCCCTCTGCTGCCGGCTGTCGCTGCGGGAGGGGAACCTGGACTGGTTTGGCTCTTTGGAGTAGTAGTCGTTGCCGGGGAAACTTCCTCGAACATCCTGCCGTTTCTGAGGAGCCTGGCTCTTTGGTTCTGACAGGAACACAGCAACGATATTTAGATTAATATCCTCACCAAAGTTATTTAGATGGACAATATAACTGAAAAAGAGGTCAAACATCCATTTATAAAAAGACAAGGGCACTAACCATCGATGGAAAACACCCCCATCTTGGACTCCAGGAAGTCGAACAGGGTGCTGGGGCCCGAGGGCCTTCCTCCCACCCCCTCCTCGTCATCCTCCATCCGTGACCTGCCCCTTCCTCGCCCTACACGGGATCAAAACCACACGTGTCACTGTACATGCTACCATATCACTGTACATACTGCACGGGAATAATCTCCTCCCAGATCACCAGCTACCAAAGAGCCTTCTACACTTCAAATACATGCAGTCAAACTGAATTTGAATTCATCCTGAAAGAAATTCAAGAGAGAGAGAGTGTGATCATGACTGAGTGTGAGAGAATGAGTTCACTTGTGTGTGTGTGTGTGTCACCTCTCGGGGGTGGCCTGCTGGGCTCGGGGGGGGCAGGGGCGGGGGCGGGGCGCTGGGTGGCCCCGGTCAGCAGGGAGTTGAGGGCCACCTCCAGGTTGTTGTTGCTGTCCAGCAGGGCCTGGCGGGACGCCTCCCTGTGGAAACCCATCTCCATGATGTCCCTGAGGGCCCTCTCATCCACCTGCACACAGCAGGGAGAGGGGGAGCGAGGGATGAGAAGAGGAGGGAGGGAGGGTGAGAAGGAGGGAGGGAAGGAGGGATGAGAAGTGGAGGGAGGGAAGGAGGTATGAGAAGAGGAGGGAGGGGTGAGAAGGAGGGAGGGAAGGAGGGAGAGGGATGAGAAGAGGAGGGAGGGGTGAGAAGGAGGGAGGGAAGGAGGGATGAGAAGAGGAGGGAGGGAGGGGTGAGAAGGAGGGAGGGAGGGGTGAGAAGGAGGGAGGGAAGGAGGGATGAGAAGAGGAAGGAGGGAGGCATGGACTCAAAAGAGAGATGAGGTGATGGGAGAAGGAGGGAGCAGAGGTAGGGGTTCCATGAGTGAACCCAGCAGTGATGACCAGAGGACAGCCATGATGGAGAGAGAGGAGGAGGATGATGAGAGGTGAGAGAAAGAGGAGGAGGATGAGAGGTGAGAGAAAGAGTGGAAGAGGAGGAGGAGGAAGATAATCAAGAGAAAGCGTTAAGAGAATTAAGGTCAGAGATTGTCTAGCCAATACATATTCCATCACTTCGCAAGGCAGATTAAACTGAGACGTCACAACGGACTTTAGATTAAAACTCATCAGATTAACCATTTAATCTGGTATCGCAGACGACAGGGGACGGGTGGGGGTCAGTGTCTTATAGGGAAGGGGGCTAGTTAATGATGGGCTCCAATTCACGAGAACAACAACCATTATCTTTGACCTCAGGCCATTGTTAAACCTCTTAATGAAGGTGAAAGTTCGGGTTAGACTATATGATTTGGTCACCTGAACATCTGGTACACACCCACAATACACATTGTTTCTGAAGAAAATATTCTCCATTCCACACACATCTAGCCAGACCCTCCCTTCCACACAGAGACCTAGTTAGGCCCCTCCCTTCAACACCCAGCCCTAGCTAGGCCGAGATAGTACAGAGAGATAGTGCTGAGATAGTACTGAGATAGTAGCGAGGATCTCACCAGATCTCTGTAGTTGCCCTGTGGCCGGCTCTCACTCCAGTCCGCTGGCTCCGCTCTCTCCTCTCTCCTCCTGGACTGGTAGGAGTCTCGCCCGCGGTAGGAGGAGCCAGAGTTGCTAAGGTTACCGCCGGCGTTGCCCCCGCCGCCAAACGTCCGAGGCCCCTTCACAGGACAGCCGAAGGGGAAAATGAAAGAGACAGGATGTGAACGAGCGCTCCCCAACTACCTGACAGCACCCGGTGTGTCCAGGTGCTGGGGTGATCATACCTCCACAACATGTCTGTCACCAGGACCAGATGCTGCCCCCCCCCCCCCACACACACACACACACACACACACACGCACCTCTTTGCTCTTGGCCACCTCAGCGATGGCCGCTAGCCTCTGCTTCTCAAACTCGTCGTTCTCGTCGGCGGTCTTGATGACTCCGGTGGTCTGCAGAGTCTTCCTCTGGTCCAGCTCACTGCTGTCCACCTCCTCCCTCCTCACACACTTCTACAGAGAGCCAAGAGGAACACACTGAGCCGGGCCCAACCTGCAGGCCGGCCACTAACACTTGGAACTCCTGTGGCCATCTGGCTGCATGTGGTAACAGTGTGGGCAAGTGTAGCAGCGTGTTCTACAGGTCACAGTGTGCGTGATGTGTGTGTGTGTATGTGTGTGTGGGGGAGTGTGTGCAGTGTGTTCTACCTGTCCGAATGGCACGAAGGGAGGGGGTCCGCCCTCTGCGCCGATGTTGCTCCTGTTGTGTTTGGCTAAGCTCTGGGGTCAAGGGTCACACGAAGGGCAGTTCAGAACAGCAGCAAATCCAACTCATTTACATAAAACACATTTACCCCGGGCATAGATACATCATTGACCAATCCAGATCAATGAAAATGTGTTATGTATATGTGATGCTTATGTGTTCATTGGGATTCTCCTTGAGAGGAAAGGAGGTTTTGCTTTGAACCGTTTCTCACCCTTTGCAGGTCCCATTTCTCCACCATGTGATCGACCACCCCTCCGAGAACGGAGATTTTAGAATCGTCCAGCAACAGAATGCCATTCTTCACCAGGACTGTACCAAGTAGCTTCACCTTGGTTCCGGGAGGAGTGTTTAAACTGTTTGGAAGGGGGTTAAGTCAATTTAATTAATCTTAAATACATATGAAAACAAGAGAGCCATTATCTTCAAAGGCTATAAAATCGAACATAATGAAAAATAATCAGATCATTAAAAAAAGGTTTCAAGTTTATCGATATAAGAAGAATATAACCCAATAATGCTACAGTAAATCAATGCTGCTAGCATTGGATGCTAGCAGAGTCGGGCAGAGACAAGCAGAGAGAGACTAGCGTCACCCAAGGATAATCCTGCCCCTCACCCTGGTTCATGTTAATTTAACAGCCCTGGTGTCCTGCAGGCTCTGAGCTCCTCTCATTAAAGCAGCAGAGACTTAGAGAGGGATTTTCCAGCTATTGATGCGGGACACCAAAGCAGCAATTACTGGGTTTACTTCCCAACCAGCAGCCAGCACCAACGAGTCCTCTGGGCTGGGTGCTGGGCGAGGAGAGATCCATGATGCCAGCTCACTCACTCACTCACTCACACACACACACTCTCTCTTTATCCCCCCCCTCCTACGGTCTCTTTTTTCACACTTGCTCACACTTTCAACCCTCCAACACATCCATCTCTTTCCCCTGCTCAACAGGCAGCCAGCGAGAGACACACTAGCCTTCTCATTCATCTCTGTCCCTCACATAGGCCCTCCACACACACACACATCGGTACACTCCATCCTGCCTGTAATCCATCTCGCTCACACACACTTTCAGACACGCACGCACATTTCGGAGAACACGCACAAACCCCATCATTAACCACCGTTGATTGCCGCACTGATAAATGTGTGTGTGTGTGTTTCTAAGGGGCTCACAAAGGGGGGTCTGTTTGTCGCCCCCCCCCTCCCTCCCTCTCCATCACCAGCTCTCCGGCCACTCCACCTGTACGGGCTGGCCGGTCGCCATGGCAGCAGGCGCTGCTGCCGGCGCTGCTGGGATGGAGATGTAATTAAAGAAGGGGGATTGGTGGGGGAACAGACTGGGCCGAGCGAAAATTGCGAAGAGGGAGGAAAAAGACCAAAGAGAGCCTGTGGGCGGGGGGAGGGGGAGGAGGGGGGGTGGAGGGGGGAGGAGGGGTGAGGAGGGGGGAGGAGGGGGGTGGAGGGGTGAGGAGGGGGGTGGAGGGGGGAGGAGGGGTGAGGAGGGGGGTGGAGGGGGGGAGGAGGGGTGAGGAGGGGGGAGGAGGGGTGAGGAGGGGGGTGGAGGGGTGAGGAGGGGGGTGGAGGGGGGAGGAGGGGTGAGGAGGGGGGTGGAGGGGGGAGGAGGGGGGAGGAGGGGGGTGGAGCGGGGAGGAGGGGGGGTGGAGGGGGGATGAGGGGGGGTGGAGCGGGGAGGAGGGGGGGTGGAGCGGGGAGGAGGGGGGGTGGAGCGGGGTGAGGAGAGGGGTGGAGGGGGGAGGAGGGGGGGGTGGAGCGGGGGTGGAGGGGGGTGGAGGGGGGCAGGACAGGAGCTGGGAGAGAGTCTGGCAGGGCATGCTGCTCCCAGGTGAAGCTGTCCCCAGAGCTGAGCGATGCTGAGCGACGTGGCCCGAGAGGCAGAGGGAGATCCAGATGGGTGACAGAGAGATGTTCCTTTAATCTGACTGGGATTTGACCAACGTATAAGCGATGAAATCCGCCCTAATTAAGAGGGAGGGGTCTGAGAGTGGGGGTTTGGCGCTTAGCGACAGATCATGCGGTCTCCCTTCCTTTATGGGCTCCCACGCCTAGGATATAGTCAGTCTAGCACAGTGTAGAACTCGGTAATGTAGTACACTTCCCTACAGAGACAACCAGAAACATCAACTAAATAAAAGGTCTTTCACCGTTCCTCGGACCATCAACACGCTGTTGGAACTCTGCACTTCTGATTTTGGATCTTCAGCAGTACTTTTTATCTGCAGTATTTGGGGGTCAATTATGATAAAAGCATCTGCTAAATGAATAAAATGTTAAATATAAATGTACTGGCTTAGCTTTCTTTCCACGTGGCCAATTAATAACAATGCCAGAGGCTCTTAATCTGGTTGCAGAACTGTATTCAGTCTGGCTGGCTAAGCTCAGGGGAAAGAAAAAACTAAGTTGATCTTAAGCCCTCTTTACCTGAGATAAAGCTGACATGTTGTTTCATCGGCCAATTAAATGTGATTATCAAAGAAGCCATCAGGAGAGATTGTGGAGAGGCCCTTCACAGGGGGCAAACATAGCTAATTATTACATCAGTATTATCATAATGAAGATTGACCATATCTCGGGAATCACTCAAGAGAAATAATTGCAGCTTCCCCTGATAGGTCGAGGGCCTTTAGAGGCCATTTCTCTCTCTGGTAGTTTTTATAAGCGTAATCAGATCAGTTCTCCGGCTGCAATGTGGTCTCTTAATTGTAGAAGCAGTATTCCAAACATGAAATCTACTCCAAGACATTCATATTCCATCTGTATGCAGTCAGAGCAGCTCCCTGGAACCATCCACCTTGCTCTGATCTGTGTCTGATCTCACACATCAAACCCCTCACAGATAAACCTGGATTTGGATGCAGTTGTACCTGATTTTGGACAGGTGTTTGAACTCCAGGCCCACGCAGGTGATGTGTCCGTCCGTCATCTGCAGCCGGAGCATCCTAGAGGCGCCCTGGGACTCCTCATGGTCCTTGGGAGCCGAGACGTTCCTTAACTTCTGCACCTGGAGAACGCAGGGACCCTCCAACTGGGCACCCGGGCAGAGCGAGGGAGAGAGAGAGAGGGCAAAGTCTCATGTCTCTTCGTGAGGACAGACCAAAACAACCAGGAAGAACCCAGAACAGTGGAAAATTGGTGTTCCTGATGTGAACCTGTAAACGGTCGACTGTTTTTATTCACTTAGCGTTTAAACTGAGTTACTGAACTACGGGTATGTCTTCTACTGCATCAGACTGCTTGTCCCATGGGGATGTTGCAGGCTGTATTTCTGAAACTGTTTTCCTTGACGGACAGCCATTAAAATCTGGAATGCAACGCTGAGCTTTCGCGTGCTGCCAAGGAAGGATCAGTCTAATGGCTGGGAATTGGATGGAAAGTTGTTCTTTACTGTCCCCGCATTGTTTTGCAGTCACACTTTCTTTCCACAATTCTGGAAGTTCTGTTCATGCTAGAGATGCAGCGCAGAGAAGGAATTGTGTCTGACAGCAGTATGATATCATATTCTCCGCCTGAGGGATTATCATTAAACTCACATAAAAAATTAAATCATTATCTCCTCCCATAATCTGTGACATTTCCCGACATTTCCCAGTAATTGCAAAACAGGCCGAGTCAACAGACTTCTTTCAAAAGCAGTGCGCTAGTGGCATCTAGTGGTCTACGTGGGAACTGCACGTCGAATTGACTCCGGACATAAACAAAATTCACTGTATTATAGTTAATGTCACCGAAGAGTTTGTAAAATCCCAATGTGGACTAATGTACCCCGAGCACACCTGTACTGACACATGCACATCCTCACCTTGTCCACTCGTCCACTGTTGATCTCTGAAGGCAAGTACTTCCTTCCAATTGGCCTCAAATCACTCTGCCAAAACATAACATTTAAATTATTTAGCAGGCGCTTTTATCCAAAGTGGCGTGAAAACATATCCAAAGTGCAGTGCAGAAGATTATCAAGGACCAGAAGTCAGTTCTAACAGTTCTAACACTGTTACAGTGTCTGAGGACATGTCTGTGTTACACTTCATAGTGCAACATCATATCTCAAATACAACATCATAAAAAGGTCATTTGGCAGGTGTATACACGACATATATTACATGAAGTAATATACAGGTAAGTGCTGAATATGGTTTGTTTACAGACCAATATAACGAGTCATTCACTCAAACACACAGATCCCCACTTGTCCTTGTATTTGGTTTAGAGTTACTGATATAGCTAGGTAACCCATGTTTTAATACCATATTTGTCCACATTCTATAATTATTTGAAAGTCCGGGATCCTTGGTTAAGACACATTTGCAGCTGATACATAAATAAATAAAAAAAGTATGTTAAGACGTAGCACATGTAATGTATGCACGTCATTTTTCTATGTGTTACAAGTAGCAAGTGGAGGTGGAAATATGTCTCTCACTTACTAATAGTAGTCTGCGTGAAGTAGGTTTGAATTGTACTGATAAGAACTTGGTATCTAGAAATGTGACTTACATTAAGTGCAATACGGATGATGTCATGTGCCGAAGCTTTCTCAACAGTGCCTTTTAATTCTTCTATCCCCTCATCACTGAGGTACCTATTGAAGGAGAAAGGCAAAGAAAATGCAAATATTAAGATGAATAATGTACTACTAGCTCGTCTAGTATGTGAATACTGGTTAGCAACATGCCTATTTATTGAGCGTTAGCAAGTGAGGTTTGCCGATGGGGTCAGCAAGAAAGTAAATGGCATCAAGTCAATGGAATTTAACTAACTTACAATTAACCGGCTATACACACATGCACTATTGCTTTACATTGTGTTTTACAACTACATCGCTTGCAGAACTTGATGGCTAGAAAGCTAAACAAGAATAGCTAGTTAGCCTGGCTAGCTGAAAGTAGGCTAAGCTAGCTAGCTAACATATTGTTAGGCTACCCACCAGCCCTCTTTAGTCAAAGATGAGTTTAACTCAGCCATGTTCCTCTCAATTAAATATCGAATTGAATTGTCTTCATCGGTCTATCTAATCTAGGGGGTTCTCATTTTTAATACACTGTATTATCTCATAGTATGCCAACCAGTGGGATTACCCAGCCTGACCGACTGTGAATGCAGTAACGTCACTACTAGGAGAGTGTCAGGTCAGAGTTGAATGAGTTTTTGAAGCGTCATAGAACACAGCTACACCTAGAGGCGTCCGCGCCAAAACGATAACTGCATCTGCAGTTTAGTATATACACAGTACATGCCCACTAAACTTTAAGAGATTATATTTAAATACAAAACGTATGCATATATGTTAGTCACATATTTAATTTAGTAAATTTAACAAATTGTATCTTACCCCTTAGAACCGGAAGATGATTTTGGACTACAAGATGACGACAGACAGACGGCTCTACCGGAAGTTTCTACGTGTTCAGATGTAACAGGAAGCGTTTTGTGCATTTTCGCCACCGATCAGTCAGAGCTTTCAAAATAGGAGGTTCAGCAGGTATGTGCTTCCTTCATGAATTGTTTAAAATCTTAAATTGCCGTACCGGTCAATATGTGTATGCACATATCCTTTCCTGACATAGCTTAATGGCTAGGATTAATTGATTACTGTGGTATCTCAAGTAAGAACTCCACCTTACTATGCTACAGTAGCTAGCTCTAGCTAGCTGCTTGTTTACAATTTGTCAAGACAGAACAAATGATTAATAAAACAGTATCGTGTTGTGACATGTATAATAGACTAATATGTATCAACCAAGCTAGCTAGCTAGTTGGTATTTAATGAACAAACGTGGCTAAAGTTGTCAATAGAGTGCGTCACTACAGTGTGGTACAATCACCATACTCACGTAGAAAGCCTAGCATTCACCATATATAGCTTGCTAGTTTTTTGGCCATTACTAACGGTAGAAAACGTACAACTCTTGTCTTCTGCAGCGCTATGTTGCCAACTACCTCGCCGCCGAGCCACGGCAACGGTAGCTTGAGCGCCCGCGATGCAGCCAGACACACGGCGGGCGCTAAGCGGTACAAGTACCTGCGGAGGCTGCTGCGTTTCAAACAGATGGACTTTGAGTTCGCGGTATGGCAGATGCTGTACCTGTTTACTTCTCCTCAGCGGGTTTACCGTAACTTCCACTACAGGAAACAAACCAAGGACCAGTGGGCCCGAGACGATCCCGCCTTCCTGGTTCTTCTCAGCATTTGGCTTTGTGGTCAGTAGCTTTAGCAATTCTGAAATTCAGTGTGGATGGGATGCATAGTTCTGACTGTACACCAACAGTCTCTTCATTCATAGCTTTGAGGAACAAAAGTCAGGACAACAGTTACCAGACAAGAGCTTTGAACTATGTCCCTCTTACTGGAGAGTGAGGTGTTGTGTAGGTAGGCCCATATCGCATCACTGTACTAAGGATTCCCACAGCAGTTTGATGACATTAATGTCTCCTCCTGTGTACCCTCTCCTCTGCAGTGTCCACGGTGGGCTTCGGCCTGGTGCTAGACATGGGCTTTGTGGAGACCCTGAAGCTCCTTCTGTGGGTGGTCTTCATCGACTGCATTGGGGTGGGCCTGCTCATTTCCACACTCATGTGGTAAGGAAATGCGTCGTACTGTTTTTCCTTTTGTCAGTGTAACGAATGCCTGTTTCATTCCACACTCCATTACTCATTGTTTATAAACAGCTGGGCTCTGTTTTGGCTCCTCTGTCATGTGGAAGGGTTTGGTTGTTAAGCCATCCTCACACGGTTAATGATCGTTAACACATGGTACAGTGGAAGGAGCATATCCCTTATTGACATATCTCCTCACCTGGTGTGTCCTGAACTTCCTAGTTGAAGTTGTGTAATAGACAGCCCACACCGACATCATGCCACACGCTTCCACACTGGTCGGTTTCGTTTTTTTCTGACTCGTAGCTGAGATGTGGCTTGTTTGTGCACTGTGCCTGGGTCAATACAGACCACTCCTTGACCCTGACCCCCAGAAACACTGTTATTACTATGCATTCCTGATCCACGATCTTCTGCTGTACATTCTAAATGCACTATTTGTACTGTGGCATTGGATGAAAGTGCTGTGCTAAATGAATGACTGTCTTTCTAGGGTAATTACTAATAAGTACCTTCTGAAGCACCCGGGGAAGGACTCTGATGTGGAGTGGGGATATGCATTCGACGTGCATCTCAATGCCTTCTACCCCCTGCTCGTCATCCTACACTTCCTGCAGCTCTTCTTTATCAACCGTAAGCATCACGTGAAGAAACACCAGTCGAAATGCCCAACGAAATATCTAATAATGGTGTAGGCCTGTGCAGGTAATACCGGGAATATGACACAGTATCACCCGGGCTCGTAGTTTAGTAGTACTCATCAAGTATTCATCAACGATGCAAACTTTTTTTTTCAAACTTTCAATTTTGTGGGGGGGGGAATATTTTTCAAACCTTTCAAAACTATTTTCAAACTTTGTTTCGAAAATATTTTAAAAACTGTTTCAATGTTTGTTTGTTTTTCATTCAAATGCTCCACTGCTGAGCTATACCTATCCCGTATAGCAGGAAACATTAGACTTTAGGATAAACAACACAATTCATTCACTCTTTTAAGACTGATCCCTCTCTGCTGTGTGTTCCAGATATCGTGGTTATAAACTCTGAATGGTTCCTGGGATACTTTGTAGGGAACAGTATGTGGCTGATGGCCATTAGTTACTACATCTACATTACCTTCCTGGGTTATAACGGTAAGCTGTCACATCCGTCCTGTTCTCAGTAGATGGTGACTCGCTACTGAAAGTGTGTGGACAGTTTCAGAATGTATGACCTTTTATTGAAGATGATTTTTAAACAATTGAACTGTTTCCGGCCTCCATAATGTCTTCTGAAACTGATGTTAGGCACGTTAGCCACTAGAGGGCGCACTGTCCTAGTTTCTACCTTGGTAACCAATACAGGTTTTACCCAGTAGCACATTCTGATCTGATAGGTAGGAAACTAGCCCTCCTTTAACCAGAACCGTTAGTGATGCTGTTTCCACAGTGTAAGCATCAGGGGAGAACAGTGAACATTGTTGCATCTCTCCTCTACAGCCCTGCCCTTCCTGAAGAACACAGTGGTGCTGCTCTACCCCTTTGCTCTGCTGGTCCTGGGCTATGTCCTGTCTCTGTCTCTGGGCTGGAACCTCACCCGGGGCCTGTGCTGGTTCTACAAGTACCGCGTCCAGTAGGCAAGCCCCCAGCCCGCTGTCCCGTCCCAGATGGGTCGCTGGGGGCTGCAGTGGGAGGTGGGACTCACACGGACTGAATGTTTTCATTCTGGAGGCGAATGGGGGGGGGGGGGGGGTGGATATATGTTTTGTAAACTTTGTAAATAGTACGCCGGATTTAAGATGCCCAAATGATGCATTGTTTCTAAAGAGGACATCTTGGTTCCCTTTCTGTTGAATCTTGTTTTTTTTTTCCTGTGTTTTTAAAAGAAGATTTAAGAAAATAAATACTCAACTCGGTTTGTTGAAGATGTGAGAGAAGTGTTATAGTTTGGTGAGCCTTTTGGTGGGACATTTGGAGTGTACATTCCTTAGCACTTTCAATAAAACACGTTTTATCTTAATACGATCTCCTTTGTATTTAGGTTTTTAGTGAATAAGAGTTCATATTCAATTTTTAATACTGAAGTTGAAGTACACGATTACATCGTTACAAAGTTTGGTTGGTTATCATAGTTTGGGTTTTAAAAACCACATACTGCTTAAAATAATTTGAATATATCTTGATAAATCCAGTTCTTGCTGGAGCAGAAGCTCCACCCTCCTGCTGGCATCTGCATGAGCCCACATTCCAACACAAGGATGCAACAGATGAATATCAAACAAACCCCGTTACTTCAGGGAGTCCATAAGCATCTTCTTGAACTTCTCCAGATCCACCTTCTTCATGACTGAGATCTTGTGCTGGTTCTTCAGGACTCCCAGTGTGTCCAGGACCATCATGCCTCTGGTGTAGGTCCCCTGGAGCTCCACGGTCACCGCCACCTGCTCGCTGGCCGTCACAAACTGGTCGTCGATGGCCGCCGCCATGGCGTAGGAGTCGCAGGACGCGAAGCCGCATCCCGCCACCATCTCCTTCTGGTAGCGCTCCGTCTGCGTGGCCACGTCCATGGTGTGTCTGAAGATCCTCCTCATGAAGCAGGCCTTGTCGGTGTCCTGGGCCAGCCAGGGGTCACAGAAGGTCTGGTGGAGAGGGGGGGGGGGGGGGGGGGGTCGAGAACACCATGTTTTATTAACTGAGGGAGTCAGATGGCTGAGCGGTGAGGGAGTCGGGCTAGTAATCTGAAGGTTGCCAGTTCCCAGCCGTGTCAAATGACGTGTCCTTGGGCAAGGCACTTCACCCTACTTGCTTCGGGGGGAATGTCCCTGTACTTACTGTAAGTCGCTCTGGATAAGAGCGTCTGCTAAATGACTAAATGTAAATGTAACTATCTGTTCGCCATTTACATTTGATTTATCTAGTAACCAGACAAAGTGCAACAGTCATTTAATCTACACACATCAACAATACATTGTGATGATGTGTACAGAATGACTGATGAACACAATGGTGTTTAGGATGTGCGAAGTTTCTAAGGATTTACCCATGGCAGCATGTTCTCACAGGCAAACTCCCACGTAGCGATGTGTGTCGGGCAGTTGAATCTGTTCAGCACTATGTAAGCAGCCTCGGGGTCGGCCACAAAGTTGAACTCTGCACACACTGTGGTGTTTCCCCTCGCTGCAAACACAAGTCAGCCAAGTCAGCCAGTCACCAGCACACCGCACGCTGACCCATCAGGGGGGTCCACAGCAGTATTACTAAACTAGGTTCACCTTGACTTGCAGAAAGAGAATTTAAGTCATATTGCCTGACTACACACAAACACATACAGTATATGCACTGCATATGTCGGCCTTCACAGATATAAATTACAGATGGGGTTTATAATAATATGTTGAGATGTGAAAATACAAGGTTATATAATAATAAAAGCAGTGTATGCTGATATTTGAAAATGTGGCCTATATAGACAGGATATGACCTCACAGTTAGTGTTGCCTCCCATGATGTAAAGGCCCTTTAGCTTTTGAGGAAGGCTGGGGTCCAGCTTCACAGCCAAGGCCAGGTTGGTCAGGGGTGCCGTAGCAACCAGAGACACCTGAACAGGAACATTCAGTAGGTGCAAAAGTCTTAGGCCCCCACCCGAAAGATATAGGCACATTTTCTCCATTAAAAGTGGGCGGGACATGTCGCCCCTGGGCAGTATGTACAGAGGTGGTGCCTACCTCTCCAGGATGCTGGTTCACTATGCGGATCATGGCTTCCACAGCCCCTTCTTTCTGGAGCATCTCCAGTCCAGGTGCGTGTGGGTCCGGGGCGTCGCCCAGGCCGTCCGCCCCGTGGAACCCCGCTGCATCCAGCGGACAACCCAACAGAGGCTCTGGCGCTCCTCTGAACACTGGAATCTTCCACAGTTTTTTAAATATATATGAATAGGCCTATAACTCTATAAGTAGCTACCGACTGCGTATGGGTTAACCCACAAACGTTTTGTGCGAATGGGAATGTGTATAGCTCAGTTTTAGATGATTTGGCTGCATATATAAAGGTCACTGGTTCAAATCTCCCTCTTCCAGTAAAGCGTCTGCAAAATGAACACATGATTTGCCTATTACATGACCAATAGTTTCAAACCTACATCAAGTCGTCCGCAAACCTTGAGGACACGCAGCGTATTCTTGCAAGCATTCTCCAACGAGGTGTTGCCGTGGACACAAGTGATACCCAATATCTCTACATTTGGTGCCACAAGTGCCATCATAATTGCCTGCGCGTCGTCTACGCCCGTGTCCACGTCGGTAAGCAGCTTTTTCATTCTTGCCCCTAAAAACGGTTGGGGATCAATACCACATTAAACAGATACAGCATAAAAGCATTTCATTATTTCGTTATATACACATCATTTAATCTAACCAAAACACTTTTGTTAGAATTGACAAATAGTTACATGACCAACGATAGCCGTGGCCTGAACGAGTTACCTTATAGAAAAATAAAATGTCCTAAAAAAGGACAGCCGATGCTTCCGATTTGTTTAATCGAACTTTTCAGTTTTTTCCAACAGTGTAGGATAATAAAGTTATAAAAGGCCGACGAAGTAAACTACTTTGTACAAAAAACAAACGCCATGATACCTCTCTGCCTGTTGCGTAATAGGGTAAAATGGGTCCAAACTTTTTTTTTTCTCTCATCAGTTTTGGATCCAGTTACTTCTCAGAAGGTGCTATGTTAATGCGGCAAACACACTCGTGGTCTGCAGGCTACAGTGGATAGGCCACCTTCATAACAACACCGTTTTTTGTTTGAACTCTCTTACGTAGTTGTACAACATGTATTAATAGCAGTTGCTTACTGCAAACATTTCCTCCAGTTCCTTCCTCTGAAAATTAATCACAGGTCCCTATAAACTTCACGAGTGGTTCTGCATTTGCCAATTTGTCTGACGATACCTTGATCCAAAATCTTTGCTAGTGTACTGGCACCTAGAACATTCCTTCATGTAATAGATTGGCTTAAAACCGAGTTTACTTCTTGCTCTATCCAGAACTCCCAGACAGGATTCTAAGAATCCTCAAACAAATTCAAATGCGATAAGACTACCACGTGATATGGGACACAAATAATTCACAAATCTTTTTCTTTTATTAGCATCAGATATTGATAAGAGCACAATTTATCGCAATATTCAGGAATACAGATATCCTATTTTTGTGCATGGTAAAATAAATGCGCTCATTACAATATAAATAAATATGTATCCAATCCGAACATGGAATGGCAACTATAGTAGAGAAAGCACATAGATGCAAAATAAAGTTGTATCCATAATGTTCAGTAAAATGCAGACACTACAATGTACAGAACGACACAGTGATTTCACTGTTGGCCTACTTTGCAAATAACTTGAGTGGTTCACAGTTTGCCTGTTAAAAATACCTCTATATGTGGAGCTCTTATTTGCACACATAGGAGTATTCTGAGAGAATGGGATTCTGTAAGTGAAGTTTTTGACAGTTGTTTGCATTGAAATCCGCAGACAGTGCAGCAGAAACATGAACAACAGTGACCTCTTGTGGTCAGAAGATAGATTGCAGTGTTAGCGCAGAGGGTAATGGTTCCTTACAAATCTCTTCTCATTCCTTTCTCCTCTTTCGTAATGGCACAACCAATCTCAGTTCTGGAAAAAGTTCAAAACAACCTTGCAACAAATGCATACATTTATTGAAGAACATTTTTTTAATACTAACAGGCGACACGTGACGTTAAGATGGAGACACATGGATCCCTATGTGGTTTTTCTTCAGTGCCGATGGCATTTCAGTCTGTTTATTCTAAATGAGAGAAGACAGTGAGACTGCATGGTTGAAAAGCTGCATGAGGTGCCTGGGAAGGAGGGGAGGGAGGGAGGAAGGAGGGAGGGGAAGAGGCTTACAACTGCTTTCCATGTGCAGAGAATACTAATAAGCACCCAAACGAGAAAGCAACATTTGCAGGTTTGAGAACGTCCACTGCTTCCTAGACACAACTGCAAATACAGGTTGTGCTCGCGTCATATCTATGGTACAGATCCCTGCTACCTGGCCTCCAATCACCTGCAACAGAAGGTACGCGTCTAGTCTGTGTTCCTGATAAGGAAGATCATTTTTCGTTTGTGGTTTCCAAGAACGTCGAGTTTGTGAAGGAATGGGTCGAAGATGGAAGGCACAAAAAGAGACAACAAAACAAAATGCCCAAAGTAAAAATGTATTCCCAAACAGCAGCTCTCAGGTCACACTCCACAAGGAAAAACAGTATTGTCCACATAAACGGGACAGAAACCCAAACTATAAAATCATGTAAAATGCATAGACACAAAGCTGATAATGGACCAGGGTGCAGGTGGGATACGACTGGATATCCAGTGTGACGGGTTGAACAGAGACTGCCTGGGAGTGGCTTTGTTACATCTGAATGCATGGCGCTTTAAAAAAAAATCATAATACTTGAAACAGCCTCATTACAGCCTCCCCAGGACAGTAGCTCAGTGCACGTTAAGATCAGTGATCCGCAGACTATGTCCAGTGTTACCGTAAATGACCTAAAAGCAGGGTCTACGCTGGACAGTGCATCTAGATCTATCTAAAAGTAGTCGGAGGTCTGAGCTGTGTGCATCTTGAGGACAGAAGTTGAACGTCACCTTTCCATGTCATGGTAACATCCTCTACATGGTATCTTACAGGTCTGTGAATCTGACAGCTAATGGAGATTCGGAACACGGGATTACCGAAACGTGAGACTTGACCGACAACTGAACAAAACACCAACGTCTACGCCGTTAAAATCCCCGGATGCACAGGCTAAGATCTACACATCTGGGGCTTATTCAAGAGGAAGCAACGCAAACAGGACAGACGGAGCCACGCCGGCTCGACGCCGCGCACCTCTGGACGGCCTCTCCCTGAGGACAGCGCTGGTGGGGTTTCTACAGGCATCGGCCACACGGTAGCTACAGGACGCACGGCCCCTCGTCAGGAGTCCACTTTGCCAAACGTCCCGTCCGGAGGCCTGTAATGTTTGGGGAAGGCCTTGAGCTGCAGGGAGTTAAACGCGTACTTGCGACATCCGACATTCTTCATCGTGTTCTCCCTTCTGCAGCCCTCACTGGGAAACGAGAGAGGGGGGGGGGGGGGGGGGGGGGAGTGCAGAGGGGAGAGAGTAGGGGGGGGGGGCAAGCACAGAGAGGATGACAGCAAGTGAAGAAAAACGAAGAAAAAAAAAATTGGGTCTGTTAAAATACGAGACAAAATAAAAACCCGATGGCACAGTGAGAGTAACACAGACTACGTGAGGACTGGGATGGGGGGGGTGGGTTGTAGTGTGGGGGTGGGTTGTAGTGGGGGGGGGGGGGGGGTGTTGGAGAGACACTGGGGCCTTTGAAACACTAACGAGCTGCTGGCCTGTAAACACGGAGGTTCCCATGCAGGGAACGAGCTACAAACACATCCCATCTAAAAGCACTGAGCTTTTGCTTCTCGATGATCATTTTTGGTTTTTCAAACGTTCAAATCAAAAGTCTCATCAACGAGGGAGCCTCTTGCGCTGCGACACGTGGCTACCACATAGCATGCTACCACATAGCAGGCTATCACATAGCATGGCTACCACATAGCAGGCTATCACATAGCATGGCTACCACATAGCAGGCTACCACATAGCAGGCTACCACATAGCAGGCTATCACATAGCATGGCTACCACATAGCAGGCTACCACATAGCAGGCTACCACATAGCAGGCTACCACATAGCAGGCTACCACATAGCATGGCGGGGGACTTATTGCACTTTAAGGGGTGAAGCATTGATGAGGAAGAGACAAGACAGAGAGAAGGAGAGAAGAGAGAGAGGGACAGGTGAGAAAGAGAGACAGGTGAGAGAGCGAGAGGGATGAGTGAGAGAGAGAGAGAGAGAGGTGAGAGAGAGAGAGAGAGAGGGATAGGTGAGAGAGAGAGAGAGAGAGAGAGAGAGGTGACAGAGAGAGGGATAGGTGAGAGAGAGAGAGAGGTATAGGTGAGAGAGAGAGGTGAGAGAGAGAGAGAGAGGTGAGAGAGAGAGGTTGAGCATAGTGGGTCACAACAGGACTCTTCATACTGACTGTCTAACAGACACCTGAAAACAACCACCCACCACTCTGCTTCTATAAAGTGACAACAGCAGGGAGATTATGCAAGAACCATAATCACAATATATACTCTGCATTAGAATAAATATTTTTTTAGCAAACAATATATATGCATTGACACATAAGCATTTTTAAATACTATTTACAGCAATACAAATATATTTTCTATTGATTTGATAGTGCTCTCTTGGGGATTTTCCCTTTACCAAAAACCTCTATGGAAAGAAAAAGCAAGAAGCCAGGAGCTGATTATTAAATAGGAATAAATACATTTGCCTTAACAAAACCTTAAAGAAAACTGGCTACGTGGACTACAATAAATATATTTGGAGCCAGAAATAAATGTTCATTTGCAACCTTTTCTTATAGTTCTCTTACTCTTAGTTACTCTTAGTTCTCTTACTGGCCCTGAAAACAGGGCTGCTAGTTGAACAGTTCCCTGTCCGAACAGCAGGGGGAGCCTCAGGGGCTTTGTCACTGCATACTGACAGAAGAAGTAGTTCCCTCTTTGCTTTTTATCATGTTATTATCTTGGTTCCTTTGATTTCATCCCTGCCCCAACATTTTGTCATGGGAAGATAGAGGTAGTTCTAAATCAGCGTAATCGATTGATAGTTATGGAATAATTCTATACATCACTCTAAATATACACAACATATCCAAAAAACTTAACGTGGAATACCGAGCAAAGAATACTGCATATGCTTCTGTTGTTGTTATGATGTAAACAGGAACACCGCACTAAAGACATCGATTCATATGAAGTGAATCCTCAAAGACTGGGAAACAGCATCTGTTCCATTGTCTTGAAAAGGTCAAAGGTCTGAGTAACTGGTCAAATGCATATGGAAACTGCTGCCTTTGTTTTGTGGGGAATGTTCCAGAAGGGTCTCGAGGTCAGGTATAGTGTTGGGGGGGGGGGGGGGGGGGTGCAGGGGAAGGGGGGGTGGTGTGTAGGAAGAGCATGATTACCTCCCCGAAGGAAGTTATTTTTGGGTGGTCTATTTCTTTAGTGGGTCATCTTAGATTGGGCTGAATATGTCTGGAAGGAAACTGCAGCAAAGTCCTCCTCATGTCACGTCAGGAAGAGTTCATCACATACTGAGTATAGCTCAGTGGTTAAGAGCTTTTGACTGAAACCGCAGGTTTGAATCTTCCCACGTATGTTGCTGTGGATCGAAGCGCCTGCTAAATGAATCCATCACGGGGGGACTGATTCTGGTTCCGTAGAACCCAAACAGGAAGATCAGGATTAAGTTCAAGAGTCAGCTGGAACCTCTGTTGTGCTGCATCATAAATCATCTAGAAACCCTAGTCCTGCTTCTACACCAACCTGGGACTGACACCAGGGTGCTGGGCTCTCCCAGTCCTGCCTGGAGCCTTTGGCACACGATCCTACATTCTTCTGATCTCTCTCCTACCCCATCCATCTTTCAGAACAGCGGGAAATAAAGAAATAGTAAATATAGAAAAATACACAAATACTGCTAGTTGGATACTGCGCCCAGCTGGTTACATAAATATAGGGGTGGGTGGAGCTCGGTGGTTAGGGCATTTGACTGCAGGCCGCAGGTTCAAATCCCCCGCGGACTGTACGTCACTTTGGATAAAAGCGTCTGCTAAATGAATACATTATTATTATTATTATTACACTAGGCCTACATATTCAAACAAGCTTTGCCTGAAACACTGCGGTGTACATTCCAACCATTTAACCATAAGACTCGTTTCTTGTGAAAGAATAAATCGTGTCTATTGGCGAGACTTACTGCATTCAACAAGCTAGAACGTGCGAGCAGACAGTCTCCATCTGTAAGAGCAGGAAGAACTGGAACTGACTGTACAGGCCGCTACAAGCTAACTGGCATCTAGAACCCGTTCACAACCTTCTTCTGGCCTACGCGTTTTAGGATGCTAATATAACATGGAAGACATCAAAAATCAAGCGAGCCAAAAATGTGCATGACTGAAAAAAAACTCTTGTGCAAAACGAAACCCTAAATTCAGAGTAAGAAAAAGGGCTCTAGTCATGTGTAACCTGGGATAGCAAAAGTTGCATACATATTCATCATAATCTATAACAATACTGTTAAATCCAGAATTACGACAATAACCTCTCATCTCGACAATAGCTATTATACAGTGGCTTTGTTTCAAACTCTGTCGTTCAAGATGGTTCTTCCAGTGAGGAATAAGGCAGAACTATGACCCCTACAGTCACACACTGAACCGACAACCTTTAGACCAGCCCCCTGCTTTGACTTGATTGGTCGAAAGACAGTGGACAGCTATGGCAGGATGCTGGACAGAAGCATCCATTGGTTGGAGGGGCAGTCATTTTAGCTGACGCAGTGTAAAGCCTCGTAAAACTCGACACTCACTAACATCCAGTATAGACATCTTGCCTTCCTGACAAACTACCTGACTACTATCCCTCTATCTGAATGACCGCTTACCTTCCTGTCTGCCTGCATTCTTATCTGCCAGTCTGCCTGCCAGACAGTTACACTGGAGGGTCAGGGAGGGTCAGCGGGGGTCAGGGTAGTAGTAGACAGTAGAAATAGAGCGAAAGAAAGGGGGGGGGGGGAGGAGGGGCTCAGGGCTAGGAGGGTCAGGGGTCCAGTGTGTTGCCTGTGTGTGTGTGTGTGTTCGTGTGTGTGTGTGTGTGTGTTCAGCTGCAGCGGAGCTTGGCCAGCAGGTAGGCCACGCTGAGGAAGAGCCAGACGATGAGCAGGTTGGGGCTGAGGGCCAGCAGGGGCAGGGAGTACAGCAGGCTGGGGTCCAGCCGCAGGTCCCTCGCTGGCAGCAGCCCGCTCAGGTTCTTCTGGATCACCCCCTCCCTGGTCCCAATGCTGTGGAGGGGGGGGGGAAGGAGGGAGGGAGGGGGAAGAGAGGAGGGGGAGGGGCAGGAGAAAGGAGGAGTGGGGGGGGGGACAGGGGGGACCGGGGGGGAGTGAAGAAGCGAGGCCAGGAGAGACAGATGGCATGGACGTGTGCGCGAGGGAAAATCAAAAGAAATGGAGGCGACGACCGCGAGGGCGGAGGAGAGAGAGGATGCGGGCGTGGGGGAAGGCGGGAGGAGGTTAGAGAGTGATGTCAGAGAGTGATGTCAGGACCACAGACCACAGCCAGCGGAACGGACAGGTGAAATGAGACCCGTTCAGAGGAGAACAAAGACCCCCCCCCCCCGGACACCAAGCGGAGGAACGCAGACAGGAACACATGAGGAAGCAGAATCAAAACGTGACATGGTTACAGAGGAAGAGAAGGAAGAGAGAGAGAGAGAGAATTTAGAGAAATGTTTCGACATCTTTGTGGGATAGGAAGGGAGACAGGCAAGAAGACACAGCTATGGGACTTTCCTGAGGGAGGGGGGGGGGGGTAGTCAACTGAGGGGCTTCAGCTAAATTAAATTCATGAATTGGAAACGGCTAATTTGACTTATATTTGACTATACTTGTTTGCCTCCTGAATTGACCTGAGCCCAGAGTAGAGGAGGAGGAGGAGGAAGAGGAGGAGGGAATGGGGGAGGGGGCATTGCCAGCCTTACAGCCATGCAGCACGAACGAGCCACCTTCCCAGCATGCAGTGCACTCAAGTCGCCAAACCTCAGAGCCCATTACCAGGTGTGTGACCTACGGCAACCGCTCCTAAAACTCCGCCCCACACAGAGCCCTCCCCTCACAGCTGTATCATCGCTGGGTGAGAATCACCAGCCACTGAAACATCCAACCTTCTGTCTGGACACCAGGACACGAGAGAGAGAGAGAGAGAGAGAGAGAGGTCCTGGCTGCCCGCCAGCCCCTGAACACTTTGTCCTAGCGTACGCCTGCGTGCCACCTCATGCCATTTGGACGAGAACTGCTGTGAGCCTTCAACCATGCATGAAGAACCTTGGAGCGGGCTTCCTGCTGTCGGTAGATACTGTTCTCCTGTCAGCGGACTGTGGTACTGTTCTACCGCGAGTGGGGATCATTACTGAACCGTCACCGAGGTGTTTCCCTGGCAGTCACTCAGCCCGCTAACGCAACAGCGTGTTCATCCTTCTCTTCTCGTTCAGCAAGCAGTCAGCAATCAGGGGGATGGGGAGGTGGAGGGATGGAGGACAGGGGGGGTGAGATGAGGTAGAGAGGTGCATTTATGAGCTCCGTGGGGGGGGATTTACTGCAAACTGGACGGACAGACGGGGCTGAGAACAGAATGACACTGAAGGAACAGGTGCCAACTGCCAAGAGAGATACAGAGAGAGAGAGATTAGAGTGAGAGAGAGGTTTGTGAGAGGGAGCGAAGAGAGAGTTAGAAGGAGACACAGAAAGAGAGAGCGAGAGGTAGACAGAGCGAGAGAGGGAGCACTAAAGTAAGAAAAGAGTGGTAAGTTAGAGAGGGAGAGAGGGTTTTTAAAAGACTTTGAGGGGCCATTTCAAAAAGGACCGTGCAGTCCTCTCCTTGCCACGAAGCTAGTTGGCACATGCCCTCACAGTGGTGGTGGTGGGGGGGGGGAGGGGGCGGGGGGGGGAGGGGGCGTCTGAGTTCAGGCAGTAGAGAGGGGGCTCGGAGGGGGGGTACGTACCTGCGCATGCAGTCCAGGGCCTGGGTGAAGACCTGGGGCGCCATGCCGTGCTCGTGCTGCAGGATCAGACACTGCTCCAGGGTCACAGACATGGCCGTGCGGTCCTTGGCGCTCTTACAGCTGGTGAAGCGCACGCCGTTCAGACGTCGGCAGATCTGGGGCGGAGGGGGGGAGAGGCGGGTGGATCACACACACGCACACACACGCACACACACACACACCAAGCACGCACGGTCAAGGTGGAGAAGTGGGTGGTGGGGGTACTTTTAATCAAGCAAATGTATGTAAGTGCTATCTTCATCTCCATGCCAAACCAGCGCTGGTGATTGATGTGTGTGTGTGGTGTGTGTGTCATACCTCTGCGGCCTGCCACAGGATGTCCACGTTCTTGTTCTTCCTGGCGTGGACGTTCTGCCCCAGGAACCTCAGCAGCTCAGGGAGGCACGTCTGAGAACGAGACCTGGGGAGGCCTGGGGGAGGGAGGGGGGGAGCCAGGAGGAGGAGAGGAGGGAGGGAGCCAGGAGGAGGAGAGGAGGGGGGGAGCCAGGAGGAGGAGAGGAGGGGGGGAGCCAGGAGGAGGAGAGGAGGGGGGGAGCCAGGAGGAGGAGAGGAGGGGGGGAGCCAGGAGGAGGAGAGGAGGGGGGGAGCCAGGAGGAGGAGAGGAGGGGGGGAGCCAGGAGGAGGAGAGGAGGGGGGGAGCCAGGAGGAGGAGAGGAGGGGGGGAGCCAGGAGGAGGAGAGGAGGGGGGGAGCCAGGAGGAGGAGAGGAGGGGGAGAGCCAGGAGGAGGAGAGGAGGGGGGGAGCCAGGAGGAGGAGAGGAGGGGGAGAGCCAGGAGGAGGAGAGGAGGGGGGGAGCCCGGAGGAGGAGAGGAGAGGGGGGAGGAACCAGGAGGAGGAGAGAGGAGGAGAGGAGGTGAGTACATTGTCTCCAGGCTACCCAGGCTGAAAGGCAGGAGAGGAGAGGGCAGCCCTGTCACTCACAGTCCTCAGGTAGGACCTCTTTGAACTGCTCGTAGTAGGAGTTGAGTCTGGCCAAGCTCTCCAGGTTAATGACCTCCTGCAGGGACGTGTCTCCAAACCTGATGCACACACACACACAGATAGAGAAACACACACACAGAGCAAGTGTCAGTTTATTTTCTATTTTCTCCCCTCCTCCCCCCCCTCCAGTAGCCCCCCCTCCCCCCCTCCAGTAGCCCCCTCCCCCCCCAGTCCCATCCCCTCCCCCCCAGTCCCATCCTCCCCCCCAGTCCCATCCCCTCCCCCATGTCGTACTTCTCAGCCAGGGTCCTGCTGTTCATTGATGCCAACGTTGAAGAGGACTGGCTGCACACGCAGCAACATGCCGTTCTGAATCTCCCTTGGCAACGCGCCAAACATCGTCCCCGGCAACGGGATGCGCACGTTGAAGCCGTCCCGGTTCCCCGTGATGACGGGCAGCATGTCGGGGGCGGAGCTGGACGTTGCCTGGGTAACCTTGAAGGTGACGTTCCGCAGGTCCATGATGCCCACGCTCATGTCCTCCAGCATGGCCAGCTCCTCACCTGGCGCACACACACACACACACACATATATGTATAAACACACACAGACACACACGTATATGTATAACCACATAAACACACACACACACACAGAGAGATAGAGAGGCTGTTGTTGTTTACCGTAGGTGCTCAGGAGAGACTCAAACTGAGCCAGCAGGCCGATGGTGTACAGCTGTCTGAGGAAGCCGTCGTCACGGAGACAGTTCCTCAGCTTGATGATGAAGCCGCAGATGAGCGCGGTCAGCTGCCACGACAACATCAACACACATGCATCACAACGCACTCACACTATTCATCTCACTTTGATATTCAGCTGCAGTGCAACATTGTGTGTGCGTGCTTGTGTGTGTGTGTGCGCGCGAGTGTGTGTGGTGTGTGTGCTGACCGTCTGGCAGAAGACCACGTCCCGGCGGTACTGCAGGGTGAGGTCCAGGGCGATGGTGGGGGCGCTGTCCTGCATCAGCAGAAACACCATGGCCTTCTTAGCCTTGTCTCCCATCATGGCCACACACTCGGTCAGCGTGGTCAGCAGGGGGTACAGGGCCTCGCTCCACTCGCCTGGGAAGGACACACACACACGCACAACCAAGCACAAACACACACAACTTCAACTGAATCCATTTAACCACTCTTCCATTATATGCACCCTACTGTAACCAGCACCAGTCTCCAGGTTAACAACATACTCTTCATCCATCATGAGTTAAATATCTTCCTGTCTTTTCTGTGACAACAAGACAGTGTGGTACAGAGACCCACAGACCTACACACAGACCTACACACATACCTACATGAAGCAGAAGCAGGGGCTGTTCTAGAGAGAGGGGGCTGGGGGGTAGGGGGGCTGGGGACCAGGGGCTGTTCTACAGAGAATGGGCTTGAGGGATAGGGGGCTGGAAGACCTGGGAGCCAGGGGCTGTCTTAGGAGAGACGGGGCAGGGGGGAGGACAGAGCTCTTACCTGGGAAGGCCTCCTCGCCACTGGGGCTGCCATCTGGAGGGGCGGAGGTGCAACATGCAAGTTAGGGGCGGCCACCAGCGACATGGCAGCATGTACGAACAGGACAGTACAGTAGCAGTGAGGCCTGGGCTAGCTAGCTAGCTAGACAAGCAGGACCGTACAGTAGCAGTGAGGCCCGGGCTAGCTAGCTAGCTAGACTAGCAGGACCGTACAGTAGCAGTGAGGCCCTGGGCTAGCTAGCTAGCTAGGCTAGCAGGACAGTACAGTAGCAGTGAGGCCTGGGCTAGCTAGCTAGTTAAGCTGGGCTAGCAGAACAGTACAGTATAAACAGTGATGCCTGGGATAGCTAGCTAGCTAGGCACAGAGACAGCCTCCACTCAAAGCAGCACAAACAACACAACCACATGATTCAGAGGACAGACAGGGTCACACTTCTCTATATTGGACAGTTGAGCCTTCTTCACTTGCAAAACTACACATTCCTGGCAAACTAAACTGGGGCGTAGACTTAATAATAAACATGGAGGTATTGGACGGCTTATCTGAAAATGCGTACGATGAGATGTATGCATGTTAGCAGAGATGCATTACTGGACCTATACCTTCACTGAAACAATAGAGAGAGGATCAACTGCACCCAGAGTTACACGAGTGGAGGGATGAAATGAGAGAGAGACAGAGGAGAGAGGGATGGAGAGAGGAACGGTAGAGGAGAGGGGGGACCTACAGGGCTCTCTGTGGGGGCTGGGGTGGCATGCAGGGACCAGAGCAGGCATGGAGGATGATGAAGACGGGATGGTGGCGGTGGGGGAGGACGAGGGTGATGACGAAGATGACTTTGGCGATGACGGCATGCAGTCGGGGTTGATCCAGAAGGCCCGAGTCCCCCGGTTACCTTTCTTAGAGGCGCCGCCCTGCTGGTCGGGCATGGTACTGTCCTCACTGCTGTCGCAGGGAAGCCTGTCCTTCTGCAGGAGTTTGTCCACACGCTGGATTATACACTCCAGACTCTTCTCTACGTTCACCCACACCTTCTCCTGGGGGGGGGTGGGGGGGGGGGGGACAGAGGACAGGTGGACAGGTGAGGAGAGAAAGGAAACTAACCAACCAGTAACGTGAATCATATATCTAGTCCACGCTGAATCCCTGAAAGACGCAGTTGTCCAGAGAGCCTGTCCCTACCCACTCCTCCTCATGCCAGTCCACGTGCAGGGAGGAGCGGCTGTTGCGTCCGCTCCACTTGGCCAGCAGGGTGTCCTGGTCGTTGCGGAGGACTACTTGTTCCGAGTCGGCGGAGGGAGACGCTTTGGAGGCGATGTACTCGGGCCGCGCGGCGTTCAGAGCCTGGATGGCCGAGGCCAGCAGCTTGCAGTCACACACCGTCACCAGCTGCCGAGTCTGACAGGACAGGGAGAAAGGTCAGGGGTCAGGAGAGGAACAGGGGTCAGGAGAGGAACAGGGGTCAGGAGAGGAACAGGGGTCAGGAAAAGGAAACAACAATTGTCATATTCTAATATCAGACATGACCAGGGTTCTAAGCAGGGTTCTGGTACCATACACGACCAGGGTTCTAAGCAGGGTTCTAGTACCAGACACGACCAGGGTTCTAAGCAGGGTTCTGGTACCAGACACAACCAGGGTTCTAAGCAGGGTTCTGGTACCAGACACGACCAGGGTTCTAAGCAGGGTTCTGTTCCCAGCCCCTCACCTTGTCGGCCAGGATGGTGAGGGTTCTCTCCAGGCCGTTGGCGGAGCGGTCCTTAGCGGCGCGGGACAGACGCTCAGCGTAGTAGCTGACCTGCGTCTTCAGAGTGTTGATGTGGGAGATGATCTCCTTGGCCCGCACAATGTCCTGGGGGATGAAGACGATGGACTGACTGCTGGACAGGGCACTGCTGCAGGGAGGAGGAGGGGGGAGGGAGGGAGGGGGTCAGTGATTTGACACACTCAAGAGACACTGATCACACACTTGGTGGCAAGGACAGACATAGCTTACCTAACAGCATTGAACACACATTAAAACACACACACACACACACACACACAGACCCTTATAGACAAACAGACAGATACACACACACAGCTAAACTGACTTTCACACGTGACACACACACACACACTAACTAACAGCGTTTGTGCTCTACTAACAGAGAGTTTCTTCCTGAAAGCAGTCAGATGAGGGTGAGGCAGATCCAGTCCTGCTGTGACAGTGTGTGTGCAGGTCAGTCTCCAATGTCACATGCACATGCCTGGTCCTGACCCACAGGTCAACAGGGGACAGCCCTGTCCCAATCCACACACACACACACACACAGGCGCTTGCACGCACACGCAGACACACACCGATCCCTCTCAGCCCTGCATCAGACCATCTGAACAACACTGACAGAGATGGTTCCTGCTACATGGTACCCTTCAGTCACATACTAGTGTCCATCAGCAAGCCTTCACATGCACGCACGCACACGCACACAAACACATTCTCACACTCCCTGAAGGAGAGCAGACTCACAGTGACAGCATACTGGTCCATGCAGGGGAGAAACAAGTGACAAAGCAAACAAAGCCTCCATAGTAACAAAGTCTCCATAGTAACCACAACTCACCCTTCCTCCTCATTAACGCTGATTAGAAAATAAAGATGCAGTTAAAAAGCCGGGAAATAAAAAATCATTTTAGAAGGAGAATCATAGATGAATTCAAAAGAATTGAGCTTATACAGTATCATGTAGAACATCATGACAAATGATAAACTCTATGAAAAGGCCTCATGCAGGAGAATTGCAGTTCAAACGGTAGAGCCAAACATAAATGTAATTGATAAGATGAATTTCACGTGGAGATCATTGATCAGAAGGTCCCTCCCTCCCCTTTCTTCCCTGTCTCCCTCCCTCTCTCCCCTCCCCTCCCCCTCTCTCCTCCCTCTCCTCCCTCTCTCTCCTCCTCTCCTCTCTCTCTCTCCCTCTCTCCTCTCCTCTCCTCCCCTCCCCTCTCCTCCCTCTCCTCCCTCTCCTCCCTCTCCTCCGTCTCCTCCGTCTCCTCCGTCTCTCTCTCCCATCCCCTCCCTCTCTCTCTCTCTCTCCTCTCCTCTCTGTCTCCTGCACCACTTACTGCTTCTTGGTTTCCTCAAACTTCTGCAGCAGTTTCCTCAGCCCGCTGTTCTTGAAGCCCTGGCAGTGAGCGGCCGGAGCTCCCATGGTCACCACGTCATACGTGTGGTCTGCAGGAAGAGGGGAGGGACTGTTAGAGGGGGTGGGAGTGTGTGGGTGTGTATGTGTGTGTGTGTGTGTGTATGCGTGTGTGTGTGCATGCGTGTGTGGTTGGTCGGCAGAGCAGAGCTCACCAAAGCCAGACTCGTCCTGCACCCTCATCCTCTGGACGTGCAGGTTGGTGGGCATGAACTCCAGCTTCCTGTCTGCCTTCAGGTTACTGGCCTTGAACCAGGGACCTGGGGGGGGGGGGGGGGGTAGAAAGAGATTGAGAGAGACAGAGACAATGTTGGAAGCTCAGTCAATGACTAATATGTGTCCTTATGTGTGTGTGTGCTGACCCTTGTACTCTTGCAGGTCTGTCATGGTCTCCTGGTAGATGAGGATGGTGGTCTGGTACTGAGTAACGATCTGCCGTCGGAGGTTCTCCCAGCACGGAGACAACTCTCCCAGCTCCTCCAGCTCACACACTCTGAACACACACACACACGTTCTTAGTGAGGCACAAAGACGAGCAGAAAATGACCTATATAACACACACACCAGAAGGTGTGTTTCTGGGCCTGTGTGTGTGTGTACCTGGTCGCGTCCTCCTCCAGCAGCAGTTTGACGTACTGGCGGGGGATGTGGAGAGAGAGCACGCTCTCGGCCATCTGCTCCAGAACCCTCAGGTGGTTCCCGTCCGTGGTGGGGAAGCGGTACATACGAGACATGGTGCCCCCGAACACTGCACACACACACACACAGCCATGCACACACACACACACACACACACAGCCATGCACACACACACACACACACACACACACAGCCATGCACACACACACACACACACAGCCATGCACACACACACACACACACACACACAGCCATGCACACACACACACACACACACACACACAGCCATGCACACACACACACACACACAGCCATGCACACACACACACACACACAGCCATGCACACACACACACACACAGTCATGCACACACACACACACAGCCATGCACACACACACACACACAGCCATGCACGCACACACACAGCCATGCACACACACACACACAGCCATGCACACACACACACAGCCATGCACACACACACACAGCCATGCACACACACACACAGCCATGCACACACACATCAATCAGTTCAAATGACAAATAGAAATGTAGAGCTGGATGTCAGAGTGCTGTTTGAGCCTGCCTGTCTGCCTGCCTGCCTCACCTGATCTCAGCAGGGTGTCCTTGCAGAGCGACGCGTACTTGGCCCTCACGCCCATGGACTCTGTCAGACTCTCATCCACGGGAAGCACCGTCTGGGAGAGGAGAGGTCACATATATAGACACAAGTACACACACACGAAGAGACAGAAAAACACGCAAGCATGTGCGCGCGCACACACACACACACACCCTGCCATTGATTGTGTCTGGTAGCCGTGCCACTGGCATCCTCTGGTCCCTCTTCTCATCCATCTGCCAGGCCACCAGACTGATGGTCCCCACACAGCTGCTGTCCGCTGACCTGCCAACATCCACACAGGAAGAGCAGAGGAGGAGACAGGAAGTGGAGAGGAGGAGACAGGAAGTGGAGAGGAGGAGACAGGAAGTGGAGAGGAGGAGAGAAAGACCCTGTGATTCCCAGAGAGCAGGGTGATAGCTTTATATGAAGTTTGATTTGATTTGATGGCAGACGTGTAGTGACATGTGAGGTGTGTGTAATGTGGGTGTAGTGTGTGTAATATGTGTGTGTGTATAGTGTGTGTCCTACCTCAGTGTCAGGGCTAATCTGTGGTTCTTGTCCTGAAGCAGCTCCTTCACAGGAAACAGAGCTGAGCCCAGGAGATACATCTAGAGAGAGACAAGGAGAGAGAGACAGAGAGGGACGGACAGAGAGAGAGAGGGACAGACAGACAGTGTTAGATGGATGGAGTGTGTGTTTGCTGGATAGACCAGTGTGTTTTGGGTGGCCAGATGGATGGAGTGTGTGTGTGTGTGTGTGTGCGTGGTCTCACCGTGCCCTGCGAGCGGTCCTTGACGTCGTACACAGACAGCTTGACCTGAGTCTGCTGGTTGATGAAGGAGTCCTGGAAGAAGGCTATGCTGCTCAGGAAGATGGGATTACTGGTGCCCTGCCAGGACCACAACACACCACATCACTCTGGGAGTCTGTGTGTCTGGATCTGTGTTTCTGTGTGTGTGTGTGTGTGTCTGTGTGTGTGTCTGTGTGTGTGTGTGTCTGTGGAATAAAGGAAGGTAGAACAGTCAGATGTGGAGGCAGCAGTGTTGTGGGGGAGCACCTCTATGATCTCTGTCTGGGCGTGTTTGGTCCAGAAGGCCTGTGGAGGGGTGGTGCAGCTCACAGCTACGAAGCTGTTGGGTTTACGGTCCAGCGCTGGAGTCACCAGCTCCGTACAGGCTAGGGACACACACACAATGAAGAAGAGCACACACACACACACACACAAATAGTAGTGTAGGGATCTCCAGGTTTTCTGTTCTGCATCAGATACTCACACACACTGAATTCCAGTACTGGCTCGTCAGGGTCCTGGCTGTTCCCTGTATGAACACACACACACACACACGCAGGCATGTTAAAGACCTACATCAGCCTTCAGATCCAGGAAGTTCACCCGGTAACCTGCACAGCGGCGTTAGTGGGCGTGTTGCCTTGGCAACGGGGGGGGGGGAGCTCTCACCTGCGAGCGCCAGCCCCATCATCTCGGAGGAGAGGTCGAAGGTGCTGGCCCGGTACACCGACCAGGGCCGCTGTGGCTTGGGACCAGCCCTCCCCGCCATCATGGCCCGGGGGGTGTGTGTGTGTGTGTGTGTGTGTGTGTGTGTGTGTGTGTGTACACAGCCCCCTCTCAGCCCTCCTTCCTAGACTGGGAGAGAGACAGAGAGGGACAGGTAGGAAGAACAGAGAAACATAGCTTTACCTTCATGACTGCAGGCCTGCTATTCACATGGAACAGATGGAATCATCATGATTCCCTCCATGTTTCCTGTACCTCTCTCCTACCTCTCCCTCCCTCCCTCCCTCCATGTTTCCTGTACCTCTCCCTCCCTCCCTCCCTCCCTCCCCCCCCTCCCTCCCTCTCAGGTCCAGTAGTGCAGCAGTGGCCTCCGGCCCTCAGGGGGCCGGTGGTCCACATTCAGCAGAGAGAGGAACACACAGAAGAAGAGACGGAACGAGAGACAGAAAGAGAGAGAGAGACTCAGAGGGAAAGGCATGCAAAGAGTGGTAGAGATAGAAAGAGAGAGAGAGAGTAGAGGGAGAGTAGAGATGAGAAAAGACAGGGGATGACGTAGAAGAGAAATGAGAGAGAGGGGGAGCAGAGAGAGAACAAGGGAAGGTTGGATGGATGGCGAAAAAGAGAGAAGTAAGGAGGGAGGGATGGATAGATAGAAAGAGAAGGATAGAGGAAAGGAGAGAAGGATGGAAAGGGAGGGACGGAGAGAAGCAGTGAGGAGAGAGAGAGAGAGAGAGAGAGAGAGAGAGAAAGAGAGAGGGAGGGGGGAGGGAGAGGGCAGCACGTGTCTGTGAACATGCAGCAGCATCACTCCTCCTCTCCATCCCCTCAGCCAGCCTCCTCATCTGCTCCCGGTCACAGCTGACAAACTAGCTTATTCCGGCCTGCCTGGGTGTGTGCGTGTGTGTCTGTATCTCTGTGCGTGTCTGTTTTGGTGTGTGTGTGTGTCTGTTTTGGTGTGTGGGTGTGTCTGTTTTGGTGTGTGTGTGTGTGTGTGTGTGGGTTAGGGTTACAGTGTGCATGTCTATGTGCGTGGCGTAGGCATTGTGTACATAACACGCATCAAAGCTTTCATTTCTGCTCTATTGTTTGTGCCCTCCTGTTCCTCTCTTGAACACAGCTCGCTTACACGCGAGCCCACATGGAAACGTTTCGGGTGTACAGTTGATGCGACAACTACGGAAGTTGAAATGCTGAACCGTAGCAGGCAAGGCCGTTTCTCTCTCTGCTACACCGGGAGATGATTAGACATCACTTACCAATACTCATGCACCCACCCTCTCTCCCTGCCTCCCTCCTCCTCTACCTCCCCTCTTCTTCTCAGCTAAGGAGCACGCTTAAGAGGCCTCCCCGCCCCTCATTGGAGACCGGCAATTAGCCTATTTACACACATACCGCGGGCTAACAGCTCAAATAGACCAGTGATCTGCTCCACTTTCCCTCAGACACTTCTGCTCTCCTACTCCTCCACACTGCGGTAGGCCTCCCATTTGTGTCACAGCATGTGTATTTTGAGATGAGGGGACCTTCCTACAGCATGGGCATCCATCTACTGTTATCACAGAGGAATAATGCTCACTTACTATCCAAGTTGGTGCCAAGATCTGATGTGCGACGGTTATCAAGCCATATTGTGGGGTGTGTTGGCTTGTGTTCGAGTTTGAGTAAGCTTGTGTGTGCAGTCATTGTCCCTCTAGACTCAAAAGCCGCAAAAGTGTTTGAATATTCGCAACCATTTTGCAAATTAGCCATGATTACAAGTCACACAAGTGAGAGCCAAATATATAGAGAGAGGGGACCCAGTAGCCCTGGGAATCACATGAACTGGGTCACTCGAGGAGGAGGGGGGGGGGGGGGGGGGGCACCGCTGGGCTCATCTCTGCTGCTTTCTGACACTATTTCTACACACATTCACATAACTTCAACTGAAATACACAGGCCATTAGCTGCGGTGTATGTGGAGGGAGCTGTGTGTGTGTGTGTGTGTGTGTGTGTGTGTGTGTGTGTGTGTGTGTGTGTGTGTGTGTGTGTGGTGTGTGGTGTGTGTGTGTGTGTAAGAGTGAGTGTGTGTGTGTGTGTGTGTGTGTGTGGTGTGTGTGTGTGTGTAAGAGTGAGTGTGGGTGTGTGTGTGTAACACTACACAGTCCTGCTGACCATAAAAGGGCAAACCCAAGCTTAACTGCAGCTTGCTGACTGACTGACTGTCTGCCAAGGTTCCTCTGCTCTGAAAGACCCCAACCATGCACCATTACACACACACACACTCCAAAGAAGCCAGCCAGACACAAACTGGGACACCATTCACTCCAATAGTAGTGACACAATAGCCAGTTGAGGACAGTAACCAAGTAATTGTGGCAACCAATACACTGTAGCAACTAGCATATTGTGTAGATCTACTTGTGCCTTAATATGGAGAAGTGATCTTGATAAGCGTATTAAGTAATGCATTCACACAGTTGGCAATATTTTGTCAACTTGGTAGACTTGTCCATGTTTGCGATTGGTCATATGAAGCAAACACCACCCATTTTATGTGAACACGCTCATAGCCTGATTGGAAAAATCTGGCGTGACTTAAGTTGATAATCACCGTTGTGAAACTGCTTAATGTGCAATAGTGATTGTTAAGACTCAGTGAAGCCAGCTAACTAAAAGATATCCCGGGCATGTGGAACTGGCTTCGTAGTACAAGTCTCTGGTCTGACTGTCCATCTCCTCCCTCTCCAGTCCACCTTACTCTGTTTACAGACACCAGCTTGTGTAAACACACTTAGCGTAGCGTATTAGCTTGTCCTCCGCCTGGACTGGGTCTCCACTGGCTGAACCACTCTGTGGGACACATGGAGTGACTGGGAGTAAAGTGATCTTGCTCAGTATTTACACACTCTTTTAGTCGCTGGCCAAATAAGGAAGTGTACCCACGACCAGGTCCAACACCATCATGGAAACTTCTGTCCTCTAGAACATCCACATGATGGTCTCAGGCTTTTTCCCCCCGTAAAGTTATTTTCCATCTACACACCTTGCTGGTGTAAAACCATAAGGTCATCGTGTGTGTGTGTGTGTGTGGTTAAATTAAGATAATATACCTTTATTCTTCATCTCAACATGGAATGGAACCACTGTTATAATGCTATTTATTTACTGCTTTAAATTGTATCTCTACAGTAGCGCCCTGATTGCCTTCATCCTTCATCCTTCTCCCTCACTCCCTTTCTTACTGTAATAATAATAAGAATGTATGAATTTAGCAGACGCTTGCATCCAAATCATGGTATGAGGGGATTTGAACCTGTCACCCAAATGCTCTAACCACCCATCTTTCTTCCCCTCTATCCCTCTCTCTCTCCATATCCCTTCTCTCTCCACCCCCAGGTTTTCAACAGGGCCCCAGGGACGTAAACACCCGCTCTATGATCCCAGCTCCATCCTCTGCCAGAGGTATGGTGATGACCAGGATCGACAGGCTACCCAAATGTACATTATGAATCACAGTAACTACACACCCTCACTGACTTCCTATTGAACAGAGCTGCGTTGGTTCATTTATACTTACCTCAGACTGCTACCAACTCTGAAAGAGGCTCTGAGTTAAGAGCAGGCCTGAGGTCAGTTAGAGCATACTCACTGTGGGTGTGGAGGGCAGAGTGGGGGGCGGGAGGGCTGGTCAAGTCAGGTGGTCAGACTGGGGGGGAGGAGCCAGAAGAGGACAGCAGGGTGGGGCTGCCACCACACCGTCTGAGGAGAGAGAGGTCAAAGGGCAGGCCGTTACTATAACCCCCGTTGTGCTGGGGAGGAGAGAGCTGTTCCAGGAAGGCAGGTAAACTAGGCACTGGAGATGAAGTCAGTAGGATGTAGCTTCTTATGGAAGAGTATGAGTTCGGGCCACATGCCAACGTGTGTAGTGTGTAATGTATGTGTGTGTGTGTGTGTATCTAAGTGTGTGTGAGCTGTGTCTTGGTTCCCTCCGTTCAGCCTCGCTTCCTGATTTTCACACAGGAAGTTACACGGGCCTGAAGCGTTCTCTGTACACGGTTATTGCTGTGTAACCAGCAGACAGAACCACACCAAGTCCCATCAGATCTGTCCAATCAGCTTGTCACGTGAGGCACTTCCCATGGTTTAGACCCGAGACGGCTTGCCATGCGACGAGCTGACAGTTTGGCCTACGATGTCAGCTCCAGAGAGCCAGCTGTGTACTTGTTTCAGGACACCTGATGTGCTCCACTACCCACACAGAAGTGCACGTACACACGTGCAATGTTCCTCACACACACTGCGCACGCACACACACACACACAAGACGATTTTCACTCACAAAGTCCACTCCTGGGTTGACCAGAGACGGCAGCAGATGGTTTCTGAGGAAGGTAGGCACAGGACAGCTCCATGAGGCATGGAGAGACTCTCCAGACAAGAGCAAGGATGAAAGAGGAACTGTAAGGTCTTTCAAAATGATGATCTGTGCAACGGGGAAGTTTCCTGGCTTCGCAAACAACATTACATTTACATTTAGACATTTAGTCATTTAGCAGACGCTCTTAACCAGAGCGACTTACAGTAAGTACAGGGACATTCCCCCGAGGCAAGTAGGGTGAAGTGCCTTGCCCAAGGACACACGTCATTTTGTCACGGCCAGGAATCGAACCAACAACCTTCTGATTAATAGACCGACTCCCTATGTTGGCTCCTTGTACCAGACATTACAAGGTTAACTGTCAGATGAGGAAACACTAACTGATCTAATAGTTTGGGGTCTTTCTCCACAGGAAACAGTAACAGGCCAGACTCACACAACATGGCCGCTTGAAGTGGACCTTTTTGCATCTGACACATTCTGCGTAGGCTCTCTGAGATTAGCATACCAGCCAACCCCTCTAGGAAGCTCAAAAATAGCCTAGCACACCTCTAACTGTTACAATAAGACCTTCCCAAAATGGCTGCCTACTATTCCAACAGTTCAGATTCAGAACCTTAGCATGATTAGCTAACATGCTAACCCACAACGTGTGGATCGGGGGAAGACAAGTTGTATTAGCTTAGCCTTACCTGCCCACACACACACACACACGTCAGAATGGAGCAGTGAGTGCGGCCTGCTGTCGGTTAGCATTGACCGGAGACAGTCCCACAGATTCTTATTAAGCACTGTTCCTAACCGGGCTGGGCTAGTTAGAGGCACTCATTAAAAGATCGAACGAGAGGATGTGATGGAGGATTATTTAATTCCTTCCTGGGCTCCTGTTCCATGTCCTGTTCTGTGTCTCCCTGCATGTAAACAAACCACGCAGCAGCAGCAGCAGCGCTCAGACTGCATCACACACCAGAGGATACAGCTCCCACAGCTCTCTCTCACTCTGTATCTCTCTACTCTCTCCCTATCTCTCTCACTCACTCTCCCTCTCTCTCCCTCCCTCTACTCTCTCTCTCCCTCCCTCTCTCGGCTGTTTAACTCGTCCTCTTGCGTCTATCCCTTACTCTCTCTCTCTCTCTATCCTTCTCGCTCTCTCTGCTCACTACATTTGATCTCTCCCTTCCTTCACTTTCCTAGTAGTGCATCCTTCCCTGCTTCTCCTCATCTCCTCTTTTCTCTGCAGTGTTGCCAGTTGCAGCCGATCGATAAGGTCCTGTCAGGGTCTTCTCTCCACCCAGCACAAACACACGGAGCCCTGGCGGTGGGGGGAGTTATGTGGGTCTGCCCAGATATGACCTGCAGTGTTATGTGAGTCACTGACAACATCCAAGACAGAAAGGAGGGAGGGAAGTAAGGAGGGAGAGAGATTCAAAGCTGATGATGCTGTGTGTCATTCAACACATGTTGGAGAGGAGGAGAGGAGAGGAGGAGGAAAGGAGAGGAGGAGGAAAGGAGAGGAGGAGGAAAGGGGAGACATAAGAAAAAAGACTGAGATAGCCATCCATCCATCAGCTGTCAGTAGATCTAACTTTACACAACTTCAGCTGAACAGACGACAAGACAAGCCTCTAAAATATTAACAATATCCAGGCCCACAATACAGGCTTGGTTCAGGAACTGCACGATAACAAACCTAAGCTTTGACCCAGCCTACACAGTGTGGGCCGAACCAGAAGCAACACTGTTAGAACAACACTGTTCCATCTGAACAACACAGACAGCAGAGTGCTCCAACTGTCACGTTTTCAAACATGCTCTCTCGCTCTCTCGCTCTCCTCTTTATACCCATCTCTCCCCCTCTTTCTGTACCTCTCTCTGTCTCTCTCTCTCATTCCATCCCTCCTTCTCTCCGGGGGTCGTATCCTCGATCCAGTCCAGGAAGGGAGCGACAGCTTTCACTTTTCCGCACACGTGGATGGATGCTCTCCACTCCTCCAGCATGCATCAATAATTCACTGTGGTTGTGTAAGAGGGAAGTGCAATGTGGAAAGCCCCCCCTTCACGCCTGCCAACAACATACACCCCCTCTCCTCATAAACCCCCAACACCAGGCTCTAATGGACACAGCAGCGAATAGCTGGGCTGTCCAAAGCAACAACTGAGAATTGGGGAAGGTGTTACAGTATTCGGTATTGTTTGTGAGATTGGTACGTGTGTGTGTGTGTGTGTGTGTGTGTGTGTGTGTGTGTGTGTGTGTGTGTGTGTGTGTGTGTGTGTGGTTCATGGAGGAGGAGTGAAAGTTTGTGATTTGAGAGCAGGATTCTGTGGGAATAATGACAGTATCTAAAACCATGCAAACTTACTGTGTGTGGGCAGGAAGAGGTATCAACACAACATGAGCACCAAGTGGGCAGTGGAGAGACTTGTGTGTCAAGGAATGTGAACACATTGCATTGGCATTTAGAAGTATTGGTGTGCTGGATGAGAATGTGTCATGTACTGCCTGTGTGTGAGAGATGACTAAGAGATGATCTTTCATGGCTGAAACATGATGTTGAGTTGATTCAACAGCCTCCTGTTCGACCTCTCATCTCATTATGTACCAAAGAGAAAAAGATATGAAGACAGACAGAGACATAGGGAGCGAGAGAGAGACAGACAGACAGGCAGACAGCGAGAGAGAGACAGACAGAGACAGACAGAGAGTGAGACAGAGAGAGAGTAAGACAGACAGACAGACAGACAGAGACACAGAGACACAGAGAGACAGAGAGAGAGAGAGAGAGAGAGAGAGAGAGAGAGAGAGAGAGAGATCTCAAATCAATGTGTCCCCTTTCACCTTGTGTCTCACTACGAAACAAGAAACCATGGTCGATGTCCACACAAGACTGTACTCCCTGTCCTCAACGCCCCCCCCCTCTGGAACGATCATCTTCCCACAAATCATAGGGACATGCTGGCACGGAACTACTGTTAGCCTATGTGAGCCTTTAATCAATAACAATGCAGTCACGTCTCCATATCTCGACGGTTTTTCTGTTTTAAACCCTTTTCAAAACAGTAGGCTACTTTGTTTTTGTACTGTGTTTACGCTTGCATTAGGATGACATCAGGATGCACTCCCTGGCATCATGGATGACTGACCAGGCTTCGGAGCTGGCACGTGCTGCGGTACATCTTGTTGTCGTTTCTAGCCATGTGCAACGCACCCACTCGGGAAAGCGCTGTCAGCCGCACCCCTCTTTAAAGGGTTATGTAAGAATCCTACAGTCAGCTGTAGACCCAGCCGGACAGTGTCGTGGAAAGATCTGATGTAAACGGTTATGAGGTGTATTTAACATGAAACACGGAGCGTATGAAACAGGAGGTAAGAAATTAGAAACACCATTTCGGTCAAACCGAGTCCCTATCTTAGTCTCAGACCGCTACGCCTGTTTGACGTCTCAAGCACAAAAGTGAAACAATGCTATTGAAGTTTGTCAGTAGCCTACCGGAATTGGATCGTTTGAGGTAAATAAACGATGGCTGTAGCATAGCAAGACAAGTATGGACAAAAACTCAAATACAAATCTGTTGACATTCACGTGCACTTAAATTGTGAGTTTACACTGTTACTACAGGACGTTAATACGCGCAGCCAGGGTCAAGGCACAAAACGATTAGGTTCAAATAAACCGTGACGAGCCCCGTTGCAACAGTTTCATAACCAGCCTTTAGTTCAGAGGGTCATTCCTTCTGTATCATAATTGCACCGTTGCATTTGAACGAACTATGAGGAAGGACTCAACTGTTCTTAAGTTGAGCATTATTTGTAAACAATGACCAAATTAGCTTGTTAGCTTGTACGCTGTTAAGATGTGAATGTAGAAGTGTCGCAACGTGGCTTCATCTACCATTATTATTTAAAGTTCAACATACTTACATTTCTAATTCCGTGTCATAAGACAATCCATTTTACAGAAGAAAGATAAGACAAGGGCTCTGTCTTGACATTTGGTGGCTGTTAGTCTGGTGCTCCCTCTGCAGTAGTCTACCGTCTCCCTCTTGACTGTGGGAGTCATGTGATGTAGACTAGCTGAGAAGAATGCGGAGCTGAATCGAAGGAAGCTCCCCCTATCGGATTTTCCCAAAAGAGGCTTAATCAATAAGTATTCGCTTTACAAGTATCCACGTGTAGTATAGTTAAGGACACGCATATGTGAATATGTGAATATTCGTTATAAGTAGCCTTTATTGTCATCATGTTAGAATAATGATAACCATGTTTTGAATAAACGTAGGAATTTACTTCGTTAACCTGTGTCATATTCATAGTTAATGTATCTTCCTTTCTAAGTAATATTCTCTTCTTATGTTAAATCGTGTATGTTTGAACTTTAAATTGAGATCAAAGTCTCACTAGTTTACCTCCAAGTCTATGCACACTAGCTGCAAATCGCAATCAAGACTTTATTCCTACGCCATCAAGTGGTCAAATTGTGTAACTGCACTCCCGTGTATACCGCAACCAACAGGTCGCCCTCATCAATGTTGCTATTCCACGCTCTACATATTTGACTGCAACTTGGTAGCAAACTCGTAACTGTGGAGCAGTTTAAAGACAGTCAGCCTTACTTGTCTTCGTGTCTGTCACCCGAACAGAGAAGGGATTTGTCAATTTTGTGGCACCAAAAGAAAGATAAAGTTCTTAAAAAGTAAGATAAAGGAGATAGTCCACGTTAGCATGTTGCCGGCTAGTCACGGAACACGGGCTAGGTTCTGAAGCCTGACTCTAGAACTATAGAATTTACAGCTCATCCTATAGAGTTTAATCCAACAAGCTTCAGCTCAATGTAGCCGACTGTATCCTTCCCACACACTCTCCTACGCTGTCTCTCTCTCTCTCTCTCTCTCTCTTTTCTCTCTCTCTCTCTCTCTCTCTCTCTCTCTCTCTCTCTCTCTCTCTCTCACTGTTCCACTGCAGTGGCTCACTCCAAGTCAAGTTCGCAAAAGTAAGTTGTTTTAAACCTAGCCTATGTACATCCGGAAATATAGACAGACCTTGATTAATGCCTTCCTCACTCAGTGAGGAATTCATGGAATTCAAGGTGTCACATTTAGCGGAGGTATTTTTCAGCACAGTAGGGCGACGTCCTATCAGCCCACACACATGGCTAGCCCTTGCCTCCGACACCTGCTAAGCCACGATGTGCTTGGGAAGTATCGGGGTGGTGACACTGCGCTGCCAAGAGGGAGTGGTGATGAGCGTTAGGCAGGGAAAGGTCACTCGCAATTATGGAGCTTTTTGTGTTTTTCTTCTGCTTCAGTAGAAGTCGGCATCAGCAGAAGGGGGATGGCTGGAAACGAGAAAAAGGAGGCAGGAGGATTTAACAGGAGTTACGCTGAGATACAGGATTTTAATAATTCATGTAAATGCTTGAGTCAATACCTGTCGATCACATTCTCGGAGAACACCATATCCCTGCCACTCTATAAAACCAACTTCCATTGCATTGAGTGTTCAAAGTTGATGTAGCCTAGGCCTATATACAAACTGGCGGTTACGCTGAACATATCTTATTTGCTCATGTAGCCAACAATGTGCTATTGCAGTCAGTTGTTAGCTGCAAATGTATGCCATGTAACTGCCAAACAGAAGAAGACTGGCAGAGGGAGAGGCCTGATTGGTCTGGTTGTGGCTGGAGATCAGTGAACGCCGAGTGTTATTTGGATCGCCGTCATTCGAGTTGCCGTGTGTCCTTCCGTCTGTAGTTTCGCTTGCTTCTCTCCCAGCGCCAGCCCACGTAGGCAACACCACCTCCTCTAAATCTGTGTCCTCGCGGCAATTAAAGACTGGCTGCAGTAGTTACTGGAATCACATATTTGTAGAAAATCTGCTTGGTGTGAAATTAAGTATTCAAATAAGGGGTAGGTGTAAAGGAAATGTGAATATAGGCAATAGGTTCCAACTATGTGCTGTGGCGAGCGAGAGCCTCGCTAAACAATGTAGATACACACTGCTATCGGTTTAAAAATCGCCGTTGCCGCAGTTTCAAATGTCCATTTACTCCACACATTCATGCAAGATCCAAACAATCAAACAAGACCTTAAAAGCCAGAGCCCATCAAATATGTATTATTCAAGTCCTCCATATTTTATGTTCATAAAATGATGGACGGCATTACCCAATAGTCTACAGGAAAAATAAGCTGATTTAATAGGCTATGTATTGGTAGATGCACTTTAATTGCATCGATTTCCGGTAGGTCTACAACTACCTTCAAAACTTTCCAGTTTATAGACGCTGATTAGCTCCTCCTCTGGTCTGCGTTGACAGCTATTCTTGATGATAAAACTACCAGCGAAAAACACTCTAAAGCAACCAGTGCAACATTGTCAATAATGTATGTGGAGGCAGAGGCGAATCAACAAATTCGTTTAGACTGGTCTACATTAGTGTCTATTTAAGTACTGTGGTCAGTATCGATTGACAGCATTGCATAGGCTACTCTGAATTTACGGTATCACAAGAAAACCGTCGTCTGGAAATACGCTTTCTTGGTTTTGCTGTTTTTGTTTGGTCCACTCGTATAACTTTTCGAACATGAATCAAACAGCCAGCGTCTCTCATCAAATACCATGCCAGTCATCCAAGGATATAAAGGTGAGTTTTCTCGCATATTTTCTTCTCCCAACAGAGATTCGTAGAGCCTGTTTTCCTCTAAAATATACAATAAAGTATCTCAATAATATAGTTTAGCCTACGTCTGATATTGTCTCCAGCATGTTGGCTAACCTGCTGAACCTCACTGCATATGCAATGTAAAAAAATAAAAAATAATTCTCAAATGCAAATATCCGTTGTGTGAGAAATATGTAAGACATTGTATTTGTACGTATATTTAGGGTTTAAGTACACAAACGATTTGCTAAGGAAATAAAACATGAAACAAATTATTTATTCACTGATATATCTCCAGGTGAAAATGTCTTAATTGCCTGTGGAAAACAACTTATTGGACTGGTGGAAAGAACGGATACTGTAATGTTCAGTCAGTATCCCCGCAAGGATATAAATATGGTGATCACAGCTAGTCTCCTAGCAACAAGTGATTAGTACTTGGTCTTCATGTGCATATGGGTTCTGAAATATTACAGTTTTTATTCACAGCGGGTTGGCAAGAAACCGCCCCCGACATGAGATGAAGTATGTTGGAGAATTGATCGCATTGATACAATGTCTTGGGGGCACCTGCTAGCTAGTTTATACATAAAAACACCCCTCAGAAATCGTTAGAAATCTACTTCCGCGAACAGAATTGAAGGCAATTTACACTAATTTCTTAAATGAATCACAGCAAAGGTAACTAGTAAAATATACTTGTGAAATTAATTGATTCAGGGAGCCCCTCAAACAACTCCATCATGAATGCAGGACAGTAGATTTATGCGGGTCCAAATCTAATCCCAACCATCATTCAAATATCGGAATAGCTGTAGTGGAGACCGAGGACTGTCACTGACACCTCAGAACACTCCAGGGAATAACTTTTTTGCACTTCTTAAAACGCTTGGCTTGACATTCATGCCCAGACAGAGAGAAGATGGAAAGAGAGTGAGTGTTATTGTGTGTGCGTGTGTGTGCGTGTGGTGTGTGTGTGTGTGTGTGGGGGGGGGGGGGGGGGCGGTAATGTTGTATGCTAAACATAAGAAAACTAAACTAAAATGTTTATAATCTCAACAGGACAATTTAGCTTCACTGAATAATTTATAAGCTCCATTTCCACTGTACATTTCCAAGACCAAGGTTTGATATTCTTGACACCTTCCTCCTCCATCCCTAGCGTCAGTTGTTTGCAACTCCTGTCTTTGCCACTAGAAGGCAATACCTTCTCATTTTCTGTTTTCAAACAAGATTATTCACAGAGACTGTTCTTTCACAGAAAACTGGGACACAAGACTTGATAATGACTGTCCACCAGAGTAAGTCAAATGGAAGCAACATCTTTCTGGCTCAGATCACAGAGTTCCGTGACTAACAGTGAGAGAGACACAGAGAGAGAGTGATGAGAGAGAGAGGTAAAGTTAGATACAAAATAACATAAATGCACCCCTTGATAGCTGGCACTGAGGTCAGATTCAAAGTTCGTGTCCTACCCTCGTATCCCAGTGGTTCACTCGAACACCTGTGGCTATAGGAAATTAAACTAACTATTTATCTACGCTTTGCCTCCCCCCACTCTCACACACACACACACAGACACACACACACACACCCTACTGCCTACTACACACAAACATCCCAGTGGGCTCTTAACCCTTGTGCTGCCTTCGGGTCACATGACCCAAAGGTTCATAACGATCGCAATGTGGGGGGTCTGAGACAGCCCAACGGTTAAAACAAAATGCTTCACTTTGTTTTTGTATGCGGTAAAGTTGTCGCAATACGACGGTGGGTCACAATGACTGATGGGTCAGAATGACCCGAAGAGAACACAAGGGTTAAGCAAGTCTGCTAACTCTTTCTCCGTATCATGTAGCACCAGATAGCTGGTTTGAGGTCATCTTACAAGGGAAGGGCCGTGGCAATTTCATGGAAGGCAGATGAACTGAATCATGCCTCTGTGTGTGTGTGTGTGTGTGTGTGAGAGCGGATCCCTCGGCTGGCCAGCGTCGCTCTCAGTAGAGTTGCACATCTGCAGCGAGTGTGCGTTGGCTTGTTTTGGCTGGGTTCATTCACATGAAGGTCAGCGGGCTCGTTTACTCGAGAGGTGCACCGCCCGCAGCATGACCCATTTTCTTGCTTTTTTCACGATCATCTGCCTTGACTCTGACCAGACAGAACTCTGTTAGAACTCTACCCTGCTGATCCTTGATCTTCCGCTGTACTTTTCATATGCGCTATTTGTCACGTCGATTTTGATAAAAGTGTCTTCCAACTGTGTGAAATGAAAGGTGGAAAATTAACCTCCTCAGATCAGCATCTGTCGAACTGTAATGCCCATGATCGGTGGGTTCATGCTAACTGAGCTAACATGAGATCAAGGTGTGAGGTTGTGGAGACTGGAGGCTTCGCCCGGTCCTCCTCATGAATACAGCTCGAGTCTAATGAGGAGAGACCGTGGACCTGTGGCACAGCTCGAGGAGCAGACAGCAGAAGGGATATTTAAGGAAAGTGTGTGTGTGTGTGGGGGGGGAGGGGGTCTCTGTCTCTTTCTTAAGTTCTCACACGCACAACCCCCCCCCCCCCTCCCCATCTCAACATACACCCCCCCCATCCCCACCTTCACACACACAGACACCACCCACTCCATACACACATACACCCCCCCATCACCCCCTCCACACACACAGACACCCCCCCCCCCCCCATCACCCCCTCCACACACACAGACACCCCCCTGCCATCCCCATCTAACACAGATGCACCCACCTCCACCACACACATCCCTCCAAGCACAAGCACACACCCCCCCCCCACCACCACACACACCCCCCCTCTGTGTGAGATGATGCTGTCAACTGTTCTACTGTAAAAATGGGGGCAAATGCCTCTTATAAATCCAAAGGATGCAGTGAGCTGGGAAATCCAATTAATTTGTGCATTAATGTGGAAAGAAGCGGTGAAACAAGCCTACTTTGTTGACGTTCAGAAAGCAAACGGGGCGCTGCGGTATGGTGTCAAGCCCACGACAGTGTCGAGGCCTAGAGACCTGTTTTCAGGGTTAACTAATCCAAAGGTCCAGAAGTTTTTCCCCTGCACCCCTGTGTCCCACAAACCCAATTTCAGACTGGAGCATGGAAGTGTCTGTGTGTGATGCAATGTTTGTAATCCATGCTGCAACAAGTCCCGGTGCGTAAAGCTGTCTGACAGACCAGCGCCCTGACTAAGACTCTTGAGAACCAGAGACACCTGGAGACACCTGGATGTTTCAGTTTCTGGTGCAGCCTAATGGTTTGATGAGAGATTCCGGTGGCTTCAACGTCCTGAGGGAAGGGAGGACGATGTAGAGATGAGGTGTGCCTGTTTGGATAATCCCACTTTGATCCTTCCTTCCACATGTGTCGATGATGGAAGATGAAAGTGTGCCTGTGTGTGTTGTTGAAGGCCCCATTGGAGTGGGCCTCACTCAGGGGAAATGAGGAGCTCTCCTCAGGGATGGAAAGTGTGTCAGGACAGGGTCTGTTCCCTTAAGTAGGACTCATCATGTCCTCGCCACTGACACACATAAACATGTTCCATCTCCCGTTTCCTGTGTGACAAGCACTCTCCTTCTTTGTTGTTATGGTTTCTAGACCTCGGCCATTGCCATAAATACCTATATTTTATTATATATAATATGTTGGGTAAAATGTAATATTTGTAAATGAAAAAAAAAAAAAAAAACTTTTGTGCCAGACAACATAATCTGAACCAGCCCCAGAAATAGACAAGTGATGTGATGTAAAATATTGATGTTCTTGTACGATTTATGTCTGATAATTAAGAATGTTTCCGCTTGCCTGGACAGCTGGATTGTGAGTGTAAGCTAATCTTTCCCATTTACAGTATCTCATGGCAGTGTGGGTTGAACATTTCACATAGGCTCTATTATAATCACTATCTAAAACTAGAGAAAACAAGGGCTTAAGTGAATAATGAAAAACACTGTGACCTAAATATGAGTCATTTACTCAGATGAAGCGATTCCTGCTGTTGGAAATATGTTTACATCTGTGCACTGCAAGGCCTGGTCAAGAACTGCAGGCCAGCTGCAGCCGGGAGAGGGGGATGAGCAGAGGAGCGTTCTCATCCAGAGCCCCTGAGACGAGGGGATGAGTCAGTGTTGTGATGGCCTCAGGGAGGCTGGAAGCTGAATTGTATAGATCCGGGGCTGCTTGTTGGCTTGGCGATGGTGTCTGTTGGCTACTCTGCTGTAGCACTCGGCGGGAGAAAGGAGAGGATGGCTGAGATGTGGTTGGTGATGGAGATCCTCTCGTCAGCCACTTCCTGTTTCAGAGCATGTGGACTAAAACCCAGAAAGGAAACGAGATGTGTTTTAAAGTGGTTCACCTCCAAAGCACTTCATCTTCTACAGAATAAATAGACCATAGTTCTCAGGGATCCATTAAACAAGCGGTTACAGTATATTAGTGGCCTAGCAGGATGTGAAAAACGGCACCCAAAGGCGTTTCCTTCGGGTCGTTATCAAGCCTTTGTCTGATGCTGCTGTCTGTGTACGGCTTAAGAGAGCAAGTTCTTGAGAGAGCACCAACATGGCTCTGTTTCATGACACGCCACCACTTTAATATTCTGTATAGCAGATGTATGAATAATCCTTGTTATTATTCAATCCCTTGTAATTCATTTATTCTCCATCACTTTATTGAGTTCAAAATCCTTTCACCAGAAAGGGATTAAGGCTAATTAAATCACATATCAGGATAGATATGTGTGATTATTCCTGTTGTAAACACAGAGCCTCGGGAGTCTCCACTGCCCTGGTCTGAGCAGTACTGATGTGGGGAGCGGGTCCCTGTGTCCCTGAAGCTGCCTTTTCAGCCAACAGACTGGGGATCAGCAACACCCAGCCCCGGCTACAGCCCTCACCCCAGCTACAGCCCTCACCCCAGCTACAGCCCTCACCCCAGCTACAGCCCTAACCCCAGCTACAGCCTTAACCCCAGCCCTTGCCCCATATCCAGCCCCGGGGCTGTAAGTGAACTTGGAGGGATCCGTGTAGGTCATCTCTCTGAACTAGCAGGGTTTCCATGCGCTCTCTGATTCCACCACTTAAATATTTAATGGGAACAACAACTAAGGTTCAGACTCTTCTCTTTCTGTCTCCCTCCTTTCTCCCTCCTTTCTCCCCCCCCCTCTCTCCCTCCTTTCTCCCTCCCTCCCTCCCCCTCTCCCTCCTTTATCCCTCCCCCCCTCTCTCCCTCCTTTCTCCCTCCCCCTCTCTCCCTCCTTTCTCCCTCCCTCCCCCTCTCCCTCCTTTCTCCCTCCCCCCCTCTCTCCCTCCTTTCTCCCTCCCCCTCTCTCCCTCCTTTCTCCCTCTCTCCCTCCTTTCTCCCTCCTCCTCCCTCCCTCCTTTCTCCAGTATTACTCATTCCAGAGCATTTAAAGTCTCCCAAGCAAAACGGCATCCTGTGTGTCGCTTTGGATAAAAGCAACTGCTAAATGAATACATTGTTGACATTTAATGAACCGTCATCAGCTCCTATGATATATGTAAGGAGGATACGAGGTGGAGTTGATTTAATGTTGGATAGTGGATAGGTAGAGTGTTGGACTGCAGTTCAAATTCCCCCTGCCCCTGGAAATATCTTAGGATAAAAGTGTCTGCTAAGTGAACTCGGTACTATTCACCTGTTGATCATCACACTTATCATCTGCCGTCTCTACGGAAGAGAAAATGATTATCTCCTGAACACAGTACACACACTGTGATGATGGAATGAATTCATGACATACGGAATTGGTACCAATGTGTTCCACAGTTGGAACTGGTACAGTTTGAGATCTCGTTACGAAAAGACAGGATGTGGTGGGTCTGGGGGGTATTTCTGACTCATTCACTAAAGGACAGGACAGGACTATTCTGGGACGTAATTGCATTGGCTACAGATACAGGCAGTAATCTACATAATTAACTCGAGGGGGAACGATGTCATATTGTCGCTCTCTGTCCTTAACCTTGCTTGGTTTCATTTATTGGTGTTATGGTGGGACGGTCAATACGTTTATGCTTTTAAGTTTTTCTGCGAGACCAAGGACACTCGTGCGTATTTAAATGTAATTTGACATTAAGCATGGTAATATTACATTACAGTTTTAGGACCTACGCTACGTCAAAACATGGATCACATGATAAATGAGTTACTTCGTTTCAGGACCATGGACAGCTCAAACGCGTGACGCGTGAGATATGGTTCTAGAACGTTCAACATTTCGTGAACCAATCCCGTGTTTGATGATCATATATCTATCCCTTCATGCGCGTGGATCCAATCCTGAAAAGTATGTTCTGATCACGAAGTATCCGTGTCCCCGCCCCCTGTTCCTGGGACTATTATGGGGAGAGCGTAGTCCCAATAGATTGAAATTCGTTGGTCATAACAGCGCTCACCAGAAACTTAGTTATATTGATATTGCTTGGAAGATAGCCTATGTAATGACGGGAACAATGCTCAAGTACTTAATAGCGTATATAGGTTGCAAACTGGTATTCGTCCCGATGACCGTCTGCTAGCCTTTAGCGGTACGCGCGTGGTTGATCTCCAGGTGAGAGGCATATTGCTCGTGTTATCCTTGTCTTTCCCACAAGTTGACATTCCGGACTTGAGACCAGCTACTACACGATAAGCTGTCTTCCCTTCTATATGGATTGATTTAGCTAGCCACATCTTCTGTCAAAAGGTGATAAACGTTGGCAGTATTGACGTGCTATTTGACAAGGTCCAAAAATCAAGACTTTCACAATGACAGCTTCGAAGGAGCAATCCAAAAAAAAATCCAGTCTGCAACGGGAAGAGGTAAAAACTCGTTTAATATTGTGTCAGTTCGTGTGATGTTTGTGCTGTTTGTTTGCTTTATTCGAACACATTTTTTAAATTCATATAAGGCTGTTGATGCTGTCCGTGGTATGAAGACGTATTTCAAATGCGACTAACAGTCAATCAAATACAAGTTCTTCATCGCATTTTTTTTCTTGACCTGCGTAGCTTAAATATGGTGTAGGCAATTTTGTTGAGAAGCACTTTTTGTCATATTTTCCGAAATAAACTTCACATCTTAATAGCAACCAATACATATAAGGGTTTGACGGTAATATGAAATCAATCCGATATTTGTCGTCGCACCACAAATCATGAAGACTGTTCCGAGACTAATGATTGACGGGTTGTGTTGTTGTCTCTAAAAGGCGACCACTTCTTATGATCATCTCATAAAAATACCTTTGATTGAGATCAAACCGCTCAATTAAGCGTGAGAGTAAGAGTGAGTGGTAGAGAGTCGCTTCATTCTTGTTTTAATAGTACACGGGGCTAATCAGTTAATAAGCCTGTACAAAGCAGAGCGTCAATCAGTAAGTATAAGCCTGTTACACGCACGTATAGGAGAGGACCACCCATCGTGATATGTTTACTGGGATGCTGATCTGAAATCTGAACATCAACAGTAGAACATTGTTTCTGTCAGACAGCTGTGATAGTGAGCCTGCGGAGGTCTGTACAGGTCTCATTAGAGGAGTGAGTACTGCTCATCTGCATGTTCTCTTTCCCTGACACTCATCAGTGACAGAGAGCCTGGGGAATGTCTGCCCCTCCCCCCCCCCTCCACACACACACTCACTTACACACTCATACACTCACACACACACACACACTCACACTGGCACAAACACACACACTATCACACACACACACTCTCTCACATACTCTCATACACAGACTCACCCCCCATCCTCTTACACATAACCTCCCCCCCCCCCCCACCACTACCGACACACACATACACACACACACACACACACACACAGACTCTCTCCTGTCCTGACTCCCTCCCTCTGGAGGTTTGTCTGGTTGCACTGATGCGAGAGAGATGTCATCCCAGGGATGTTGAACACACGCGGGCAGCTGAAGCCCCAGTGCTGCCCTCTGTGGAGGACAGGACAGCAGCCGTGTGGTGTAGAGCAGGAGGTCTAACACAGTCCGTCTCGGTGGAACCAAAACGAGGATGAGGGTTGCACAGGTAGGAGGTGGTAGAGGAGGGATGAGGATGTTGTGGAGGGATGAGGTGGTAGAGGAGGGATGAGGATGTTGTGGAGGGATGAGGTGGTAGAGGAGGGATGAGGATGTTGTGGAGGGATGAGGTGGTAGAGGAGGGATGAGGATGTTGTGGAGGGATGAGGTGGTAGAGGAGGGATGAGGGATCTGGAGACTTATGTACCACATTCCAGTCCCACTGTACTCTGATACGCATATGATTGGTTAATGTTTTTTATAGACAATTCTCTGTATTCTCTGTAACGTTCCGATCGGACCCCAATGCAAGCCCAGGATTGGATTAGGAAAATCCGTGAATTTGGAAAACACAAAATTCTATGAAACATCTGCAAAAAAAATGTAAGGGAAGAATGTGTTTATTTGCAGGCAGCCAGAGTCACAGCCACAGCCACAGCCTGTGTCCATGTCTCTACGTCTTTATCCAATAACAACAGCTTCAAATCACAGCAGGTACGCAGCGATGCAGCCGGCTCCAGATGGGTAGTGTCCCGTGGTCAGGACCAGATTTGTCTGGGTGTTCTGTAGGACAAGGTCTGTCTGGGTGTTCTGTAGGACAAGGTCTGTGTGGGTCTTGTGTTCCTACACATCCATCTCCAGCAGCAGCTGCTTCCTGTCAGAGCAACCTGGAGGCCGGGCTGGAAACACGGGCTAAAAGGCCAGCATGCTTCAGCTGTCCATGCTTATCTGGACGTCACGGGTCGAGGATGAGTAGGAGAGAGAGGGAGACACAGGGAGAGACACAGGGAGAGACACAGGGAGAGACACAGGGAGAGACACAGGGAGAGACACAGGGAGAGAGACAGGGAGACAGTGAGAGAAGACAGGAAGAGAGAGGGAGAGACAGAGGGGGAGAGAGGGAAAGGGGGAGAGAGGGAGACATAGATTGAGTGAAGGAGAGACATGGAAAGATGCAGTTAGGGTGAGACTGATCCAAATCATGGTGTCATATCTGCTATTATCAAAGCATCCTTCAAACCCTCCCCATCCGTCAGTCCCACAATGGTCGTTTGTCCCATCTGATCCGCTGTCATGGCAACCGTTAATGGGTCTGCCTGGACGGGGTCAGATGATGAGGGGAGGATAGAGCTCAGTGGTTAGAGCACTTGACTGCAGATGAAGAGGCTGCAGGCTCAGATGTCCACCCGTACTGTACACTGCTTGAAAGGGTCCGCTAAATGAACATAGGATATTATTCTGCCTGGTGTCCCTGAGGAGACGTTGGGTAAAGACCTGGCGGGGCTGCCCCCATCTGCCCCCCTCCTAATTACTCCTGTCTGCAGACGGAGTCTGCCCCCCTGACAGGCGGCTGGAGCCACAGCATTCTCTGCTCCTCACTAGCAGACAGGTGTTGTGGCAGTGCTGCCATGGCCAGGCTCGTTGGAGATAGTCTATCAAAGATAAATCAGCACTTAATGTAATACATACAACAACAACAAAATGGGTTCATAATGTTGAGACTGCAAGGCAGACAGACTGGAAATTCAACGGAGGTAATATTTGCATAAGTGGATGTAGCAGATTCATTGATCTTTATGGCAATGAACCCCAGAGTTAGACTACGTGCCCTGGATCATTCACACACACACACACATCTAGGTTGACTGTACACAATGGGCAGGCTTGCACCGCATGTGTGAGCAACCCATGTTTCAATCTAAAGATCTCCAATATTTACACAGCATCTGCATACAGGTAAAAAAAATAACAGTTGGCATAGTAATGGTCATGAAATAAAGCCAAGTTTAAAAAATCGGATCAATCTGCCAAGTTCTGTGTCCGTCTCCTTGAGGAGCAGAAATTGCAGATTTCTTTCGAAGGTCTAGGATGGTGCTCTCTCCTGAGAGGGCTTCTAGAGTACGATCGATAGGTTAGTTTCTGGCTCTCCACGCCTCCCTCCAGACCCCCTGTTTCTGCAGAGGGAGGTGTACAGTAACAGCACTCTATTTTTACACTGTACTCACCAAAACACGACTTTCCCCCCCTGGGCTGTCACAGGAGGGAATGGTTCATGTCTGGATACTTTGGGGGTTTATTCCGAATACTCTGTGTTCTCACTGAGTCAGCTTCCGTATATTTGCCCAGAGAACGGGCCTGCGAGTTGTCTCTAACAGGTGGGGGACATTAATTAAGTTTATAACTCGAGCCTTGAGACCAACAGACTAATTATGGATATGAGTCTGTAAATGAAAAGCTGCCTGTCTGTCATGCAACCTGTGTCTTTGTCACAAGAGCCAAGTCACAGGCCCGTCATTCGAGTTTACAGAACATGGAAATGTGTGCTTCTCTGTGCATAGACAGATGCACAGAGAAGGTTAAATCCTCTCCTTTTATTTCCACAGTGAACTGATTTATTTTTCTTCTCTAATTATTTACCAACGATTTGGAGACACTGGTTCTTTCTTCTCCAGCTGGGTCTGTTCTGCCAGTTCTGGTCAGTGTCACAGATGTTTACGGCTGTAGATGTGGGCAGTAGGCTGGTTCCTTGTGAAGATGATTACCGCTGTTTTGAAATGCCGTACATCTCATAATGTGTGTTTGTGTAATGTATTGTGTTCTAGGCAGTTGCAGTGTTAACTTGGCCATTTGAAAAGTACAGATCGTCTCAGTGGTTCTCAATTAAATTTAAAAGATATTCGTGTTTCTCTCTCTTTCTCTCTTTTTCTCTCTCTCTCCCCTTTCCCCTCTCTTTCTCCCTCTCTCAGGACTTTGTGGAGGTGAGTCCCCAGCAGAGGAACTGGAAGGGGATAGCCATCTCCCTGCTGGTCATAGTGGGGGTCTGCTCCCTCATCACCATGTCTGTGGTGGTCCTCACTCCATGTATGTACCCTCCACCAGCACAAACCTGGCCTACGTGTGTGTGTGTGTGGTCGGGCGCGAAGGTCTGTGTGTGTGTGGGGGCGTGTGTATGTGTGAGAAGGTGCAAAAGCACGGGTATGTACTGTGTGTGTATTTGCGCACAGACGGCATATGATTTAAATCTACAGCCCGTATAATTACATTGTGTCATTAGATTGCATGATTCTAGTGTTATTTCTGAGTATGCAGCATGCATGTATACAGCTCTACCATCAGCCCTATGACAGTGTGTCTCTGTGACTCTGCAGTGGAGGTGGCAGGTGGCAGTAACTCCAGACTGATCTCAGATGACTTGCTCAGGCCAGAGTTCAGCCTGCACCACCCAGAGCCCAAATGGATCAGCAGTAAGTCTTCTGACTGTCTCCCTCCTGACTGAACGATGCCTTTTAAGACCCTGTTTCCTTCATCACTGTGGGTCCCATTCTCTCTCAGACAGATTAGTTTAGAATATAAAGTGTGTGTGTGTGTGAGGGGGGGGGGGGGGTATGCTTAAAGCTTGTTCTCATCCATTTAACACACACAGATCCAGTTTGAAATTAGTTGAATTATGGAACTATTCAAGATTGAAAAAATCTGTATTTGAGCCCTTCTCGTTCTGGGTTTCTCTCAAACATGGAGAGTTAAAAGTCCCCATGCAAACTTGAACTTTAGTTACAGTATTAGTCAATCCATCATTATACTCTCATCTTGATTTAGACTTGACTGCTCTACCTGTAATACTGCAGCTGCAAAACCATAATCAAATGTTGAATTGTAGTAATTTTTTTAACTTTTTTGCCCTTGTCAAAAGAAGAAAAACAATCTTATCTCCAGTCTAGTCCTGGTATGCCCCTACGGAAAATCTCCAGTCTTCCAGCCAGGCCCTTCCCCTACAGGAACACTGCCCAAATGCCAGCCTGCCCTATTTCTATTCCCCTGTATCACTGCCGGAGCCAGCAGGGGTCCCGAGGGCTGGTTGAGCTCGTATATCCTCCGCTCCACACAGCCCGGCCGCTCTGGGGCCCCAGACAGGGCTGTGGAACAGTCTGGGCGCCGCCGTGTGATTTGTGCGTGGCTCCTTGCCACAGCCGCCCCCCCCCCCCTGCTCCCCAGACTCCTCTCTGAAACGGAGAGCGGGAGAGCGTGGACATGACCACCCCGCCCCCACCCCCCCCTCCCCTCGGAGGGACGCAGATATTAATGACTTTTTCCCATAGCCTGTTGATTCTCATCATGTGTTTCAGGGTGTGAGGACTTCTCCCACGCTGCTTCCCTCCCTCCCCCCACACTCCTCTCTCCCTCCCTCTCCCCCCCCTCTCTCCCTCCCCCACACTCCTCTCTCCCTCCCTCTCCACCCCCCTCCCTCCCTCAGTTGTCCTGGATGGTCGTCACGCCAACACTGGCAGACGGGACAGCGCCACGTCCCCTCCTCCCCTCTCCCCCCTCCTCCCGTCCTCCCTCCTCCTCCCCTCTCCCTCCTCCTTCCCTCTCCCTCCTCCTCCCCTCTCCCTCCTCCTCCCCTCTCCTCCTCCTCCCCTCTCCCTCCTCCTCCCTCTCCCCTCCTCCTCCCCTCTCCCTCCTCCTCCCCTCTCCCTCCTCCTTCCCTCTCTCTCCTCCTCCCCTCTCCCTCCTCCTCCCCTCTCCCTCCTCCTCCCCTCTCCCCCCTCCTCCCCTCTCTCCTCCTCCCCCCTCCTCCCCTCTCTCCTCCTCCCCCCTCCTCCCCTCTCCCCCCCTCCTCCCCTCTCTCCTCCTCCCCCCTCCTCCCCTCTCCCCCCCTCTTCCCCTCGCCCTCCCCTTTTAACCCTCCACCCCTCCATGACAGACAGTCATGCACCACTCTGAGTTACTGATTCTATTCCCACCTCTGGGATGAGTATACATGACGGTAGAGGGAAGGGGAGATGGAAATACAGACTGAGGTGGAGAAACAGTTGGAAAGAAAAAGTATGAAGAGATAGAAGGAGAGAAAGAAACAGTTGAGATAAAAGAGAGAGAGAGAGAGAGAGAGGGAGAGAGGGAGAGCGAGCAAGAGAGAAACTGTTGAGATTGAGAAATGAGGAGAGAGGTTGGGAATGAGAGAGAGAGATAAACAGATAGTGATACTGCAGTGGCCCAGTCTCGGCTCCTGCTAGCGCTTGGTTATTACATTTAAGGAGAGATTCCAGACCTCCGCAAGCCTGCTGCTAGCTTCTCAGTATATTATCATCACTCTGAGACAGACCTTGTGTCCAGTCATGCACATATCTACAGCACTTGGGTTATTTAATCCTACGTGTTGTCTGGTTGCAGGTGGTACAAAAACAGCAATTTTGTCAATTTGCAATCAAATAAAAAGACAAAAACTAATTGGAAGTGAAGGGGATCTGGATACTTCCGGAAGCCTCTGTATCTACAACATTGGGGTTGTAGATAAAGACACCAGTAACCATCCTAGATGCTGTCTGGTTACTGGTGTCTGTTACCGGTGTTTCAAATCAAGGTTTTGTCACATAGGCTGAGACCTTATTGCAGAGCCCGGGTTCGATTCTTGCCCGGGCTATTTCCTGCCTCTCTCTATAAAGCAGAAACACGGTGAAACATATCTTTAAAGTTACTTTCAATTCATTCTTCAGTTTGGTACCTTTCTAGCTTGTTTACCGTGGTTGATTTTCCAGTTACTGAGGCAAACGAACGTCTTTGAAACGAGACTTGCCACGCAACGACCATCAATAAAATAATGATGCGATTTGATATATTCCTTGTCAGCATTGAGAACAGATTACAGAGCCTAGGCTTTAATCTATACCCAGCATCCTCGGTGTGACCCGCCTTCTCGGCTCTCGCTTTCTTAACCCGAGTGTTTCAATTAGCGTAACCATGGAAACCATATGATTTTGACATCTAAATATAGATGTTTGATTTCTCGGCATTCCGCCAGTAAACATACAGCACGCAATTGATTAGTCGTGAGTGGGGCCGTCAAAACAGCTTGTTTTCAGAGAGGAGAGGGAGGAGACAGAGGCCGTGTGTTAGGTTGGAAACTGTAGCAAATGAACAAAAAGATATATCCATCTACATCACTTCATTGCTATGATGCTGCTATGGCATCATAGCAATGAAGTGATGTGTCTTGGTCTACAGGCTAGGTATACACAGCACGCAGAAGTACAATGATTTTAATATTGGATCAAAGAATATGAGGCCTAGTATCCAACACAGTACAGTGTGTCTGTGCTCTCAGAGAAGGGCTAGGGACCGGGTTCTTGGAGAACGCATAGCTGCGCCTCTAGGGACAACTGGGATTGCCTCGACGAGCATGTCGAGATACTAGAAGCAAAACTCGGTACCATCATTATTATTACATAGAAACGGTTGGTTCTGTAGTTGTGGGATGTGAAGCGTGTTACCACGGTGATGTATGGTGAGCATGGAGGTCATCACAAGTTGTTAGTGAGAACAACACACGACTGCCTAACGACGGGACAGCCCAGAGACACAAGCAGCAGGGTGAAAGGTCACGGAAAGGTCACGGAAAGGTCAGTTAGTCGTCCTCGCATTCAGCATCAGCGCTTATCTCCTCTCCCGTCCTTGTTTTGAATACAGACACAAACGGGAAGTGAGAAACTACTGTGGTTTCCATTAACCCTTTTAATCATCACAGGACAGGGTCCTCAGCTTAGTTTTAATGAGATCATGAGTTCACCTGACTTGTCAGAATAGAATAAAATATCTATTTTGCCGAATGGAACTGTTGGTGTATACAGAATCCTCGGGTATACAAGGAAAAAATATAAAGTATTTTTATTATTTATTATAGAGAGTTATTATATTTAACTACTGTACTGAGGCTGGCACAAGGTTATTTGAGGCTCCCTGGGGCTTGTAGAGTCCAGGCATGAGAGCCAGTGTATCAGTCAAGCCACCTTTTATTAGAGGGGCAATGAGGTGTGGAGCTGCCTGGTGTCCTTCTACCAGCCTCTCTATGGATCCATTACACACACAGACGCACACACACACAAACAAACAAACAAACCCAGAGCCTTCAACCTTTCCTACAAAACAACGACCTCCACCAACAGCCTTTCTATGGATCCAATACACAACCACCCACACGCACACACACTAACACAAACGTCAGTCTTGACATATAATTTGAACCTTTCTCAAGATGAACAAATGTCATGGGAACAGCAGAGAGAAAGGAACACAGTATTGCTACGGTAACATCCTTGAAGATCAACTTTCGACTGAACACCCGAATCCATGGATTTAGTTTAGGTGAATGAATACCTTGACGAAAAGCCTTGTGCCAAGGAACTTGTTAGTTTCATTACACAATGTCAGTCCTGTCCCAAGGGCGCCAGTTTATATTAATGATTTTTCATTCTAAAGTTGTTTTCCCACTGAGATTTGCAGGACCAAGGATTCAGCTTCTACAGTATCAAGGCCGGCCACACTTGAGACACACTGAATTATTTGATGTTTAAACCCATGATGATTTAGTTTTTTTTATTCACATTTTCTCTTTCAAATTGGCCTTTGTGGTTGCTTTCAAAAGGCAACTGTAGGAAGCCGTAACAAGATCCTGATTCCTGAAGCAGATTCCAGTGACCTATAGACAGTGAAGATGGTTTCTACCAAGGCCGTAGCCATGGAGTCAACATTGGAGGGGACGAATATATATTTTTTAATGATAATTTCAGACAGTGTGCGTGGTTGCCTGTCGTAGTGTAGCACATTTATATTTTTATATCAATATATTGGGGGGATTTTTTTGAGTCATTTAGCAGACGCTCTTATCCAGAGCGACTTACAGTAAGTACAGGGACACAAGTAGGGTGAAGTGCCCTACCAAGGACACAATTCCTTTAACACGGCCGGGAATCGAACCAGCGACCTTCTGATTACTAGCCCGATTCGCTAACCGCTCAGCCACCTGACTCCTTTTGTACAGTACTCCCCCCCCCCCCCCCCCCCCCAATATATCTTAACATGTGGTGTGAATGGCTCAACAGTCCGATAACACAGTGACACATTATTGCTTCCTGTCAGCTGGGAAGAATGGGTGAAAAAAGGGAGAGACAGAGTGAGAGAGAAAGGTAGAGAGAGATAGAGAGGGGGAGAGGGGAAAGTCAGGGGAGAGAGGGCGCGCGCTAGTGGCTGATGCTGTAACAGCCAGTCCCAGTGATAGATGGTGTGGTGAGCGCGTAAGCTCTCTGTGTCAACTGTTGATCCGTATCTCCTGACCACAGGCAGTCACACTCCCCTTGTCAGCACAGACCAATCACATCACTGAGTGAACAGGGGCAACAGATTCACATAAATGCATCAGATCGCATCAAAAGGCCGTCGTGATGAAAGGCTTCAGGGCTCTGCTGCGGCATGTCGCTCTCTGTCTCTGCCGGCCTTCCGTCCACGTCTCTAAATGTTTGTGTTCCATCTTAAACATCTACTATGTCTTCTTCTGTCTTTATTACAGATTCTGAAGTTCTGTACCGGAATGGAGATGGACACGTGATCAAGTTTAACTTTGTCATAAACAAAACAGACATGTTCCTGACCAACAGCGTGTTTGTAAGTGAATCTACATGCTTGACGGAACCTGCTCTCTCATATTCAGGACTCTGATGGGTTATTTATTATTTGTTGTTTTTTTGCGCAAGTCTTTAAGCAGCTTTGGCATTCATTGGCAAGCTCGCTACAGTCATTTAATGGAGTAGAAAAACAGGGGGTTAACCAGTTGTCAAATGTTTATTTGCAATAGATCACTTTCTCTGTGTATTATTGGCAAGGTTATAGATTGTCTGTGAAGTACTATAAAGTAAACATCAGGGTTTTCCACCACACTGACTCCATTGACTCAAAGTAAAGGAGCATTTTCCGTCTCCTATACAGGTCTGTTGTCATTCGTATTAATATCTGTGTTTATCATTGAAATTCAGACCTGTTTCAATTGTTACAGGCGGATTTCAAAGTTGCTAGGTATTCTGTCTCCCCAGACATGAAATATGCACTCTTCGCCTATGATGTCAAACAGGTATGTGACTTAACACGCTACTGATGGTCGCTGCTTCCATAGGGTTGGGTCGTCACTTACTAGATTCAATTCTCAATCATTAGATTCGATTCTCAATCTTTAGATTCGATTCTCAATCATGCTCAATCCGAAAACACGACAGCTAATATCACAAGGCAGGTTCCTTATGATTCAAACCTCACAAACAGCCCAGGACACATTCCGAGAGGGATTCTGAACTTAGCAAAGATCCACACCATCCGACAGCATAGGGGGTCATGATAATATTATTGATGAGTTGTCATTACATGGTTCTTTTTCAGGACAGGGCGGTAGAATACTTCAGATCCTTCAGGAGTAACGGCTGTGGCCGTTTAGCAGAGGACAGGGAAGGTGTTTCAGATGGTTCAGTCATGCATGAAACATCACATCACAGTATTTGGTACTGATGACGTGTTTGCTGTGTCGGTTCAAGCAGAGAGTGCGGAGGGCTCATATTCTAATCTCCGTATTGATTTTAGGTTTACAGGCATTCGTACACTTCGTCATACATCGTTTACAACATCCACACAAGGTAAGAATCCAATATGAGTTGTTGACCAGTCTCTCCTCTTTGTGTTGACATTAATACTGCAATGTTTGTGTGGATAAATGATTTTTCTGCTGTATTATTCACCAAGGCTACAGAATCCTTTATTCAGCAACAGATGGTGTTTACTAATGTGTGTGTGTGTGTGTGGGGGGTATGCGTGAATGTACGTGCGGTCTTCTGGCTAAATGTGTGGTTGTGTGTGTGCATGTGTGTATATATGTGTCGGTGTGTGTGTGTATATCTGTGTGTGTGTTAGGGAGGTGTGGGAATTGAACCCCCCTGAGGTTCAGAATGCAGTGCTCCAGCATGCAGCCTGGGGGAGGCAGGGACAGCAGCTGGTGAGTGTGTCACACACACACACCTATGCAAGCATGCACACACACAGACTTCCTTTGAAAGAAAACATATATTGAAAACTATTTTGATGCTCATCTAATAAAAACGGCATTTCGTATGCAACTTCGTTTTGTTACGGCTCTTAAATGTAAGATTGAAATCATCTGCACCCCCTCCAAAAATAAACTTCAAACTAACTTTGTTGTCTTGGTGGAGTTGCCTGTCAGAAGAATGAGACAATGCAGTCTGCCTGAGCTGAGGTCACTACTGCAGCATTTCTCTCTGAGCCTCTGCCTAAAGATAATATTCTCCCCGTATGGGGATGGACAATTATGCTTTTTGAATTGAATTGAAAACGGCTGTATGAGTGTTCACACCGCTGTCTTCATTTCAGATGTACATCTTTGAAAACAACATCTATTACCAATCAGATGTGAGAAGCAATTCTCTGAGGATCACGTCCTCCGGGAAGGAGGGAGTCATTTTTAATGGGATCGCTGACTGGCTGTATGAAGGTTTGTATGGATGGTCGGCGACTTGCAGATTCAAGGCCCAACCAAGGACACTCCAAGAATATATAATATACGTAGAAGGGGAGAGAGAGAGAGAGAGAGAGAGAGAGAGAGCGAGAGAGAGAGAGAGCGAGAGAGAGAGAGAGAGAGGGGGAGAGAGGGGAGGGGGAGAGAGGGGAGGGGGAGAGAGAGGGGAGGGGAGAGAGAGGGGGGGGAGAGAGAGAGAGAGAGAGGGGGAGAGGGGCAGTGGGGAGAGGGGCAGTGGGGGGAGAAAGAGAGATAGGGAGGGAGAGGGAGGGTGGGAGAAAGGGTGAGAAATAGGCAGTGGGGGAGAAAGAGGGATAGGGGGAGAGTGGGAGATAAAGAGAGAGGGAGGGAGGGAGAGAAACAGGGAATGGAGGAGAAGAATGGGATTGGTGTTAATAAATAACCGACAGACACAAATGAGTAAATCACATTTCCACAGATGAATGGCTTGTGCTTTCAGAGGAAGATGGGCTGAAATTCCAAATGAGTGCTAAGTGCATTAGTCTGTCGAGAACACCAATTAAATCCAGGAAAAGTAATTCAGACATTTAGCTCAGATAATTAGATTCAAATGAAGGCCGGCCATTATCTTTCACAAGGCAACATGGCAGAAACTTTCTACCCTGTAACCTCAAAGATCATTCCAGGTGCTTTCGGAAGCGATAAAATAAAACGTTGCTCCGCACAGGCTGAAGCACTCCCTTCCTGTCACTGCCAGTGTCACCATCTCGTTCGTACAAAAAGGGAAAGTCAAAAGATCAGGCTTTCAGTAAATACAAAATGAAACTTTTGTGGATGTTTTTGGTGTATTTTGAAATGTTCCCCGACACCTTTTAACTGCAGTGGTGCATGCGTGTCAGAAGGGGGGGGGAGGATAACAGCTGTTGTTGTGTTCAGAGGAGGTTCTGCGGTCATATGTGGCCCATTGGTGGTCTCCCGATGGGGCAAGGCTGGCCTACCTGACGATCAACGACAGCCTGGTGCCCAACATGTTGCTTCCTCAGTTCACTGGCAGCACATACCCCACAGGACTACATTACCCATACCCCAAGGTGAAGCAGGAAACAGGAAATGACGTTGTGTGTGATTCCATCTTGCGGCAGCTGTTGCAAAACCTTAATTTGAGCTCTCCGCTGAAATTTGCAGAAGTTTGAGACTTTATCTCTCTACTACCTGTAGGAAAAGGTATAGTCTAGCACAGGGTGGACGACAACCCTGGTGCTCGAGAGCCGCTGTCCTGCATGTTTTTGATGTTTCCCTGCTCCAGCACACCTGATTCAAATGAATGGTCATTACCCGGCTTCCACAGAGCTTGATAACAACCCCATTCATTTGAAACAGGTGTGCTGGAGCAGGGAAACATCTAAAATATGCAGGACAGCGGCTCTCGAGGACCAGGGTTGTCCATCCGTGGTCTAGCACCTCCGGCTTTGTAGTATGCTTTGCGCAGGGCTTTGCAACTCCCACGTCCAAACCTCACATTCTGTCTAGTCAAATGTAAAACAACCTTTTTGATGTTTTTTTTATACGGTTGCTGTGATGTGTTTTGGGCGCAGGCGGGCCAGCTGAACCCCACCGTCCGTGTGTTTGTGGTCAACCTGTTTGGGCCCACACACACCCAGGAACTGGTGGCTCCCAGTGACCTCCACTTCAGGTGACAGTACAACAGAACCGTACAGTACAACAGAACCGTACAGTACAACAGAACTGTACAGTACAACAGAACCATACAGTACAATGACATCTTAATCGTCCTTGTAGACCCCATCCACAAGTTTCTGTTTATGTACGCTGGACAAATGGTTTATAAACTTTTCTATGTCTATGTAATGTGTGTCTCTGGTGTATGCATGTCTCTGGTGTGGGTGTCGTGTGTGTGTGTGTGGTGTGTGTGTGTGTGTGTGTCGGCGGCTCCAGGGACCGCTACGTGACGATGGTGGAGTGGATCAGCACCACCCACCTCAGCGTGCGCTGGATGAACCGCTGCCCAGAACGCCTCGCTGCTCAGCGTGTGTGAAGCCACGGCGGGGTTGTGCGTCCAGGTGTGTGTGTGTGTTCGCCCGGGCGGCAGGAGAGGCATCTCTCAGGACTTGGCCTCGTTAGCCTCGGACGCTAATGACACCACGCTGGTCGTCATCCATTAGCCGGGAGCAAGGACGCGTGGCTAGTGATCCTGGGAGGCCAGGCTGGATATAGCATGATCTTGACATACCTAAAATATGGCTTTTTCTAAACACTAGAACGCTATTTCTGTGATCTACTTGGTTCATACTGATGTGTCTGTTTTCTGTCTTTCTTTCCAGAGACACGAAGAGACGTCAGATCTCTGGCTCACAGGACAGGTATGGCCGTTTGGGGGGTGGGGGGGTCAAAGTCTTTTGCAGTTTTTTTCTTGCCAATAGAGGGCAACGATGAGCCTAGTGTCCCCTGAAAGCTGTGTTTTGACCCCAGGACCAGAAGCCCATGTTCTCTCAGGACATGAGCCGGTTCTTCCTCACTACACCTGTGAGGCAGGGCGGACACGGCGAGTTCAACCACATCACCATGTTTACCAGGAAGGTGGGTGCTGCTTTCACAATGACAGAATGGAAGATGTTGAATGTTTGGTTCCTGAGTGGGGTTCTTAATATTGAACGTTCCACCTCCCATTGGGTTTCCATGGTCCTTCAGTCCAGGAGCGATCAGAGCGAGGTCCGTCACCTGACCTCTGGGAGCTGGGAGGTCACCCGGATCCTAGCCTATGACGAGGACAACCAGATCATGTGAGTGACATGGCATGCTTGTTTACGTTTACATCAGGGCTGACAACTGTTCAAAAGACCTTAGAGTGAGATTTGGTGGGGCCAAATGTTGTATTTATGTATGTATTTATATTCAATCAGCAAAAAGACTCTTATCCGAAGTGACATGCAAATAATGCCTGATGTAAGTGAAGCTGATATTCATAGATCAGTAGTTCTAACAGTGTTTCAGTGGCTCGAGCCAAGGAACAGTCTGTTTTTTGAACCGCCTCCTCATCTACTTATCACATATTAGCTGTCATGTTTTCTCCATCACCTCCTTCAGATTATAACCAGATCTATCTTCAGTTTGAAATTATTAGCATTCATTAGCGTTGTTTTAATGAACCTCTATTTTTGTATTTGTTATTTATTTTGAACCATAGATATTTTCTCAGTACTGAGGACTCACCACAAAAGCGACATCTGTACAGGTGAGTCCTACACCACACAGTCTGAGCACAATCTCTTGTCATACACCTCCGGACAACACTGTACGTTAAACCGTTAAGCACTCAAGCAGACCCAGTGATGAAACATCCCATAACATAACCGCTCGCCTTCCCAGTGTGTCTGCCGTCGGTGTGTTTCCACGGCAATGCCTGACCTGCCAGCTGAACCATGAGTGCAGCTTCTATGATGCTGAGCTTAGCCCCAGCACCCAGCACGTCCTGCTGCACTGTCGAGGTGAGAGGCGGCTCCGCCCACGCTCCTCTCTCATGTTCCTCCCCCACGCTCCTCTCTCATGTTCCTCCCCTCCTCCCCCACACTCCTCTCCCATGTTCCTCCCCTCCTCCCCCACGCTCCTCTCTCATGTTCCTCCCCCACGTTCCTCTCCCATGTTCCTCCCCCACGCTCCTCTCTCATGTTCCTCCCCACGCTCCTCTCTCATGTTCCTCCCCCACGCTCCTCTCCCATGTTCCTCCCCCACGCTCCTCTCCCATGTTCCTCCCCCACGCTCCTCTCCCATGTTCCTCCCCCACGCTCCTCTCCCATGTTCCTCCCCCACGCTCCTCTCCCATGTTCCTCCCCACGCTCCTCTCCCATGTTCCCCCGCTCCTCCCCCACGCTCCTCTCTCATGTTCCTCTCCCATGTTCCCACGCTCCTCTCCCACGCTCCTCTCCCACATAACTGTATAATTCAGTTCATACATGGTAACTGATGATTAAAATGGAAAAAAAGACAAGTTGCTACATTTGTTGTGTTTTGTCTCTCACAGGCCCAGGTGTCCCCATGGTGATGCTGCTGAGCTTCCAGAATCCCAACTGTGAGTGTATGAGGGGGGGGGGGGGTATTGCTAAATGGGGGTACTGCTAAATGACTAAATGTAATGTACATGTAAATGTATTGCAGTGCACTTACATGTCCATTTTTTCAAGCAAGTCTAAAACAAACGACAAAACAAGATGCCACTATGCAGATTAATTAGCCTTTCGCATTTTATTTATTTGATTTAACCTTTCGGTTTGTCTAGAAGCCACGTCTGTTCGTGTTCTTCTTTCACGACGAACAGCGTCTGTCACAGACCATTTCCCCAACCCAGTGTCTTCAGTTGACTGTGAGACGTGTCTTTAACAGCGTACTATATCCTGGAGAACAACGCTCCCGGTGCGAGCTGCCTTGGAGAAGAAAAAGACCTTTAAGACTGACACCAGGGCCATTCCACATGAACACTTTGGTAAGAGTCACTTCTGAAGTGGTCTTTGCCTCCGTATCACTCTTAGTGTTTTTTTTTCTCTTTCTCCCTCTCTCTCTCTTTTTCTCACACTCACACACACACACACCGTAGTGGTACAAAAATGCAATCCTTTTCTTCTCAAACTCATTTCCACCCCTGTAATTTTTTCTTTTCTCTTTCCTCTCACAGAACTTCCTTTGAAATTGACCTATCCTGTTGACTTCTCTGAATCTTTTTTCTACGGCCTTCTCTTGATTGTGTAAGCACATGTCCATGTACTCTACGTCAATCTGTATGGAAAAAGTCGAATGTGCTGTCACATTTGGCGCTAGCTTTGCGTGCTGTAAACATGAGGTCAATGATCAATCAACCACATCTCAGTCTGTGTGTCTGTGCTGCAGACTACAGACAAGAGTCTCTCATCATAGTTCCCCCCTCCCTAGTTCCTTTACATGACTCTCTTTCCTGGCCACTCACGCTTTCTGTCTCTGTCTTACTTTCTTTCTTTCTTTCTCACCCTCCCTTCATCTCCCTCTCGCTCTCCCTCTCCCTCTCCCTCCCCCTCCCTCCCTCCCTCCCTCCCTCCCTCCCTCCTCCCTCCCTCCCTCCCTCCCTCCCTCCCTCCCTCCCTCCCTCCCTCCCTCCCTCCCTCCCTCCCTCCCTCCCTCCCTCCCTCCCTCCCTCCCTCCCTACCTCCCTACCTCTCTCTCTCCCTCAGCGACGGCAGTCCTGGCAGCCAGTCTGTGAGTGATGAGTTCCAGCTGGGCTGGGACTCTGTGCTGGTCAGCTCTGAGGACGTCATCGTGGCCCGTGTGGATGGCCTGGGGACAGGCTACCGGGGGCAGCGAGTCCTGCACCAGGTCCATAAGAAGCTGGGGACCATTGAAGTCCAGGACCACGTGGCTGCATTGGAGTAGGTCCAGTGTACTACCGTTGTTTAGAGATGCGTTTGGTTTATCTCTTGTTGTTGGTTTTCTGGTACTTTTTTTTTTGCCTGATAGCCCTTGGTGAAATGAATCAAGTGCACCCAAACCTCAATACTGAAATGGTGTTTGTTTTGTTGTTGCCAGGTACTTGATGAAACTTCCATATGTTGATCGCTCACGAATTGGGATCTACGGAAAGGTACTGTAAATGGAATGAGAGGAGTCATTTTATTGGCTCAGAGAAGTCAGGCACACCGCCAATGAAATACCTGATGGAGGGGAGGGGACAGACTTAAAGGAAATCTTTCAGACTTCAGTTTACTATGATTTTGCATTTCATCAACTCTCTTTTGGAAATTATGAACATTCTTCCGTTAGAAAGTCCAATATTGATTCATTGAGTGGAGAGATTTTCTCTTTACAGGGCTATGGTGGTTACGTCTCCTTAATGTTGCTGAAGTCGACAGACAAAATCAAGTGTGCAGTTGCCATGGCTCCGGTGACTAATTGGACTATGTATGGTAAGCAAATGCTATGAACTTTACAAAGCGTCTTCATTAGCTTAGGTGACACATCTTCTCTGAGGAACAGGAAACACAATATAAAAACAACAACAACCAACAAAAAAAGTTATGATGAATATTGTTTCTTTTCCAAATTGCAGCTTCGGCATTTTCAGAGCGATACTTGGGCCTTCTGTCGGAAGGTGAAAACAGATATCAAGTACGTTGTTTACCTTGGCCCATATGCTGTTTGAATCCTCTCATTCTGTCTTCTCCCCTGTTTCACACACACTGTGATGTCACACCAGATTGGAAAACAGCAAGACTGTTAGCGCTGCACTGTGTGGGTGTGTCTTCACTTTGTCTGCACATTTGTGCATGTATTGGATTGACAACAACATTTTAAAAAAAAATAGCACTAGCCATGTTCACCAGGGCTAGTCAAAGAGGAACATTGATTTAGAATGTCACAGGGTCCGCTGGAACCTCTCGGCACAGCTGCTCTTCTGTGTCTGATTAACGTAAGGCCATTGGAAGTGTTTTTCTTCAAGTGGGTTGTTGATATGTGGGGCAGACAGTTCTATTTCGGTCGCTCCCTTAGCTGTAGTGAGTCAAATGATGCTAGCAGTGAGAAGAAGCAGAAAATGACCACAAGCTCATCAGTAGAATGTCACCCATGCGTTCTTTGGAGAAAAGAAATGATGATTATTATTTGGTTGTTGCTTTGTTAATGGCACACGGTTGCCAGAGTTCGGGAACACAACGCTTTGTATTGTAATCAGCTGGGGATTTTGTGTAGAGAAGAAGACTGCTGTCATCCACATGAAGTCATGCTGGTTGTCTTAAGCTGCTCTCTTAAGTCTTCCCCCCTTGAACCCGTGCTGTTCTAGGCTTCTAGTGTGCTGCAGAACATGAAAACACTTCACGGACAGGATCTGTTTTTGGTTCATGGAACTGCAGACGGTAAGGGCTGGGGGACTCAGTCGTCATGTCCACAAAAATCGCCCAAAAAGCGTCATAACAATTCGGGTTGTATCCAGAGGTAAAACAATGAAATGTTTTTTTTTATTTTTTTTTTAGCAAATGTTCATTTTCAGCATTCGGCAGAACTCATCCAACGTTTAATAAAGATTGGGGCAAACTACTCGATGCAGGTATGGTCTGCGATTCACATGAATCAGTACAGAGCAAACATCCTTTGGGTGGTTGTTGTGGATAATGCTGTGAAACATTAACCTTGACTGTAGTAAATATGTGTATAACTGCAGCTTGTAGCTCAGTGCTATTTGTTTTGGCTCTGAGGACAGATGCTGTCTGAGTGACAGCTTCATCGTCTGGCTGTGTGTCCTCACCGACCTTGTTTTTGAGACAGATCTACCCGGACGAAGGCCATTTCCTGTCACCTAAGAGCCAGCGGCACTTCACGGAGTCCCTGATTGGCTACTTCAGAGTGTGTCTGCAGGGATACGGATCATTGTTACCCGAGCAACCGAAGGAGGAGGAGTGACGGGGCCTCTGGACAAGCAAGGAAAGCTCTTTGAATGCTGTACACTGCACCGTGCTGGGGATTGAGATGTTGGCACAGGATCGCTGATGTGTGTGTGTGTGTGCGTGTGTGTGTGCGTGTGCGTGCATCTCCAAACTAGCACATAAGTTAACGGACAACTAATACGGTTGTCAGTTTTTTGTGTTTTTTTCAACTCCGTTGATTGACAGATTTTCTCTCCACACCTTGATCTTTGCCTGTACATTCCTTTCGTCACCTCCATGACCGCATGCTTGTGTTGACTGGTTTAGGAGCTGTGTTTTATCGCAAAACAGACCATTTTCCCTCGTTTCAGTGCACGTCTCCTCATTGATAAAATCAACGTGCACAAGATGATATACTTCAGCGTTTCAGTTCATTTGTTGATGTGCTGTTGCATCATGGTCGTGCTCTCAACTTCACACCTCGTTTGCCACCGGATGAAGGAACACATCCTGTACAGGGCACATGTGTATTTGCAGACTTTCTGCTCCATCTGAGTGAGAATCTAGACACTGTTTTAGAGGGTAAGGTTGTACCCTTTGGTTTAATACATTTTGGTTTCAAACAATGGTGAATGTGGGCATGGTATCAATTGTGTATCAAGTCAACTATTGTGTTCTTTGCTAATATGGCTTCTGTTGTATATTTAAATAATAAATATGACAAAATACATAATTCTTCATATTTTCTTCTTTCCACAGTACATGCATCTTTCTTGGGATGTGCAAAGTTAATCCTGTGTTTAGTCGGAATATGCACCAACAACATTATTCAGAGGAAAAGGTCAAAGTATTGATTCATTTCTGTGCTGAGACCACCTGCTCAGACTATGATGAATGGATGTTTCCGAGACCTCCTGTAGTCCTACTGGCTTTATCTTCACTGTGCAGAGTAGGGGGTCTACTCACAACTAAAGAAGTAGAGGTCGAACATTCCAGTAAAAGTTCCAATAACATTCCTTTGTTAGAATGTTACACTAACATTCCACTGTTTAATTGATTGTTCAAAATGTGACATTCTAATAATGGAATGCCACTGTGACAATTGGTGCCATTATATTGTTAGAATGTCACAAACGTTCCGTGGATACAATGCGATTGTGACATTCGATTTCTAGGACAGGCAGGTACCGCAGAGATAAGCATACATTGTATGCCCATTAGCAGTGTTACGTCAAGTTCATCAATGATGCAAACTTTTATTTCTACTATTTTTTTCAACCTTTTTAAAACCTTTTTTTTTAAAGGAGAGAGGAGGAGAGGAGAACAGAGAAGCCTAGAGCAGAGAACACACTCTAGGCTAGAGCACAGTAGAGTATAGTAGAGTCCTACTCATCAATGATGCAAACTTTTTTTCGAAAATAGTTTTTAAACCTTTCGAAACTTTCTTTTTTCACACGTGAAGTGAAAGGAAAGGTGTGAGTTTTCAGTAGTATGAATGCGTGTGTGAACATGTCATATGTGTCTATGCGAGCATTTCACATATGTGGATGTGAGTTTTCAGTAGTATGGATGTGTGGGAACGTTTCATATGTGAATGTGTTTCATATGTGTTTGTGTAAGGACAGTCTGAATGATTTCCTAAACGGGCCCGTCTAGGAGCAGGTAGGCAGGTGAAGGTAACACTTTGTCGGGATATCTCCACTGGAGCCATATCCTGAAGATGCTGCTGTAACTGGTGACGACAGAGTTCCACCTGTTCCTAGTCTATCCTAACTTAATTAGTGTCAGATCGGAATCAATTAAAAAAAACCTTTGTCCTGACCGCCTTCGGTAGACACACATAGCTAACGAGTCAAGGCGATAATTCAGATCACATATGTTCTATATATTTCTATAAAAATATACTATATGTTTAGTCAGCTCAAACTCTATATCTTCTTTGAATGTTTCGCATAAGCTCTCAGAAGTATTCTAGAGGAGAACCTTGAGGTGGTTAATGAAAGAACTTGTCAGGAGGCAACATCTCCTCCAGTGGGAGATTCCTTTGTACCTCCATGGATTCACCTGTGATGGCTTTGCAATTTATTATTCATGGCTTGGGGATTTCAGCTATTGCTGCTGCGTTTTCAAAAGCATTGATGTGAGGAGGTCATTCATCACTTTGACAAAGGGGGTTGCTCTCAGTAGCCTGGAAACCAATACAATTCCAACCTTGCTGATACCATGATGCGAGATGTGAACATCCAGCTCTACTGAAACTACGTGCTCTTAGCTTTACGATAAGCAATCTGACCCACCAAGCCAGAGGTAGCATGGGCACGTGGATCACAAAGAAGTCTAAAGCAGTCAACCGCGTGTTTCAACCATCATAACCCACTATAGCCGACTGCTTGACGTCTGAGTGTGTTTTTGTTTTTTTAACCTTCCGTTTCCATATTTCCCTGATTTGTAAGATGGGAAGCAAGCAACCTTATACTAGGCTACCACAGAAACTGTGCTAACACTAACTAGCTGTCCTGGACGCTTTAGCCTTTACAAGGCCAGGGGGTACGTTTATCAATCTGCTGTCCACTCACCACACTGTTCTGTTTCTGTCATCTTTCCCCCTCCGCCTTTCTCTGTGTTAGTTGTATACAACAGTACTGTGAGACAACGGAGAAAATAGTTATACACGATTTGTCTCCGCACGAGTGGCTATGGCTGTGGCCCCAGGCCTGAATAGTCCCATGTGTTTATACATGTCATGAAATAGCCATGGACGAAATAGACAATGTGTAGAAAATATACATGATAGAGCGCAACTATGCATACTGATTTAGTGTACAATACTAGCCTTTCTTGTGGCCACATAGCCTACGGCACAGAACAGAACATCGGCTGGACCAATTTTTCAAAGCAAATTTTGTGACTTGGAAAAAAAAAAAAAAAAAGACTTTGATGTTTCAGTTGAGAAGGCCATAGCAACAGCAAACTGGTTGGCAACACTGCAACAACACAGAGAAAACTCTCCTATTGATGCCAAATCTAATGTTGAGAAATATCAGGATTCAAATGAGATAATCCCCCCTGGATATGATTTCTTTATAGCTAACTGTTCTGACTTGATTATTTATGGGGAGTTCCATCAAAATAATATCAACAGTTTTAATTTTTGTAGTTGTAAGCACTCATGAATCTGGTGTGAATGTACATGTACATGAGGCCCCATGCTGTGTAGAGAGAAACATCTCTTCATGAGGGCTAGCTGTGATATGTGTTGACTAATTCTGCAATTACTCTAATTTACTGATATTTCAGAATATTGTTTATGTGATTTTTTGTGTCGTTGGAGTTCTAATCCTGCAGAATTATCCCCTTGCATTGTGTTTACAATCCCGCCATCCGGTGTGCCGGTGGGATTCGATAGGAACCTGTAGTTCCTCTGAACCTTCCAAGATGCAGTTTCTCATGGATCGATACTTATGAGTGAAACTAGAGCTCCATCTTGTGGTTAACTGTCGAAAATTCAACTAGGCTTACCTGTGCACGACCACAACATTGTTATTGGGTGTGCTTTGCCTTCGGCAAGGGCACAACCTTTGTTCTCTCACATATATCTTCTTCTTCTTCTCGAAGGGTAGCAGTGCTAGCCTACGTCACTACGTCAGCACACGTTAGCAACGACGCATGGATACAACGTGATAGAGACGTTCTAGCACGCAAATTGGAGCTTGGATTATGAGTGAAAAATGCCAACCCCCAAAATTACCAACCATTGGGTTTTGTTGAGAAAGCAATTTCGAGTGGAACTGCCATCTCGGATTTTTTATTTAGGTTGTGAAAGTCTTTGTAATTTGAGCGAGTGCGGGTCGCCCGTGAGGCAGCCATAGTGTCATAGTAGTTTAGTATTTTCGTATTTTTATAGTTCGGTCAATTCTACACCACAACACAGAAGGAGGGCAATGTTATGACGATATGACTATTGTGAAGACAGCCAGAAGGTGAGATTTTAATGTAGGTTGCTGTAAAAACTTTGATTGGTTTGCTACGTGAGAGCCCCGTCAGCCTCCGTTGACGATTGCGTCAGCTGTTGTCGATCTTTGATGAGTATTTTCTTAATTTCGTACCAGGGTCAATTCTACATCAAAAATCAAAAGGAGGGCAGTGTTATAAAGATATGGCGATTGCGAAGACAGCCAGCGCGTCAGCATATTTTTGTGATTTGTGTAAAACTTGGAATTTGAGTGACACCACGACTTGTTTTGACGTTAGCCTCAGTCAGACTCGGCTCACCCACTGGCAGTGTGTAGTACTGTCTTCAATGCCACAGCTAAACTTTATGTCAAAAGAAAGGTTCTCATTTCCGGCGCTTTCAAACAATCAGTGAAATGTGGAGCAACAGCAGCTAGCTTGCCTCTAGCAAATTTATTTTGAATTAGCCATTTCCCCCTACATTAATGTCAAACTTATTTACGTTTTGGGGGGCATATTTTCAGTTAGCAGACGGTACTGTTTGAATCGCGATTCCATACTGCCAGTGACAACGTTGTTACAGTAGCTTGTTTCAAAGGGGGTTCTTAATGAAATATGCAATATGAGTAGGCTAAATGCTTGAAAATATCACTAGAAGGGAAAAACTTACAACCGACGCAAGCAAGCACACCCTACAATTTCCCCAGAAATTGTACCCTCTCTAGTTCTAATAACCATTTCATATGCTCCAAGACCGTTATTGTACAGACTTTATGCCATTACTTAATCTCATCCTCTCCGACGCGAACTATCGTCATCACAGCAAACTGACCCTCTTGTCAAACTTGTGTTAGATGTTCAACCAAATCAAGCCTTAAATCAATTCAAGTAAAGCGTGATTTATTGCGAATTCCCAGGGATACATATCTAGCGGCAAGGCTTGCAGTAGGCCCTTCGCCCAGAGATATCCTTAATTTCTCATTTATGTCAAGTTCTGTGTAGTTTTCAATTAACTGCTTACATTATTCCAGATATTGGTCTCTTATACTTTTATACTTTCAACATTTAAGTCATTCTTTGTTTCTTAACCATAACCTAGGTAAACTTTCGTTGTGGGTTACGTCACTGAAAACAGTGTCACAGCCCTTATGTTATGCCCACACAAATATCGTTAAAGGGAGTGACACTGTCACTCCCTTTAACTCAAACGGCGGGAACGTGTCTTTATGAGGCGGACCAAAAAGTTTCAATTAATCCTTGAAATGGTTGTAGATGAAGGCCTCCGCTCCGGTTTTGGCGAAGGCTTAAGGAGATGCAGAAAGGGGAGAATGAGAGAGGGAATGGAAAAACAAAACAATGAGTCATTAAAAATACTTTATCACTCAAGTATTTTTTTTTTTTAAACTGCGGCCCCTCTCTGCTAGTTCTCAGCTGTTATGCACACTTGGAAGGGGGGGGTGGGATAAGTAGGAAAGCCTGTCACTGTGGTGATAGCGGCGGAGACATTTAGTATCGAGCATTTAGCATTTAGCAATGAGTGTGCGTGTGAGATTATCAACTACCGTGAGACGGAAAGGGGAGGATCGTAAATCCGAGCCCTGGCCCAGTGGTGTCCACCGGTATAAGCATCAAACGGTAATGACTTGGCAAAAATGGAAAAACATCCCCGGAAAAAGCGAGCGTTGGACTGGGTCATCATCAGCTCCACGCTGCCATTACGATTTTTTTATTTATTTTTTACACATGACTCCATTCTGTACACAGAATGCGGTGTGTTCCTTGGGACACACCGCCGGTAGCCTTCTGTCAAGGGCCATCCAGACACCGGCCTGATAACAAATCGTGCATCATTTCTGTGTCTGTGTTTCCGTTTCTTTGGCGCAGATTTCGTCGCTCTTACCTCTGTGACGGAGGAACCATATGAGAGAACACCTGCAACACATTAGCTTCAAATCACTCGTCTTCTCCAGCTGCACCTGCACCCGCCTACCCGAGTCTCACGTTTTCCCTCTTTAGGTCAACCCCCCCCCCCCCCACACACACACACACACACACACACACACACACACATACACACACGCACTCCCACACGACTGAACTGGGTTAAAACTGATTTAAATCTTGTTTTAGTGTGAAATGTATCTTTCATTCGTGAGAAACGAAAGGAGTGAGGTGGAGGACTATCTAAACATACTTAATCCTTTACGTAACCAATTAAATTTAGGCCCACTCCACATATGACTGATAGGCCTACAGGACCATCAGAACTAGCGTGGTTGGTGGTGCGCTATTCCCTCGCTCCCTGCCACAGGCATGCTCAGGGCCGAGGGAAGGGGGGGGCGGGGGAGGTCTGTGCGCACTAGTGGCAGTGAAGAATGGGGGAGATTTGCAGTAAATTCCAGAGCATGACCCGATCCGTTCATACCTCCCAGGGTACATCTGGGCCTACAGGCCGCTCAGGCAGCAGCTGCTCCGGCCGCAGACGAGCTCAGGGTGGGTGGGATGTGCCGGAGGGGGTTCCCGGCTGCTTCGAATAGCTTGTGCGTTTGTCGGGCACCTGTTATGTCAAGCTACATCACGCCATGTCATTTTGAACCGATGAATGACTAAATTCTTTTTTGTTAAGCCAAAGATTAGGAATATGCTTTTTCAATTTGTTTGACCATTCTCTGTAATATGATACGTTCTGCAACGATTAGACATAAAGCGAAAGCCGTAGATGAGAATGGGATTCCTCTGTTCATTCAATTTGATTAAACTGTCTCTCCATTGGATGACAGTATAGCGGCTAACTACTGCCATGTTATTGCAGTATCTTACCAACCTTGCCAGCCTGCTCAGATAAAAGCTTGTATGGCCAATTTGTCAAATTCTCTCCAGGACCAGGATCAGTCAGATTTGAACAACTTCACACCCGGTTGGTGACAACAAGCCATGCCTGTTGAAAGACACAAACAGCTTCAGTCTGGTGCCATCTGTGCCCTTGCGCCAGACTGGTTCAATGACCGATGGTGGCACGAGGGACTTTTAAAACGAAGTTATAATAGTGGGTGTTTCTGCTGCCATGAGTCCTGGGCCGCAGATTTGGCTGCCGGATTATGAGTACTGGCAGGTATTTAATTGGCCAATGTATCATAAATGCTCAACACGTTTAAAGTATTTATCATTCAGTAGTTTGCCAAAAATATAAACGTGATGTTGGAACTTGAGCCTGATTATTAGTATCATATACTTTTTAAAGGCCTATCAGACAAATAGAGATGGGCGGTGGAATTGTAGCGATTACATTGTATGCGGCTACTTTCTTTCACCAGCAGGTGGCAGCCTAATCAAAGTATTTCGGTTTTCGTAGGGCCTCTGTGGTCAACACCTGGGTGCGCTGTTGTCTACGTTTTTAAAGTGATGAGAAGCAGGACAGGAAGCATAATATGTGCCCACGTGTTCTTCCTCTGTGTATAAAAACACATTTGCTTCTTACTGTAGAACATAACACAGTTGTAGTAGAGTTCACCAGTCCTGTACTGGCTTTGCTGTAGGCAAACAATACATTATATCTTTTATGAATTCTGCAGATTCTGCTTTAATCCAAAGCAACATAAAACCAGAACATATAGAAAGCAGTACACTCACAGAGGAAGTGAATAACGCCGTGTTTATCTGCAGACATTGTTTTGTATGGACTGATGGACAAGCGTACTACCATCTTAGTAGACTTCTAGAATGGTGTCGTGTTAGACTGTAGGACGTCTCTCCAGCCAGCCTGGCCTAGTTTGATACCCTACACCTGCCTCTCCCGGAGCAGAACAGTGAGGCAGCAGCCACATAATGATGTCCTCTCCCCATCTCAGAGGTCGTCAGCTACCCGCTGAAGCAGAGCTGGATTGGGGATGTACTCCCATCCTTGCCCCCTGACCCAGTCATCTCTCCAAGAGCTCCCTTCACCCAACCCACCTGGGCCCAGTAAGTCAGTCTGCAGAGAAAATACTGTATGAAAAATGTAGTGTTCTAATGCGCCGGTTGTTAAGCAGTCGTCATCACATCACAACAGGAACAGAACATCCTTTTCAGAACATGGATAGGAGATTTCTCTCACTAGCTCATCCACACTTCTGGACTACTTAATGTCTCTTTTCCAAACAGTCCATCAGTGGGCCATCTCCTATACTCCTATCTCCTATACTCCTATATTCTATACATTGCCTGGCTATACTGGGAGTGTCTGGTGTCATGGTTCCTATAGGCTGGCTATATTGGGAGATGTGTAAGAATCGGATGTACTCTCCAGGGCTACGCTGGAGTTCAGGTGAAACCACGGCCCTGACAAATGGCTGACGTGTCTGTATTACGGACGGATAGGCATTCTATTAGAATGGGGGTGTTGGGATGGTGTTGGGGTTTGGGGGGGGGGGGGGGAGGACTATAATGGACTGTGAATCACTGCAGATAATAGAGTTGCCAGTTTGAAGGACTGAGAAGCAGGTGAATTCGATTAGACTCCTTTGTTTTTGATTCAGTCATTTTCTGGCCCTGCCATTGGGGAACGCTCTGGTATCAGGGTCTGGTCAGGTAATTATCACAGCTTCATATCCAACGTGATGCTCCAGTTTCTCTCAGTACAGCTGTGAGCTTCTTAAACGGTGCAGTGGACTTCATGACAAATTCATCTCCAAATCTTTCGTGGGAGAATGAAAGAAAAAAAAAGAATGGTGGGAATTTATTACATTGGACGTGTTTTGTTCTGCTGCAGAACATTCTTTTAGATTTAGGCTTTCCATTGTTGATGATATCACTTGTGATATTGATTTATTGTAGTATTGTAGTATTGCAATAATTTGTGGAAATTTAGTAGCTTGAAGTAATGTACTAACATGTAGTGATGTATTAGGTATTTATAATGATATAGTCTCATTCAAATCTATACCTTTCTAATCTAGTGGTGAATGGGAGGGCTGAATATGTGAGCCAGATATCCATGGTCACGGTCCTGTGCACTGCTCTTCTCCAGTCCACTGACCAATGGATGAGCAGACAATGTGTGATGTCACACTGGGGAAGAACTCTGCCTCTCTGTCACTCTCCCTATGTGATGTCACAATGAGGAAGAACTCTGCATCTCTGTCACCCTCCCTGTGTGATGTCACAATGAGGAAGAACTCTGCATCTCTGTCACCCTCCCTGTGTGATGTCACAATGAGGAAGAACTCTGCATCTCTGTCACCCTCCCTGTGTGATGTCACAATGAGGAAGAACTCTGCATCTCTGTCACCCTCCCTGTGTGATGTCACAATGAGGAAGAACTCTGCATCTCTGTCACCCTCCCTGTGTGATGTCACAATGAGGAAGAACTCTGCATCTCTGTCACCCTCCTTGGCTTCTGGAGAACAGAGCTCGTTTACCCTCCAGTGCAAAATGTCGCATTTGATCCATCAGTTTCCAAACCTGGGCTACAATTCATTTAACACAGAGTCTAGCATGCGGCAGTGAGCTATGACAACAATATTTGTAACATTGCAACTGTGAACGTTGAAATGCTGCCATTCTCTGTAACACTGACTACATGAGCTTACATACTTAATATTACACACAAGAAACACAAACCATACATACACACACACACACACACACACACAAAGAGCCCGACGGTGAGGATGAAAGAACACACACACACACACACACACAGTGAATCAGAGTCTGTTGTGTTTAGAGTCATCTCTGACTACCCCCCTCCTCTATGGAGGATCATCTTATGAAGCATCCGGAGAGTTCCATTTCCCCCTGCTGCAAAGCCTCGGCCTCGCCACTGTACCACGCTGACAGGTGTAAGATTAACTTTGTTAGGTGTCGACTCGTTCGTGCAAGCCAAATTAAATTAATGGAACAAATTTCCCCGGTAATTAAGATAAAAATTCATGTCAGCTGTAACCTTGCCGTGCACTAATTATGTACAAATGATTTATCATCTGTTTCGCCCTGAATTTTAATCTCCCTCTCATTGATAGCTGGAGCCGGTGTTAAGAGATGAGACTTGATTAACACTGACAGTTTGGAGCAACCCAAGGCTCGCCACGAGCCAGCCAATGAGAACGGTCCATCTCGAGAGTACGCTTTCTTCTTCCTTCATGCAATTAGAGAGCATTAAAGGTGCAGGCGCGCAGAACAGCCGGAGCATGATGTATTCCCTTCACCAGGGGGCTTATTGTAGCGGTTTGCACAGGCATCGGCTGTCTCTATATCTTTATCCCCATGGCTGAGTTTGAGGTCGTTTTGACCAATAATTGCCCTCCGTGGTGCTGTATGGTGCCGTCTGTCCTGAACGAGCTAGCGTGTAGAGTGTGTGGTGAAGGAGGTCCCTCATAGTGGTGCCTGGCATGGCAGGGTGGAGGAGGGCTCTGCCATGGTCCCTCATAGTGGTGCCTGGCATGGCAGGGTGGAGGAGGGCTCTGCCATGGTCCCTCGTAGTGGTGCCTGGCATGGCAGGGTGGAGGAGGGCTCTGCCATGGTCCCTCATAGTGGTGCCTGGCATGGCAGGGTGGAGGAGGGCTCTGCCATGGTCCCTCATAGTGGTGCCTGGCATGGCAGGGTGGAGGACCCGGGGAGAAGCAGAGACTTCACCACGCCACGGACCCGCGCTCTGGATCAGACAAAGGCATCTTGGGAGGCGTGTGTGATTTCAAAGACTTCTCTCTCTCTCTCTTTCGCTCTCTCTCACTTGCTCTCTTTGTTCCTGCAAATGGGATTCTCTCACCTGCTTTGTCTGTCCTACAGCAGAGCGCGGGGCAGGGTGTGTTCAAGCGCAGACACTTGGGGGCGCCAGACTGCCGGGGCTTAGTTAGGGAAGCAGAGTGGTGGTACTGCACAGAGGGTTCCACATCTAAAACAAACAGCCTCGTTTTTTATGCATTTATGGCTTGACTGGTTTATTCATTTCCCTTGATTTGCTCCAGTTGCTGAAACCCTGCATTAGAGGGCAAACACAAACAGAGCAGCATGCAGCGTCGTGACCTCTCTCTCTCTCATGCCTGTGGATTGGAGACTGCAGGAAAATCCTTGGCCAATATGTTGGCCTGGGCCGAAAGCAACACAAAGAATGATGTATGCTTTACTGTGTTCCCTCTCTCACACAGCCTCTAAAAGCCTGTATTGTTTTCCTTTTGGATATTTTGCCAGGAGCTTTTCCCATCCACTGTTTAAACAGAGAATGCTGTGTTTCCAGCAAAGCCTTTTTACCACTAATGTGGATTAATTGATGTTGTGGCGAAAAAGATGTATCCCCAAAGAGAGGGGAGCCACAATGCGCATAGTGAAACAACAAAACGGCAATTACAGACCATCTTTGTACGACGACCACAGAGTTGGGTCACTGTCATATCTGTTAGTTTGGAGCCAAACACCTTGACTGAGAGGAATAGCCGTCGTGGAATAGTCTATTTTCCTGGTGTTTGGGTAGGGGAAGGGAGACGGCATGGATCAGTTCGGGTTCATGCATACATTTAGCTTCCCTCGAGAGGCTCTGGGAGATACAAAGCTATTACTCATATTTCTCTATTCATTTGAGCTTGTCTCCTCCTCTCTGCTGCCCTCCCTCCCCCTCCCCTTCTCCCCCCTCTCCTCCCGGCTCTGCCACTGCCCCTTCGCGACCACCGCCCGGCCCTGCAGCCTGTCACACACACTTAGAGCTGTTTCTTGATCTGTTCTCCCTCGGTGGAACCTGTGCTAGCGCTCCCACTTCCAATTGCATGGAGGGGAAGGGGGAGAAAAAAAAAAAGAAAAAGGGAAAGGTATAATTGAAGAACAAAGCCCACGATGCTGTGTAGCAACAGGACTACGGCCATATGTTGTGCAGAGCCGAGCAGATGCTGGAGACGCGAGCCCTGCTCTGATATTTGCTCTGAGATGCTTCGCTGAGATTTGTAGAGATTGGTGTTTTCTCAGTCATGCAGTACTTATGGACCTGCATTTACGTTGCTTATTGCAATGTGCATAGTATTCCTATAAAAACATCCAATGCTATTACACTACATCATGCTGTACATATGCTATAACAACTGAATATGTTACTACGACAATTATAATTTAATAGGAACCATAATGCAATTGCAGCATTATTACTGTATTAATTGAAAGGTGGGCTAACTATGCAGCAACTATTGCTTTGCATTTGTATTATAGCCGACACTAATATACTAATTAAGTCAAAATCTCTGTATGAACCTCCATAATCCACTTAAGGCTGACTCTAGAGGCAGGCTTAGCATGATCCCCAGCGAGGCACGTCCTTACGGGGGTCTCAGTATCCATCCTAATTTGTCATCATGAGCCGGGATCTGGAGTAGCGTTTTTATTGTCGTGGGGGAATTGAACCTACATGCAGAGGTTGAAGGGTTAATTAGAAACAAGTGAGGGGTCAGGGCGGGCCGTTCGTGAGGAGGGAATGGGGCCCTGTGCTCTGGTAATGGGTGGGTGGGGGGAGGAGGGGGTGGGGGGGCTTGCTTTAACGAGAGCCCTCAACACAAGATTTATACCCAGGTTGTGACACTGGGACAAATAGTGCTGATAACTGAAGGACCCTCAATATTGGGCCGAGCGGGATGATGAATAGGGTGCCAGGCCGTATTCACTTATCGTCTGGAGCCCCTCTGACACCTAATAGGGATCCCTCTCTTTCTCCTTCTCTCTCTCTCTCCTCTCTTCCTTCTTTACCTCCCCCTCCCTCTCACAACCCCCCCCCCCCCTTCCCCACACCCATTCCTTTTCCCTCTCTCTTCCTCCCTCTCTTTTCCCTGTCTCTCTCCCACCTTCTTCATCTATCTCTCTCGCCCTCTCTCTTCCTCCCATCCCCCCATCCCCTCCTCTCAGGGATAATACCCCTGGTTCAGTGTATAGGTTCACATTAACTGATAAGAGAGGTGAGCTGCTGACAGCACCAAATTAATTTACAAGCAATGCTGCCATTATGCAGAGAGATAACACACTCAGTATGCTATATATAGTATGATGGTGTGTATGTACATATATAGCCTATATATACACCCACACCCACATTTATATAGGTACATTTTGTATATGTATGTATTTTATACAAATATGACCTACAAATATTTATGGACCGACACCACGCTATCGGTGTTATTATAAGGCAAAAAAAAACCTTGTTACTGTATGAGGATTTCTGTATTGTAAAATCGGACTCATCGTAAAATAGTGCTAATCCGTCACGTGTCTTTCATGGAACAGCTAAAAGGGGTGAAAGCCCTCGAGCTGGGATCCTCTCTCTGAAGCATCGCTTGAAGACCTGCGCTCCCCCGATTCAGCCTGTAGGCCGATGTTGACGTATTGACATCACGTAGTAATACTTCACGACTTTTTGAATCCTCCATGGAAGCTGTTGAATGTTTTCTGTAGTCTAGTCTTGGTCTGACCTCACTTTTTTAATCTTATTTTTCTTTTTACACCAGAGTAACTACAGTAGATTCCCTTGTAGTCTGTGTGTTTGTGAAATCTGTGATACCTCACCAGGTTCTCCTGAGCGCTCTCTTACACGTACTGTACCACTCTGCACACTCTGTGGCCTAATAGGCTTAAGCTGTGGACTTTAAAGAAATCAGGGTGGATTAAGCAAATCTCTCCCACAGTTAGGATTTTATTCCTGTTCCTATTATTCACTTGAACAGTTTATCATTTATAGCTTGGGTGTAATACACACCGCTTATTGTGTTCCGGTTTTAGTCGTCTAGCACAGAGGACTGAGAACACTTTAGAGCAGAAGAGGCTTGGTTTTCCGTCAGCGGTTATGGGGTTTCAGATAACTCTTTTAATTACATTTCTATGTTTTGGGACACTTTCCATGTCGTGTGTCTTTTGAATGTCACTCTATGGAAACTGGTGAAGCTGCTGCCGTTTAATGATGCCTTAAAAGGAGTGTGCTCTTCTGTGTACCTGCTTTCTAATTTTACCGGTGCGTTGCGGCTCGTAGACTCCTGGATTCGCAGCGGCATCCGACGGATTATGTGTTCTCGCGGGGGCTTGAACAGAGCTCGCATATTTTGGAAGCAAAATGCTTTACGAGGTGTGAAATGGTCGATTTCTCAAAGGCGGCGTTCGGGGGCAGCTGCGATGGCAGAGCATAATACAGCGGTGATGGAGACTCAACGTGGCGACACAGCAGGACGCCGTAAATCTGCCCCCGAAAACACCCTGGACAGGACAGGAAGTACGCAGTTAGAGAGGAAACTGCTGATGCTCTCCATCAGCGTTTTGGACAATCATGCTCTGCTAGTACTGTAGACTAACATCCGTACTAACACTAATACTTTAGACAGAGGGCTGTCAAACCTCTATGGAGAGCTGAAAATACAAAACACTATACAGGTGAGGTAGACACAAAATAACCCCTTAAAGTAAATGAACTATGCATTTCATTATAACGAATTAGATATATTATTTGACATAGGCTTTAAAAAACAAGCATTGTAAATAATTCCCTTTCTATCCTGCCTGGTTGGAGAAAGGTTGCATGAACTAGAAGAAGTACTGCGGAGAGACGATGCTGTGCTCTTCTTTAAGATCAGCTCTCTTGATCGATCTTCACCACAGTAACATCATATTCCTCACCGCAGCCTTATGCAGAGGGACCAAGACAAACGCAAGAGCTGAAAACTCCATTAACATGCCTCTCCTACAGAGCGAGGGCTGCCAGACAGCTTTGTAAATCATCGTCGATTTGCAGATTTTCTGGGGTGGGTGGGGGGGGAGGGGGGGCGACGGGGCGGGGGCAACAATAGAGGCTGTGTGTGTGAGTGGGGGTTCAGGGGCCCTGTGGGAGTCAGGGTAGTGTGGAGCGAGACCGAGTGCTCTGATCCACCGTAGAACAGGCCTCTGAGATGTGCACCTGTCAGAGACCACTGGAGCCTGCCGCTCCGAGCATCGTGTCTGTCTGCCGGGGCCTCGGTCGCTGGCCCGGGTCTGACCACACCCCGCCCCTTGGCAGCCCTCGCTGGAACTCGCTGTGGAATCGCCAGTTAAGGTGACATGCACGCATGCAAACGGACACCCTTAAACACACTCGCCTGACACCCTCTTCCACAGAGACATGGGTTCCCTTCCCCTGATCCGACTGGACGGGTCAAAGTACAATCAACCAAATCCGACTCCACAGCCACAGCACTCAGTCCCGCTGGTCGGCTAAAGAAAGAAAACACACTACATGGAACGGAGCAGAAATAACCCTTTAAACACGGCAGCAGGGTTCAGCATGTGACAGGTGATTTACGGCGGCGGATTAGGCGTCTCTTCGTTCCCTAATCCCACTCCACAGTTTACTCAGCAAGCTTCAGCAGGTGCCAGACACTTGTCTGAGGAATGCCAGCGTCGCTCTCCCCAGACCTCCCACCACTACAGCTCCCATGATGCTTTGTGCTTACCAGCCCCCAGCTTGCAACCCGCCCTTCATTACACAGCTCCAGTCAGAGCCTGACCCTCGCCCAGAACGATGTAACCAAAGGGTGTGTTCGATTCGACAGTCAGGCCATGCCTGTCTGACAACACCATGAAGAGCACTCTAAAATACTTTTTATGGGTCTGTGGTTGGCGATGGAGCATTCTGTCAGTGGCACTCTACCAAGCATGAAATGTTCCAGTCAGTTCTCTAAGTGAACAAAGGTAGCACCTTACACAGTCAGATCAGAGAGACAACATGCAACCACAATGTGCCTCTCCCTCTCTCTCCCTCCTCCCTATCCCCCTCTTCCCTCTCTCTCTCTCTCTCTCTCTCTCTCTCCCTCTCTCTCCCTCCTCCCTATCCCCCTCTTCCCCTCTCTCTCTCTCTCTCTCTCTCTCTCTCCCTCTCTCTCCCTCCTCCCTATCCCCCTCTTCCCCTCTCTCTCTCTCTCTCTCTCTCTCTGTCTCTCTCCCTCTCTCTCCCTCCTCCCTATCCCCCTCTCTCTCCCTCTTCCCCCCCCCCCTCTCTCTCTCTCTCTCTCTCTCTCTCTCCCTGTCTCTCCCTCCTCCCTATCCCCCTCTCTTTCTCCCTCTTCCTCCCCCCCCCCCCTCTCTCTCTGTTAGACATTGTGCCTTTGGCTCTTTTGTTGATCCAAGGCACATTTCTGCACGGTGGCAGGTTTTGCTCTTTGACATTGGCTCTGTAAATTATGGAAATCCCAGATTCAGAGGTGCCTGATAGGATGTAAGGTAAGTGGCTTAGTTTTAATTACGTTCATATTTTGTCTCTGTGACCTTATCTCTCCATCCCTGCTGGCGCACCAAGCCCCGGTTCACAGAGAGATAACACCTCTACCGAGCTGATGCACCTTTCACACACACACACACACACACACACACACACACGCACACAACACACACACATGCACACACACTATATGTATTCATATGTGTATATATGTGTGTGTGTCTGTGTGTATATTTATGTTTCAGTTTGTGATTTTCATGAATTTGCAAACATTCCTAAAAACATGTTTTCACTTTGTCAATTTTATCTATTTACAATTAACCCAATAAAATGTACTTAATGAAGGGATCCATATGCTTTCTGAAGCCAGTGTATTCATTACACGTACCAGACATGCAGTCACACAGACACAACAGAAAACAATCATAACATTTCATAGGGTCCGAGCTCCAGCAGTCATTTAAATAAAGATAATTCCTAGAGCACACTGAAGGTCCGTAAGAATATTCCTCTCTTCCTCTCCTGGAGAAAGGATTAAGTCCCAAGACTTCCCAAGCCTTTATCCAGGTTCAATATTATCGCCTAACTAACATGCAGTCCAGATGAGTATGATTCAGCAGAAACTCTACCATGGCCTGCCAGCCATCCTAATGTAGATTAATGCTACCTGCCTCTTCTTGGCTGCAGTCACGACAAGCAATTAAGATGAATAATCCCCATTAAGGCCCTCTCTCTAAATGGGATAATCCTATCTCATCCTTTTCCACTTCTAAAAAGCAGATAATGTGGAAAGTTTTCAAGGATATTTGTAATTATTATTTATTTTTTTTGGGGGGGGAGGGTGAAGTCGTTATTACAAGCAGCAAATACAACAACCTCTTATGACATTTTATTCAACGTTTTAAAAAAACAAAACACCCGCATATTATTAATAAATCACTTGAATTAATTTAAATGAATCATCTTGACAACCTGTAAGATCATTTCTGATGTAGGCTATAGTTGAGAACTGGACAGTTTGGGCTGAAATAGTAAATGTACTTGATGTTGTTGTGTTGTCTGTTGCTGTAAGCATTCATTAGCCTGCGTACAGCAGGACCATGTAGCTTTCCATTTTAGATCAGATCCATAAAGCTATTACATGTTCTGCTGTCATGGAGCAGCCTGTTGTATTTATTAGCATCTATTTAGACAACAGCAACAGCAGACACAGTGCAGGATGGTATATTTTTATCCTGCAATTATGGAACATAATTACAGAACTTTGTGTTCCTGAGAAAATATGTGGAATGTGTGTGTATACAGTGTGTGTGTGTGTGTGAGAGAGACATGTGTGTGTGAGAGAGAGAGAGAGAGAGAGAGAGAGAGAGAGAGAGAGAGAGAGAGAGAGAGAGAGAGAGAGAGAGAGAGAGAGAGAGAGAGAGAGGAGAGAGAGAGAGAGAGAGAGAGAGAGAGAGAGAGAGATGAGAGAGAGAGAGAGAGAGAGAGACGTGTGTGGGATTTGTGTGTGTGTTTTGTGTGTAATAGAGAGAGGTGTGTATGTTATGTGTTGTGTGTGTGTGTGTGTATAACGGTTTCAGTTAAGTGCAGGGCGTGGGCCCAGGAACAGTCATATGGGCTGGCGTGTGTGCAGGCGGGAGAGTAAACAAATCCATTTTTAATAAGGGTTGTACCTCATAATCCTCCCAACGGCAGGTGAGGCCAGCACATGGGGCGGGCTGGGAGGACAACAGCTCCAGCAGCTGGTTGTTGTATCTGCGCCAGTGAGCCCTGAGCTTACGCAGTGTGTTGCTGGGCCCATGTCCAACACTGGAGACAAGAAAGGAGACAGACAGACAGACAGGAAAACAGGCAGGGAGAAAAACAGGCAGGGAGACTGGGAGACTGGAAGACAGGCAGGCAGTTGGGCAGACAGACAGGCAGGCAGGCAGGCAGGCAGGCAGGCAGGCAGGCAGGCAGAAAAGACAGGCAGACAGACAGACAGACAGGCAGGCAGGCAGGCAGGCAGGCAGACATGCAGACATTCAGACATTCAGACATGCAGACAGTCAGTTGGGCAGGGGCTAACCTTGACTCAAATGAGACTCAAAAAGTCTGTTTTTTACAGAACTCCATACTCTTTGTCAACACTTGTTTTAATTCACCAACACGTTACTGTTAATAAATCCCACTGAAAGATTGTAAAGATGTCAGTGGACCAATAATTGTACATTAGCAACCATGAGGAATTGCAGATCTTAGATAACTACCATACAATTCTGTGAACACAAAATACTATAATGTGATCTCTTTACCTACACTCCATGCTGTTATACTGTGGAATAATGTTTTCACTATCCAATAGAATGGGTTTTGTACACACATACACACACACCACACACACACCCAGCCACACACACACACACACAGGCACACACACACACAGCAAGAGTGGTTTCATAAGTACCTACATGTATTTCCATAGGTCACTTCACACTTTGAGCATGTGTCATGCAGAGAGTGGCTGCCGTTATAAAGCATGTTTGTCCTACCTCTATGGGACTTTCACCCTCTATAGAACACAAAATCTCTATAACCCGTCTTATTGAAATAGGGAAATTGAAAAGCGTGCACTGCTTTCAGCCCAGTCACCTCTCACCCATTTTGCCTCTCCTGAAGTGTAGAGAACGATCCTTTAAATGAAATCAAGGGAGAAGCCGACAGAATCCGGTTTAATGGGGTGACAAAATGAATCACAACTACTCAACGCATCCATCACCGCCACGAGGTGACCACAAATGATCTGTGAACTACTATATATTGATTACTCATGTACTACAAGTGTCGGGTTTAATGTTCGAACCGCGCGAAAAAGGCGGCCAGGACAGCTGGAGCTTTAACTCTTCGTTGATAGATTTTAATGGTGAAATATTGATTTCTGTCTGGCCAAGGTCTGCCAGTATGGGCCAAAGTCATTTGTTGGGTAATGCTGGACACCCAGTTTGCTGGTCACAATCAATCATTTTGGCACCGAGCACAGAAAAAGGGAAGAGAGGGAAAAAAAATCTGAGACGAGCACCTTGGAACTCTAATACAATTTCTGTTGGCAGTGCCTCTTGAATCTAAGACAAAATACGCTACTCCTTCTGCAAAAAAAAAGAAAAGACAAAGGAAATGAATTGAAAATATGAATTCTGTGTCACTTTATAGAGTGGAGAGGTCTGGCAAATTGCACATGACGTGAAATGGTTTGAGTGGCCCGGAGCAAAAATGAGCATCTCGGTAAAGGTTCTCCATGTTTTATTTAAACATCCTTCGGGAGACTCGAGGTTCAGGTAATCTGTTGTGTTACAACTCAGTGCCCGGTCTCCCCATCCGCAGAGATAACACACAGAGTCTAATAGGAACCCATCAATCACAATAAGCTTCCAATTTCGCCGGTGTCTCCTCTCTCCTAGCTACTGTTTAAAGCCCCCTAATAGCGGTGATAACATAGTTCTATAGCCCCGGTAGCCTCGAGACCCTCAGAGGGTCATATTCATCCCTAGATTAAGCGGCTGCAATGTCAGCATCTCTTTTACGCGCGAAAATTAATGCAGGGAGGGTGTGACAGGCTCTGCTGAGAAGATATGGAGTTGAGGGAGAGAGAGAGAGGGAGAAGAGAGAGTAATGTGAGAGGATCCTTGAGAGACCGGTAGCTTGTCAGTGAGCAGAGTACACAGATGCGCGAGGGATAATGGCTGATTTGGTTCTGATTATCTTGCTTACCTAATGATTTTTGCTTCAGTGCCCAGCTCAATTGCACTCGTAGGGAAGAGGCATTCTATTAGGGTGTCGAGGAGGCTGCAATCGTTATCAGAGAGAGGCCTCGTGCACCACAAGTCTCTCACGCTCCCGTTAAATGGCGTTGGGCGTGAGAGAGACCTAAACTGTGAGATAGATTTGATGTGGCTGCCTTTGCAGTGTGCCTTAATTAAAATGCCACTTTGAAATAGTCTTCGGTCGCTGAAAAATCTGTAGGTTACCTTGGAAGTCAAAGAGTATTTAGGCTACCTTACTGGTTTAAAAAGAGCCAACCCCGAGACACATACAAATCGTAGAGATTAAACCAAAATATCTCTCTTTTAAACTAAGCGTATTTGACGAAAAGCAGTAGAAAAATACTTTTTTAAAATTGTTATATTTAAGTTACATTAATTGGCACATTCCTATAATTTTGTATATATATATTTTACGAAATAACAATCGATAAAGCCAAGTCAATTGTAAGCGAGCGGCCTATTGGCCTTCCCTGCTCATACACATGTTCAATAATTAGACCACCCTTCATGTTAATCTGATTGTCGAGTTATATTTGCGTTATCATTAGTTTTGCATTAAAATGTAGATTCTTCTTTCTGAATAGCCAGAAGGGGGCACAAAACCACAGGTTTATACAATCTGGCCTGTGCACCGCTTGAAGCGGTTACCCGTTCGGTTTGGCGCATTATAGGCAATACTCAGCCTTGTGAGTGGACGGCATAACATCAACCATACACTGCTAAAAGAATAAACAATTAATATTATATTCATAATATAACAATCATTAATTATAAATAAGCACCTAGGTAGTGTTCTTCATATCGTCCGTTCATCTTATCAGGCGCATTGATGAACAGATCAATCGATGTTTAAGATGCCGTTACTGTTCATTTAATTTAATATTCTCGTAGGCTGCTTTGATAATACAAACATAAAGATAATTTTTATTTATTTAAATAGCTTTACGTTATGCAGACCTTTCAACGGTGAGAAATGACATTTTATGTGTGTAGCCTATAGATAGGCTATAGCCTACATCCCTTTGCGTTATGTCACTGTCGTAAAATGGCAACAAAAAGAATTCGGCGCCAAAATAGTACAAATAGGCCTACATGTTTAAAAAAGATATATATATTTTAATGCCGTGCTTTATTTCTTTATTTATAATTAGGCTTACGACTATATCAGACATGTACAGTAAGAGTAATGTAGGCTAGTGCCTAGCAATTTTATAACAAGAAATAATTTGCTTTAGGTCTATAGTAAAAGCAATGTCAGAAGTAGCTACTTCGGGATATTGTTGTAGCCAATAAAAGACTACATTTTCAATTAACATTTAGGTTTAATTACTTAAAACAATGTTGCGTTGTCTCTCGTGATCCAGTAGCTATAGACGTATTTAAAAAACCCACACTGTAATTACTTAAATGAATGGAAAAATTGGACAGTAAAATATAAAAATATAATCTTATAGGCCTACAAGAATGAAAGTTTACATTTCAGTATCTAAGTATAAAAATAGGCCTATCTAAATTACTGCAAATTATAATGCAATATATAAATTACAAGTCTAATTAATAGAATAGGATCATTTGAAAGTACATTTGTTGAAGCTGTTGTAGTTAGGTGTTTGTGTGTGTGTGTGTGTGTGTGTGTGGGGGGGGGGGGGTGTATGATGGAATGAAATTAAAATCAGGCGCAGGTTAAGTAGCTCAACCTCAATATAAAGCCTGTCTCCCCTTCGCTCTGTCACCTTTTGTGACCAGCACATTGGCATGGTGCAACTGCCACTCAAGCCCTTTAGCATGAGTCAAAACACCATGTCGTCCGGGCAACAGGACAATAACAAAGCACTATCCAGGCTTAACCCTTTAAAGGGTTTTAATGGGATGTATTAGAGGAACAGAAATCTGATTGTCCCTCTCAAATGCAGCATGCTACATACAATATGATACAAAACTGCTGGCAGAACAAGCAGTAAAAGGGACTGAGGCCTGTGGGGTCAGTGATATGTGTAGTCTGACATGTCCCTGTCAGTTGTAATTGAACGTGTGGATTTGTTTTGAACACATGAATATATTTCTGCAGTCAATCAAAGTCAAAGAAGAGGCATATCCCTAGCATAATGCTTCTGAACCATAAAAAAAAGAAAGAAATTGTACCCAATTGGGTAGGAAATGGTGATGGTTCCCTTTCTTTATTTACCAGATTATTTTGCCTGAGGCCATAGTAACCCCCCCCCCCCCACACCTACACACACACACACACACACATGCACACACACACACACACCTACACAAACACACACACACACTGCTGTACTTTGTCCGTTCGCTTCTCAAACAGACTTTGGGTTACAAGAGGGGCCAACACAGATTGAAAAAGTTCTCTCAGTTAACCAAGCAGCACACATCAAAGTGAAGACTTTGTTTGCAGGAACAATGGGTGGCGTCACAGTCCAAGGAGCTGAGTGTTGTTGCATGTTTGCCTGCTGAATCCCCGCAGACACCAAAATCACTGGATTATCAAACCAGCAGATGCAAACCTTTAGTGGAAAACAATATTGTTCAGCCTGCAGAATCGGAGCAGCTTGGAACAGGACAGAAAACTAAACGCAGGATTAAACTGAAGATATCTTTTTTTTAAAGGCTGTATGTCGTTCATCATCCCTTTTGTTAAAGAATTGTTGTTTAATTGCTTTTCCTTCAAAATGTGTTCTTCTCAATAGGCATTGCATGACCAGGATATAAAATAACTAAGAAATAACCAGAAATATAACAGAAATTACATTTTGGTTTATATATTTTGAAAATTACAATGCTTTTGCAAAAAAACCCTGTTGTAGTAATCAGCTTTTAATAGTATCTTGATCAAATAGAAATGTCCAATTGTGTGAGCAATCCTTTAAAGGTAATGCCAACTCAAATATGAGCCCAAATTACAATTCAGTACAAACCTCTATATACAGATGAGATTTATTTGTACCTACAATGGATGCTTCAAGATTGAACCCACTGTAAAGACACAAGGAGAAATCTATCTATACGGACAGCAAATGTATTCTCATCTTGAAAGCGAGGAAGATCTGTCTGAAGGCATATGGAAATGCTATTAGAAGGTGATTTGCAGTGTTGACATTCTCACAACCCCTGTGATGCTTCAGCGATGGAGGTCTAGTTTGAAGACCCTCTAAGAGACTTCAAACATCCCCACCAAGACCTGAAGATAATGTAAACCATAAACTGAGAGAGAGAGAGAGAGAGAGAGAGAGAGAGAGAGAGAGAGAGAGAGAGAGAGAGAGAGAGAGAGAGAGAGAGAGAGAGAGAGAGAGAGAGAGAGAGAGAGAGAGAGAGAGAGCGTGGTTCCACAAGAAACTTCTACATCCCAATTCATAATATGTGGCCTGTGCTCTCGACTGCAAAAAAAAGGAAAACTATAAATATATTTCTACTTTGTATAAAATGGATGCTTAACACTTTTCACAGGTCAATATTTCATCTGGGACCATTCACATCAGCTCTGTCTCAGACATTGTATCCTTGAAAATTATTGTGCATATCAATGCAACACCATTCAGCACTTGCATGGAGAAACACACATATTTTAAAGTTTGGAAACCCGAGTTTACAGGAATGCCTTGGTTTGGTGTCCGCTTAAGATGTGGATCATTCAATTATTTAGTTGACAACTTTTAATGATGAAAACTTCATTGTGCTGAAGCAGGCTCCTGTCTCCTGGCATCTTTCGCGACGTGGAAATAGTTCACTTGAGAGACAGACGTCCCAGGAGACATCAGGCCCAGTGTTCACTACCTGAGCAGGAACTTAATAAGGGTTCCGACTAGGATTGACAGGTCAGCATCATCAGTGACTTGATCATCTGCCTTGCCGTTAAGACTACCACCCCCGCACACCACTCACACACACAAACACACATATGCACGCACACGTACACACACAATCACTATCTCTAGCGTTGGCCCTGGGTAACCAGGGGCTACCGTGAATAGAAATACCATTGATCGATAGATCTGCTAATGTGGCTCATTACTGACTTAACAAGGCCTTGGTTGGAAACAAGAGACGGAGGGAGGGAGAAGGAGTGGGATGGGGTGTATGCAGGGATGGGGTGGAGGGGAGGATGGGGTGGAGGGGAGGATGGGATGGATGCAGGGATGGGGTGGATGCAGGGATGGGGTGGAGGGGAGGATGGGGTGGATGCAGGGATGGGGTGGATGCAGGGATGGGGTGGAGGGGAGGATGGGGTGGAAGGGAGGATGGGGTGGATGCAGGGATGGGGTGGATGCAGGGATGGGGTGGAGGGGAGGATGGGGTGGAGGGGAGGATGGGGTGGATGCAGGGATGGGGTGGATGCAGGGATGGGGTGGATGCAGGGATGGGGTGGAGGGGAGGATGGGGTGGAGGGGAGGATGGGGTGGAGGGGAGGATGGGGTGGATGCAGGGATGGGGTGGAGGGGAGGATTTACTCACTCTCTCTGGCAGTGTGAAGGGGTCGTACGTCTTGACCTTTGACTATGACAGCTAATCATACAGAACATGGGGAGGGAGAAAGAGAGAGAGAGAGAGACATTTAGAACGGAAAGATAGAGCAGAGAGAGAGACAAAGATAAAGAACGATAGAGAGAGAGCGAGAGAGAGAGAGAGAGAGAGAGAGAGAGAGAGAGAGAGAGAGAGAGAGAGAGAGCGAGCGAGCGAGAGAAAGATAGAGGAAAAGAGAGAAGAGAGAGAGGTGAGGTTGCGTAACTGTTTGGGTAAATGGTCACGATGGGTCCTCTCGCCCCCCACCCTCCCACCAGCTTGTAGATGACGCTCCTCAAGGGACTGAGAGCACGCCAGCCTCCCAGACGAGTCCGTGAGACCTCAGCTCTCTGTCTCTGTTCCGCTGAGAGGACGAATCTCTGAGGATCAGTGAGGACACGGTCCACAGTGAGGGACAGAGGCACTCAGCATTAAGTGAAGGGCTTGGCTCTTCACATTTCATCAGTCGAACCATGGACTTGTTTTTTTTGTGTGAAATAACACGTTGTAGCTCGTTGCAGCACACATAACGGCACATTTTGATTGCTCTTTTTAATTGGAATAATTATCTTTTATTAATTCTCCAAGATAACCATGGAGTCATAGTATATTTTAAGTTTGATGCACAGTTGATTTATTATGCCATGGAAACAGTGTCTGCTTATTCTAAACATAAGTATAACCAAAATCTATGGAGTGACATGTGGACAGCTAAACAGCTCTTTGGGCATTTGTCTTTAAGGTGTTTGAACAGTGAAGGAATCGGTGCAAATCCACCTGGGGATTCTCATGCTTGGTCTCCAGGGATCTTGCCCTTGGAGTTGACCTTTAGAGTCCACCACAATATTTTGTGGAATTGAATGTCAAAAGCAGTTGGCAACCATCAAAATGACGTTCCGCCCAAAACAACATCAATTCCCTTCTTGTTAAGCCAACTCGCACTCCCTCCAAACTACTACACACACAATCACACCTGCACACACACACACACACACTTGTACCAACACATGTACAAAAACATGTACACACACTGTTGCAGAAAGACATACACCCACACACACACACACACGCACACATGTGGATACACACTCCATACACCGGTCCTGGGATGTAAGACAATCTCTCTCTAGCTGTCAAAGAACAAGTCACCACCTGCTGAGTGTAAAAAGGGCATGGCGAGAAGCGCACTCAATCACCTTCAATTAATTTCTCCTTGTGCTAACTTTTAAAGGACAGCTTTTCCACGGGAGGACCCTCTGGAAACACTGTGCTGTCTGCTCGTCGCGATGGCGCTCAACTATTGATTTATTATTCAGTCCGAAAATATCTATGGGAGCCAGGCCTCTCACCAGCCCCTCTGGCATCAGGAAATCATTAGGCTTTGCATGGCCAAGATAGGAGTCTCATTGTAGACCATTGACAAGAGAAGCATCGCTGCTTTCAGCTTGAAGGGGGACGGCTCTCCAACACTGGGACCATGGGACAACGCAGACCGGATCAGAAAAAAAAACAATCCCATTCATACATAAATTTTCCCCTGTTGTGTTTCCACCTTCTTATCTTATGCAAATGACCAGTGTGATGATGAGAGAGAAAGGCTGTGCGTGATGACCAGTGGCTTGTAAGATCATGAGGTCCTTGTGGAAATGATTAGCAGGTGAGTCCCATTATCACAGCCCCTCCTTGTCTACCTTTTGTGTCAGGCGTAATGAATATTTGGGTATTTGGAGCGCTTTAAAGGATTTAACATCGCTTTAAGCCCATAATCCTTAGAAAAACCAATTTTGTTCCCTTGAAAGGGGGTCATTTAACTCGTGCTCATTAATTTTCTGCCTTGGAGATGCGGTGATGGTGGAGATTACGTTCATTAAAGCCTCATATTGTATGCGTCCGGGTGCAAGGTCTGTCAGAGATACCTAGTCATTACACCATCGCAGGGCGGCCCCAGAACTGCTCAGGTTCAAGCCAAGGGTTATCTCCCCCACCCCTCGCCCCCTTCCCTCCACGGTTCCAGCCAGCTCCATTTACAACCGTTTAACCCTGAACGGCAGCCTTGGGGGCTCGGCAGCGAAAAAGCGCAGCGCGACCAGACTTATGCGGAGCGCAGACAGAGCTCTGCCTGACACACGGTTTCCTTCGCAAAATAGAACCATAGAACCCTAAACAGAACCCAACTCAGAACCATGGGAATCATGTAGGGTTCCCATTAGCACAGAAAAAAAATATATTTGATCTATTTCAAATTATTTCTATTTCTACTCTTGGATTTCTATTTGGAACCTTTTTTTATTGGAGTCGAAATAGTTTAATTTACCACCCATGGGTTTTCTAGGCGGAGCACATGTCCTGGGGTGGTGTTGTGGGCAGACAGGGGATCTGGAAGAGCCTATCTTAGTTGTACAAGGGGTTTAAGAGGCTTCTACCAACGCCAGCTGTGGTCTGTGGCCCTTACATGTCCTGTTTACTGTTGAAGATGATCCAAATAATGACCTTTGTCCTGTGTGTGTGTTTGTACTATATATATATGTGTTTGTGAGTGTGTGTGCTGTGTGTTGTGTAAGCTGTGTGCGAGTGTGTGTGTTGGTGTATGTATGTGTACTATTTGCTGAGAGCAACAAAGTGTACCTGTTTACGGCCGAGATTCTGACACTGAGTCAGTCTCCCTGATCTCCTGCAGGGGTGTGGGGCCTGGCCAGTGTGGCAACACTGGCCAGGTGGACATGCTGGAGCCAGAGGGTTTAGACAGGCTGGGTGACAGAGATTATATTCTTGAACATCACCCCTTACATGCCCTCTGATGCTCCACCGTCAAGCTTGAAGACTTGGTGGATATGTTGATTGGTCAAATATAAATGGTATCAGTTGGACACCTGTGTACAACATGCAGCCTGTCAGATGTCAGCCTTCCAAAGGTCAAACTGAGTCACTCTTTTACAAACATGTCCTCCAGGGCACCCTGGTGCCTCACCGGGTTAGAATGTGTACCGCTATGGCTGCCAAGGCATGAACGCAGGGGACGGGGTTCGATTCCGGCCCGGGCCATTTCTTGCACATCCTCCCCTCTCTCTCCCAGCTTCCCTGTCTCTTTAAACAGGCTGAACAAAGATCCTTGTCAAAACAAAGTCTCAAAAGCGTTCTGCCAGTATTCAAATGGGCTTCATAGAGAGAAAGAGAAACATGGAGAGACAGATGCCTGTACCCACCCAGAGTTATTGATAGGATAGTGAGGTGGTGTGTTTGGGCGAGAGGGCGATGGTGAGGTGGTTTGGCGGGTGAGGGGGTTGGAAGGTCCTAGGGGGCTGTGTGAGAGCCCTCCTCCCTCGGTGTGTGTGTGTGTGTTTGAGGGGGAGACACAGAGGAGTCTGGGGAGTCCTATCTCCGCGTCAGGCGCTGTGGAGAAGACGCTACGCCACACAGAGGGCCCCCGGACACAAAGGTGACATTTTGAGCATTGAAAAGGCAGAAACGGGTGAGAGGGAGGGAGTTTAGTGGGAGAGGGAGGGGAGGGAGGCAATGAGTGAGGAAGGGAGGGAGGGGGGCAGTGTCTGGGGAGGTGATCCCTCCCTTTTACTAACCAGCCGGCCCCGGTGGCTTCCGTAAAGGTGTGTAGCAACATAATTAGAAAGATAAAAGCCAATGAACGCAGACCCAGAGATAAGACCTAATGAGAAGGAGATGGAGGAGGAGGGAGGAGGGAGGAGGGAAGGGGATCAGATGGAGGACTGGAGTGAGAGGAATAAAGAAAGATGGAGAGAGAGAGAGAGAGAGAGAGGAGAAAATGAGTGGAGGAGAGAGGAGAGGGAGGGAGGAAGGAGTGCAAGCGGAGGAGAGACAGACAGCCCGAAGGGTTATTAGTGTGAGATGACACTCTGGAGGAGGCCTGGCCTGCCAATCTGATCCCTCTGCCCTCCTGCTGATAGTGACTCCTTTATTTCCATCTGGGTACAACGTCCACACTCTATGAGGTGTCACTGTTTATCTGTATCACCCCTCAGAAAGGCCACCACCCACCCACCCACACAGCCCCACCCTACACACACACCCACCCGCACAGCCCCACCCTACACACACACCCACACACGTGCATGCACTCATGCACACATACACATGCATGCTGTCACGCACACCCACGCACACACACACAAGAACGCAAAGACACACACACCCACGCACGAACACATATACACTCACAAGCATACACTCACACACACACACACACCTAACCCCTCGGCTCTGTTCTAGGCTGACAGAGGGAGACAATGGTAGGAGGAGGTTCATTAGAGAAGCGGGCTTGGATACGGTGCCGGTAACCGGTAATGGTATTGATAAACACAGGCAGACTTCTTGAGAACCCGAAATAAGATGATCAATCAATGCTGAGAGTCACAGGCCACATGTTGTGGATGGTGCATTAATTCAATCACATTGCAAGCGCTAAGGGTGAGAGTGTAATGGATTTGTGCACTCTAACAGAAAATGACTTTTAAACCATGTACAATTAGCAAAGAGTTTGGGATCATACCCATATCAACATAATGAGAAATAGCCAGGGTGCTCAAATGAGTAAAAGCAGGTGGGTAATGTAATATGTGAGGAAACTTTTCAACTTTAATTTATTGTGTTAGAATAGACCATTAATCAAAAAGTGAAGTTTGGATTTTTATTCTATTGATTTTAACCCTTTATTTATACCCTAGCTTAATTCACCCCGTCTCTGTCGAAGCCTGAAACGATAGCATAATTGAGCCCAATAATACAAGATCAAATTTCTCATAAAATGTGGTGTATTACAAAACATACTTCTTACAAAGTTGACAGGCAAATGACAAGTAAAAAAAAAACATTTAGGCTACTATTTTCTATTTTCTACTATTTTCGTGTATTGCCAAAAATTGTGTATTTTCACAAAAAACAAAAGAATCGTATAGGGTGTCTGATCTGAACCTCACGCACGGTCAGATATGAACACGCCCGGTGAAGACCAGAGAGGTTAAGACCAGAGATAAGAGAGCACGAACTAACATACGAACGATTTGAACCCTGCCAGCTCCTTTAACCTGAAAACAAAGCCTCTTAACCTCACATACAACAAATCAAACCGGTGCCAACTCAGCTCCAGATTCTGCATAAGGGATTAATCTGTGACCTGCGGCTCCTGCGAGACATTGCCGCACTTTCTCCCCGGTTTCATCTCACAATGCATAATCTCTTATTCCTGCGGGCGCTGGCGTGTGACCTCCACAGACCAGCGCTCGTTGACTGACAGCGCGCTCATATCCGCCACGTACGCTGTGTTAAATTCATGAACACAGCACACACTCACAGCCTCCAGTGTAAAGCTCGCGCTTTGACACCCCCAATTACAAGGCGCCGCAAAAATACATCTCAAACAAGATTGCCTCGTGCTACAATAGTTGCGAAGAAAAAAACGCGCTTGCACATTTCCGTCAGGTGCTTGGAGTGTAACACGATTGATGATTTACTTTTGAATCCTACGTGTGAAAGCGTGAACATTCTCGTGGAGCTTTAAGAGACAAATACATTACGTTTTGGTTTGCTTTGATTTCAGGCATCAAATGACACTAATCCCAACCTATGTCAGGACAGGATCAGTGTGTATGAGAAGTTACATAAGAATATGTCACACTTGCTGCTATATATACCTATGTTTAGAAGTAGATACCTAATATGCTGATTGTCAGGGTCTCTGCATGAAAGTCAACTCAACACTTTATCTGTAGTTAATATTTATCTTCCATCGAGGGCCACTATTCTTGACAATGATGACAATTGTTCACTTGTCCTGTGTGAGTCCTTGAGTATATGAGTATGTCCTTGGAGTATAGAAGTGTTTGTCTGCTGGGAAAAGGTCTGTTTGGCGCTTGGAGGGGTGAACGTGAAAAGGAAGATAAAGCTTCCTTTTATACTTGAGAGAGAGAGATGAGGAACAGGGGAGAAAAACAGACCGACTCTTTAACTCAAGTAGGAACATACTTGGCTCACAATTCATCACCTTGTTGTAGACAGTCTTTTTCTACCTCTCCCGCTCTCCCGCTCTCCCACTCTCTCTCCCTCCCTCCCTCCCTCATCCCCCCTCTCCCCCTCTCCCTCCCTCCTCTCTCTCTCTCTCTCTCTCTCTCTCTCTCTCTCTCTCTCTCTCTCTCTCTCTCCCTCTCCCTCACTCTTCATTTCTCCTTCTGCTTCCCTCATGCAATATCATTCTCCCTCTCCTCTCTCTCTTTCTCCCCCATTATCTCTCTCCCCTCTTCCTCTCTTGTCCAACTGGAAAGGCACAGTTCTGTTGTGGGGGTTATCTGACCCCACCATCGGTGCTAATCCGGCTTAGTTCGCTTAATGATGCCACTTGTGGTGCCACGAATGCCGTCGAGAAGTCTATAAACTGCTTCCATTAAAATGTAAATCCAACCAGCGGAGAAAGCCAGTTGACACAAAAGTGGGAGAATTCGGCCATAGACCCAGAGCCAGCCTAGGAGATCGACGCTCCGCAAATACCCCTTTAATAACTGATTCACTGATTATCATCCAGGCTGCACATTGCTGATGAAATAGACTCTGTCTGCCAGAGAAGCACAACGTGAAAAGGGGAAAAAATCATTTCATTTTAAAGGGCGATTCATACAATTTTTTTTTTTTTTGTTGTTGTCAGGAAATGAACAAATGGTTATCAATGTAACCAGGGAAATCTGCTATCTAACAGACATGGTCTTCCTCCTAGTACAATTTGCTCCCATATACGACAGGAAATGAAATTTTCGCGGGCTATGTCTCCTCTTTCCCGTTTGCACCTATCTGCTTCACCTTTTCATCTGGATATCCTTCAGCTACAGGAGCTTTTCTTCCCTTCTTGACACAGAGTTGTCCCAAACAATAACAAGCCTCACACGTCACCACAGACCTGCACAGGACCAGAGCAGTTTCAATTTACAGTTATTTGCTCAAGGATGGATGTTGAGCTGGGATTATGCCTCCATCTCTAACCTCTCTACTTTGTGTGTGTGTGTGTTGTGTGTGTGTGTGTAGTGTGTGAAGCAGAAGGGAAAAAAATAGTGTTTGAATGTTTAACTATGTGTTTAAAAAAATACAATAATTAAAATAAGAAACCCTAAATAAAAAGGAAATGAATTCACATTTTGTATAAATTGTCTGTGTTCTATACAAATAGTCCTGTCTCCATTCATTGACCGTGCCTGTGTTAGGGCCCCTCTATGGGTCAGAGCACACCCACACACCAGTCCTCTACTCTGGGCTAGCCAGCGCTTCACACACCCTGGTCACACTCAACACACACCACTGGTGTGGGACTCAGCAGCCAGAATCTAACACAGTAAAACAAGGAATTATGGGCTGAACTTGATTTATGGTGCTCAGCGGTGGCATTACCATAAGTGAACAAAGTTTGCGAGCTATCTTGTCCGGAACGGTAAGGATCTTCTGCAACTGTGATCGTCCTGGATGGTTGAGTTTGTTTGTCAAAGTTTTTGTATGTAATCAATAAAAAGTGCTTATTTTTTGAACAAATAGAACAAATTTTGACAATATCATAAAATTTTATTTAAATGTGTTTAGGATTAGTATTTTTTATTTCAAATCACATAATTTCCAACAATAAGAATTGAATTCACCGATAATAGCAACTTGCACCAGTTTCAACTGTAGATAATTCGATTAACTCAACGAAAACAAACTCTATCCGAGAAGTATTAGTTTTGGCCTTTAAAACGTGAAACCAGACAACATTAAACCAGTAAAACCATGACCAAGGGTTTAACCCCAAATGATTGCCCCCCCAGGATTTTGACATGGCTCAGAGAGTGAGGATTTGACCTTTGACCCCCGGTACCTTTCGTCAACGTGAGTGGTCCTGGGGTCTAGCCTTGGCGCTGTCTGACATCACTGGTTAGCCGTGAGATTTACAGGACACAGCCCAGGGTTTATACATTCGGCTGTTTAGCGCGATGGTGTCACTAACCTCTCAGTTGTGGTCCACAGCTGGGTCTGATGTAGGGCTTGTCTTCTACGTTGGTGTATCTACACTAGACAGACAGTTAGGAGCTCAAAACTGCTTTTCATATTCCTTATTATTCCTACAGCATATTTAGTTTGTTTGTTTTAGTAAAGGAGAGGTTGATTAGGCCTCACTGTTTTTGATGTGGACAAATGCTGTCCTAGATTGTGTTGTAAATGTCTTGACTGAATTAGTTGACTCATTGCAATTCACCACAAATACTGGTGTTATGTAAGCTATAATTTTATATATGTAGATAATTCTTTACATTTCAAAATTATAAATCATCTTAATAAATAATTCAGAATTAGACAAATAATTTTTAGTTTGTACTGTTCATGTCACTGAAGGGTAATACAAAATACTATAAGATAAATCATGTTTTACAAAATAAGCGAGTTTTGCTAAGTTAATTAGCATTCAACCAAGAACTACTCAGGTCCAATGTAACATTAGGTAAGCTAGAGACAGTTTAAAATCTTTGGAATGAAAATGACTATGATACGCATCAAGTTTTTTTATTCGTTTCTTTTTGGATTTGGCAAAGAACTTGGCGAAATGAAATCTCTCCTTTTCGGGCAATAACTCTCCATCTGTGCTTCAATTGACCCCTCCATATAGAACATTTCCAGAGGGGACTCATGGCATTAGATCAAAAATTTGTATTTAATGGCCACATGAAAATGGAACTACAAGATGCCCCTACAGAGGGAGTCTGGGAGCTGGCCACACTGTCTCCAGGTGAACCAAACACCCTGTCAAGAGACAACTACAACATTTAGTCATTTAGCAGACGCTCTTATCCAGAGCGACTTACAGTAAGTACAGGGACATTCCCCCCGAGGCAAGTAGGGTGAAGTGCCTGCCCAAGGACACAACGTCATTTGACACGGCCGGGAATCGAACCAGCGACCTTCTGGTTACTAGCCCAACTCCCTCACCGCTCAGCCACCTGACTCCATAAGAGACAACTACAACAGCTAGTTGCTCCGCCACAAAATCAAAAGTTAAACGTTGTCTTTGTGGTTATCCATTCGTAAACGTTTCACTTATAGAATGGCATGTATAGCTAAAACCACAAACTCTCTTTGGGGATGGGAAAGCGGGTTCTGTTCAACCTGATCTCAGACTTGGTTTGTGAAGAAGTCAAGGGGTGCAGAGTTGGGGCAGAAAGAAGCCAAGACAGGGAGGGAGGAAAGTATAGAGCTGGAGACAGAGAAGAGAGAGGAAACAGAGAGAGGGAGGGAGAGAGAGAGAGCAAGGGAGGGAGAGAAAGGGAGAGAGAGAGAATAGAGGGAGAGAGAGAGAAAGGGTGGGAGAGAGAGAGGGAGAGAGGGTGGGAGAGAGAGAGGGAGAGGTGGGGGAGAGAGAGGGAGGGAGAGGTGGGGGAGCATCTGCTGGTGGTCATGGTGAATTCTGCCTTCCTCAGGCCCTCCTGCTCTTTGAAAAGTCGCCGGGGTGAAAGAGGTTTGGCAGCGCGCCACCATTCCCTTCATTTTCATCTGCTACATTCATCATATCTTTGTGTACCACCCCCCAACTCCCATCAACCCCCCCACGATCTCTCTCTCTCCTTTTCAGCTGCCCTCCTTGTCAACCCCTGGGTCTCAAAAGGCTCTGGGTCGACGGAGGAAGTAAATAAAGGGGAGCGGGCTGAGCCAGACTCGATAAAGGCTGCTTGATCCCAGAGTCTGCTCAGCTCTGGGGGCGGCGTCTCTCTCTGTCTCTCCCTGTCTCTCTCTCTCTCTCTCTGTTCTCTGTCTGTTTCCGTCTCTCTCTGTCTCTCCCTGTCTCTCTCTCTCTCTCTCTCTCTCTGTTCTCTGTCTGTTTCCGTCTCCCTCTGTCTCTTTTTCTCTCTTTTTCCAGTCTTCTCTTTTTCTCTCTTGCTCTCTCTCTCTTTCTCTCTTTTTCTCTCCCTCTCTCCCTCATTGCCTATCTCCCTCTCTCGTATGCTCTCTCTCTCTCTCCCCAGCATCTCTTTTCTCTCCTCTGTGGATACAGGAGAGAGGGAGAGAGAGCATGTGTGTGTTCGAGTGTAATTGTGTCTGTGTGTGCGTGTCTTCTTTTGTGTGTGTGTGTGTGTCCTGCTGTGTAGTCCAGACAGGATGAGCTGGACTTCCCCACTCTTACAACCCGACTTCCCACCTTTTAAGGTCTAACCCTTCACAGTCCCCCAGAGACTCCCCCACCGGCACCCCCCCCCGACCCCCATCCCCTTACCCCCTCAACCCCCCTCACTCCCACACTCCCCCCTCCCCACTATTCTCTTGTCTTGTGTTCTTCCCAGATGCTTTCAGCATTTCACCATCCTAACAACCTGACAGAGCACACAGACATGGAAGGATATTAGCACTGAACACTGATATAGCCCGGCAGGAACTCACAGCACTCACAGCAGATTGGGAGACGCGTCTGGGAAGTGTGTTTGTATGTGTGTGTGTGGGGGGGGGGGGGGGCGGGGGGGGATGCGAGGGGCAAGGGAAGGTAGTTTTCAGGAGCAGTGCATTCTGGGTAGCGTAGAAACGTTGGCTCGATCAAACGGCCCTCCATCATGTGGTGTCGTCGCTGCCTCAGTGTGTGACTGGCTGTGGGCGGAGCCGGGGACACAATGGCCGGCGGTTTGCATGTTTAAGGAGACGCACAGAGACGACGGTGTCACAGAGTCCTGAAGGAAGGGTCACCCTGGCCGGCCAGATAGGGCTCCCCAGGCCAGGGTGTCTGCCAGGGAAAGATGCATCTGGAAGCAATGGGGCATCGGGTCCCGCCCCTCCAGCCCCGCCCCCACCGGCCCAGAATCACAGCCCGGCCCAGCTGTGTGGCGTGGGGAAGCGGCCTGCCAGGGCCTCCACCCAGAGGAACCACTAAACCCTGGGGGACCCCTCCAACACCCCCCCCCCCCCCTGTAGGTTTAACCAGGATCATTTAATTTAGTTTATGGTGATTTACAATGTTAAGAAGACATCAGGAATTTGAAAAAGGGAGCTGGGGCAACTGGCTCCTTAATTGGGCCTTCGTGGCAAAAATAAGCTATAAGTTATATGTTGATATTTTAATTATTCATATGAAGTTGTTTAATTTATAAACGGCAACCACATTTTTTTTTCTAAAGATTTCCACGTAACTCCTATTGGGTCATATTACAAATATCTGTCTGTGTGGTTCGACTTCAGCCAGCCTAGTCCTCCTCCTTCCCCTCCTCCCCTCCCTCCTCCCCCCTCCCCTTCCTCCTCCTTCTCCTCGCTATCCTCCAATCCCTCCTTCTCCTCCTCCACCTCCTCCTGGCCTAACCTCGCTTCTCCTTCCCCTCCTCCCCCCCTCTCCTCCTCCTGCTCCTCTTCCCTTGGGAGAGCCAGTGTGTCGAGGCATGCCCGCCCAAGCCGGGGCGTTGGCGGGGAGCGAGCCAGATGGTTGCCATGGCGGCTCAGTGTCTGGCAGCCACACTCCACCCTCGGACAATGGCAGGGCCGGGGTGCGGCGTGGCACCAAGCCGCGGCCCAATAATGCCGGCGCTGCTGAGGGTTGCGACCTGGAAACGAGGCCGACTGTGATAACAGCTTGGCGGAGCCGCGGTGGGCCTCGGCGGGCGGACTCTCCTCCGCCCGTGTCCACGACGCCATGTCGGAGCGTGTGAATGTCACTGTCCGCCCCTCACCTCCCGACCCCCACTCCTCCTCCCATACCCGCCCTCCCTCCCCCTCTCCCTCCCTTCCTCCCCCACCCACCTACTCACCCTACCCCAATTCCAGCCTCCATCTTAGGAACACGATATCTCCTCGCTCTGAGACAGGACGTTCCTGGGTCCAGACAAAGCTCAGAGGATCGTCCTGATTTATAGGGAAAGGTCTAAGTTTAGCTTTGGCTTGATCGTCATGGCAATGCGAGTGTTTGCTTTTTTCTGGATGTTTCTGAGGGCTGTAATGTGCATTCCTCGTCTAGGATGAGTCCAGGATTGGTGTTTTCATATCTCGCGACTTAATATAAAATCTAGAAGATTTGCTGTCTGATGGGTGGTTCAAGCAATCCTTTTGGATCAAAATGATACATTCATAGCATCCTTCTTTGGAAGTATATCCAAAATGTAATAGCGACTTAAATAAGTAAGTAAAGTAAGTTAAAAAAAAATTGTATAGCATAAAAATCACAAAGTGCTTCACAATAAACTATGTTCTTATTTTTAATGTTCTTTTTCTACTTCACCAGAAGTTTCCTTTTAAACATTCACAGATGCAGTCGTTTTCAACATGGTAGCCGTGGATATACTGTGGCACTGGCATGTTCACTTACAGAAATGACACATCACTGGAAACCAGAGTATCAGACATGTCAACCGTGTTCTAATCCTTTTCCTGGTTCTAGCAGTTATCCTGGTGGTACTGTAAATACACCATGTTGAAGCTCCGCTATCACACATACACACCAGACATTGTTCAAAATAATGAAATCTTTTTTTGGAGAGGATGAGAGGGCTGGAATGGTCATGGTCATGGTATTTTAACAGCCTAATGAAAAGATGTCTCCTCTCTGTTTGAAGCACCTTGTGTCTGTTTCAGGCTGGGATCATCTGGGACAGCACTTCACAGCAGAACAGTCTGGAAGGATTTGTCAACGCTCACAGAGAGAGCTGTTTGTTTAGCTATTTCATTTTTTTTTTTTTGGGTTTGTTTATTTCGGACAGAGGCTTTTTTTTCTCTCGGTTGTGTCAGATGATACTAGTCAACTGCCTCAAAGTGAAAACACAACAGGATGTGTGTGAAAATGGAGGTAGCTTGTTTCAAACACCTGAATCCGAAATATGTGTGTGTGTGTGGGCATGCAGAGGTGTGTGTGTGTGAGCATGTGTATGTATGTCTGTGTGCATGCATGTGTGTGTGTGGATAGAGCTTCCAGGACTACATTTTACATTTACATTTTAGTCATTTAGCAGACGCTCTTATCCAGAGCGACTTACAGTAAGTACAGGGACATTCCCCCCGAGGCAAGTAGGGTGAAGTGCCTTGCCCAAGGACACAACGTCATTTTTGGCACGGAGGGGAATCGATCCGGCAACCTTCTGATTACTAGCCCGACTCCCTCACCGCTCAGCCACCTGACTCCCTAGCTGGTCCTTACGCAGGGAGCAGCCTTGGAGAGCAGCCCAGGGAAAGGGACCTGGGTGTCAGCCTCGCTGCTCCAGCCTGTCAGCCTGTGACGGATGATCCAGGACCCCCACCGTGCCAGTCCAACACACAGCACAAAGGCCACTCTGGATAAAACAAAATCCCTCTAATTGTGCCTTTGAGCGGGCCGCTTGGCTGGTGGTGGTCCCAGGGGCCTGGCCAGCCCCTGCCCCAGGGTTAGGGGCTTCTGTGTGGGGAGAGTGGGCAGCACGCAGGTTCTTCCAGCACCGTGATAGATGGAGATGGTGGTCTGGAGTGGACATATGCACACACACACACACACAAACACACACACAGTCAGGCAATTTGTTCCTATTGTCAGGATGGTGTGTAGAGTAAACTCTGCTCTCCCCAAGGTGAAACGGTCGTCTCACAAAATGTAAAACGACTAACAAACAGACCTTTTTAATACTAAATAATTGTAATAATATAAATATTACATTTGTTATGCTCAGTACAGAACATTTTGATATGACCACTAATGGCCCTTTTCGCCTTTAAAAGCAGAAGACATTAAATTCACTGCCTCCTCTCCAGCTATCTCTTGCTGGTGATTATGTGGGAGAGAACCAAGGCTATCCTACAGCATGAGGTCAATTAAACATCATCCCAACATTTCAACCTCACTTTGAATTCAAACACGTGTAGTATTTTATTTCAGTTCACAACAAATACTCATGTCCACATAAAGAGGAATGAGCGCTTTTCCCTGATGAGAGAGAGAGAGAGAGACATAGAGAGAGAGACAGAGACAGAGAGAGAGAGAGAGGGAGAGAGAGAGAGAGAGAGAGAGAGAGAGAGAGAGAGAGGAAAGGGAGAGAGAAGGGAGGGAAGGAGAAAAGGAAGAGAGCGGGAGAACACGAGAGAAAGTGAGAACAAGAGAAAGAAGGAGAGAGAGAGACAGAGAGAGAGAGAGAGAGAGAGAGAGAGAGAGAGAGAGAGACAGAGAGAGAGAGAGAGAGAGCGAGACAGAGATAGAGATTAGAGAGAGAGAGAGAGAGAGAGAGACAGAGAGAGAGAGAGAGAGACAGAGAGAGACAGAGAGAGAGAGAGAGAGAGGGACAGAGAGAGAGAGGCAGCGGAAGACAAACAGAGGGAAAGACGCCTGCCTGTTCGCTGGGCTGGGCTGTGTTGTTGTTGTGAGGAGCCCTGCTGGTGTCAGTGCTGGGTGTCTGCAGCGTCAGACACAGACACAGAGCCAGCCTGCTGCTGCTCTGCTCCCTCCCCAGCGCTGCTGTGCCCTGCCTGAGCCACTAGAACGTGCTCTTCAACAGACTATACCCTCTCCCTCCTCGCTCGTCTGCCACAGCCAGAAAGCTCTGCTTCTAATTTGTTAAAGAGGCAGAAAGAATGCAATTTATAACTGTGAAAGCAGTATACCACCAACACAGTGCTCCTGGGGGTATGAGATGGAGTGGGCTGTTAAAGACATTGGCCTGGTGTTCATCTGGCCACCGCTAGACCTCACCCTGCCTCAACCTGCCTCGCCTCACACTGTCTCACCTCACCCTGACTTACCATACCTCACCCTGCCTCGCCTCACACTGTCTCACTCACCCTGTCTCACCTCACACTGTCTCACCTCACCCTGTCTCACCTCACAGTGTCTCACCTCACTCTGTCTCACCCTGCCTCACCTCACAGTGTCCTCACCTCACACTGTCTCACCTCACCCTGTCTCACCTTCACTCTGTCTCACCTCACCCTGTCTCACCTCACACTGTCTCACCTCACCCTGCCTCACCTCACCCTGTCTCACCTCACACTGTCTCACCTCACCCTGTCTCACCTCACACTGTCTCACCTCACCCTGCCTCACCTCACAGTGTCTCACCTCACCCTGTCTCACCTCACCCTGTCTCACCTCACTCTGCCTTACCCTGCTTCAGCCTACCTCGTCTCAAGTTCAATTTGCTACAGGATATACTAAGAAGAACTGACACAGTCTTAATCTTGAATTCCCATGATGACCTGACAGAAGTGCTGTAACTGTGGAGACGACAACCTTCCGTTTTTTCTCTATTTGGTCACGAGCCTGAACACAAACAAAAGGAGGCAGGAAGAACAGATGACTTTGATTGACAGGCGAGATGGCGGAGGATCTGTCAGTGTCATAGGAGTGGGAGGGTCCACTTCCCTGACTGACAGGCAGGCGGAGGAGGTCCCGCCCCCAGATGGATGGGTGCTGGTGCTGCTCGTCTGCTCTGCTCTTCTGTCCCTGTTCAATTAGCACCGCTGACCCCAGACCTGCTCTCAGTCTGTCTGGATCATTATTACTGGATCTGGCTTTTCTCTCTTTCTCCTCGACTCATCCCCTTTTTTTCCTGATGTTTCCGTACGCTGACACAAGACTGCAGGGTTTTTTCTCCTCCTTTTTTTTTTTTTTATACATTTCAACGACACAGTCCAGAATTTCCTGGGCATAATTATCAGTAATCACCCTTATAATTCCAGTTATCAACACTCGTCTGCCAGTCTACCACAGAGTTGACCCCCCAACCCCCCCTCCCCTGTCCACCTCCCAACCCTCCCACCCCTCCCACCCCTCCCAAGCCCCCCCCACACTATCAAGTACCCCCCATCTCTAGCACAACCCCACCCTCCCCTGTCCACCTCCCACCCCTCCCAAGCCCCCCCCACACTATCAAGCACCCCCAATTTTTAGCACAACCCCACCCTCCCCCCCAGCTTCCCCCCTCCCCCAGCCCCCCCCCACACCTTAGCCCCCCCGCACCGTAGCCCCCCCACTCCTCCCCCCCAGCCCCCCCACCCTAGCCCCCCCTCCTTCACATGGGTCTGCTTCTGAGGGTGTGGAGGGGAGGCGCCCCCGTCCTGTTAGCAGGGTCATGAATGTAAATAAGGGCGAGAGAAGGGATCAAGGGGACATGCAAGGCTGCACAACCAATTGAAAGAGGCTGATAAGGACAGTGGGGACACCAACTGTTCCACAGTCTACTTTTGTGCTCCTCCAAATGACCAATCCATTTATATTAATTATCTGCATTCAGGTCGGCAGCAGGCTGGTTCAGCCAGGCCCCAGGGGGGGTGGGGGGGGGGTGGTGGGGGGGGGGGGGGGGGGGTTCAGGAGACACAGAGAGAAGGATGAGACCCTCTCAGAGTGACCAGGGAGGAACACAGAGATGAGCCTACAGACCACAACACTCCCAGGCAAGCACACCTAGTCCTCCAGGCAGTGCCTCTCAAGAGTGTCCAGGAACTAGAAACAACACTTAGAGCTGGCGTCCTTTCTTCTTCTTTCTTCTCCCAACGCTTCTAATTGATTCACAGCCAGGCAGACCCTTGAATGTTGTGTTTCTTTGTGTAATAAGGGTGTAAGAGTGATTTCCCATTGGGATGTGTTGATGGCAGTGGATTTAATTACTTCTTTGCCATCGTCACAAAGAAGGTAATTAGTCTTAATTAAAGCGGTTGTGTCATTTGTGGTTGCAGCCAATCACCCTAAACATTAATAAATAATGTCTGAATACTCAGCCACCAACAGGACTGACTGAAGATGAACAATATGAAGTGCATCTCCGTTCTACAGCAGTCGGCCTAATGAACGCAAAAACGAAAGAACTGTTCTAATTGGTGCCCACAATCTGCAGTACACAGGAATAGGAAGACATTGTGTTGTCTGGAGGCACCATGTCCCCAAACCTCCAGATATTGGCCACCAAGCACCAAATGTAATAACGTGTCTCGCAGCGAGAACGGTAAATATTGTGCGCGTGGCTGGAAGCTGCTGATGCACTGCACCCTGAAGACACAGAGGAGAGAGGAGAGGAGGAGGAGGAGGCAAGGGAGGAGAGGAGAGGAGGAGGAGGAGGAGGGGAGGGGAGAGGGGGATGGAGGAGAAAAGGAGAGGAAAATTGAGGAGGAGACAGGAGGACAGAGGAGGAGAGAGAAGAGGAGAAAAGGAGAGAGGACCAGAGAGGAGGAAGAGAGGAGTGAGAAGGGGAAAAGAGGAGGAGAGAGGAGGAGACAGGGGACCAGTGCTGGGGGTTTTATTTTAATACAGCCTCTCCTCCCAGTATTGTGAAGTGAAGCAGAAAGATCCTTGCTCTCCAAGGCCGGAGCCCGGGCCTCAAGTTAACTCTATTATTCTGCCTCCTCACATCATCCATATTGCACAGGGATGGAAGATGCATGAGGGGCCTGAGGGGGGTTAGAGAGAGAGAGAGAGAGAGACAAGAGAGAGAGAGAGAAAAGATTGAGAGAGAGAGAGAGAGAGAGAGGAAAAGTGAGAGAGAGAGAGAGAGAGAGAGAGAGAGAGAGAGAGAGAGAGAGAGAGAGAGAGAGAGAGGAAAGTGAGAGAGAGAGTGACAGAAAGAGAAGAGAAGGGAAAGTGAGATAGGGATTAAGAAAGAGAAAAAAGAGAGAGGCGTTATTAAACATGATGGAGAGATTTCGGGTGCCAGAAGACAGAAATGGAGACACAGACACAGTTTAAGGCAGGGCGGACCTAGCTGCCCTCTCTAAGTGAGGCTGGGAACCTTCAGCAGGGCATCTTTAAACTAACTTGAAGCACACAAAGCATCTATGATAGCCCTTTTCAGAGTCAATCAACCTCTCAAAAACACCCCCTACAGATTCTGCTATGACTGTTTCAGAATAAACAGCCCCAGACTACAAGGAGCTGTTGGGTTCGCCTGAGATGACAGTTTGTGGCTGTGGGTGAGCAGATGGGCAAAGGGGCAAATTATTTACTCCAACCCTGGTCCCATACCCCAAGACCTGGGGTCTCTAACCCTTAACCCATACCACAAGACCTGGGGTCTTCAGCCCTTAGCCCATACCCCAAGACCTGGGGTCTTCAGCCCTCAGCCCATACCCCAAGACCTGGGGTCTTCAGCCCTCAGCCCATACCCCAAGACCTTGGCAGATCATCTCTCACCTCCATCCAGCTCTCCTCAGCCTGTCAGAGCTGTAGGGCTCAAGACCTTGTCGAAGTGCTCTCAAACTTTCACTGCTGAACACATGGGTATCTCTGAATGGTGGTAATTAAAGCAATTACACAACCACAGTGGCAGTTGATAGTTGAAGTGATTAAAATGACTGTGTGAAAGTCTGCTATTATACACCTACATAATTCCCCCCTTCAATTTCAAATTAATTGGAATAAAATGTATGGGTGCACTATACATATAATGTGGACCTCTAATCTTTGGGTTTTTGTAAAGGGTGAGATAAAACGAACCTATTTCCTTTCTACAGGTTCAAGTTAATTAAATTCCTTTTAATTGTATTTTATTACAAACTGCACAATTCAACCACTAATATGACTCCTCCACTCTGACAAAAAAAGGCAAAGGCGGGATCAAGAGAGAGAAGCGAAAAAATTAGTCTTCTTTTTTCCTTCCACTTTTTTTTTTCTCCACTCGTTCTGAGAGAACTGAACTGTCAGCAAATTCGGAGGGCAAAATTAATTATTTCAGCTTGATAAACCTTTTCATCGACTTGACTCCTTCCACAGAAAAGCCAATTAATAATGTCAAACATGCTCTCTCTCCAAGGACAGCCCTGGTGCTGATGAGTGTGTTTACTGTGGAGGGCCGGACGGAACGAGCTCGCCGACGAAACTTCCTAATCACGGCACACCTGTCAGGATCCTGCCTCATTATCTGTGTACAGAGGGCAAACCTCATTTTGTCAGACGCCCCACCACCACCTTGCCCCCCCCCCCCCAAAAAAAAGCCTAACAACTGCTCTGGGAAGCATATAGGACTGTCGGCCAGGAGATGATTCACTTAATTATGCGATGGAGCCAAGGCTACTGGGCCCAGTGCTAATGAGAGTGAGTTAGATCCATGAGCAGCGCAAGGCCCAGCTCACCTCCTGTACAGCCGTGAGCTAGCAGCAGGGCTGGATCAGGCCTGAGCTCACCTCCTGTACAGACGAGGTGTCTATTGTACTGTATGTGCATGTTCAGGCCTGTGTGGTGTTTTGGTCTGTGGCCTAAAACTATGATGCAATGAATTCTCATTGTTCTTGGCAAATTTTCTGTGGGATTCATTTTCAATGTGCTTCCCCCCAAGCATATTGATGTGAATGTGTGATGTTTGGGTCTACTGTGTAGCTGTGTACTTGATGTTTGTGCATGTTACTGTGTATATGTGCATGAGTAAGCATGTGTAGATGTGCACTGTGTGTGCGTGCGTGTGTGTGTGTGTGTGACCCACCACATATTTAACAGGGTGGTAGTGAGATATGGACACGGGCAGACAGTGGAGTGCAGGCAGACGGACTGACGCAGATCTCTGACAGGATGATCAAGATGTAGTTGACTGGTGCTGTGGCTAAATAACTTCCTCCCCCTCACCCCCCTCCCTTCCTCCCCTTCTCTCTTGCCCCTCTCCCCCCTTTCTTCCTCCCTCTATCCCCCTCTCCCCCTCCTTCCCTTCCTCCCCCTTTCTCTTCCCCCCTCCCCTCTCCCTCCCCCCTCCCTATCTCCTCCTCTCCTCCCCCTCTTTCCTCCCTCTTTCCTGCCTCTCTCCCTCCCCTCCCCCTCCCTCCCTCCCTCCCTCCCTCCCTCCCCCCCTCTCTCCCTCTCTCCCCCCTCTCCTCCCGTACAGGGCCCTGCAGCCCTCGCCCGCCCGGGCCCCCACGCAGACGAAGCTTACAGGAACCATGTGGAACAAACTGTCTCTGACGTTCCACTCATCAGGTCTCTCTCCCTGCCGGCCACACGGCTGCGTCGTTAAACTTTCATTTGGAAAGGCCTGCCCTGCCAGCCTCCTCCCAGCACACTGATAGCATTAATGCTGCTCCTTTATGGGATGGGTAACCCCCCCCCCTCTCTCTCTCTCTCTCTCTCTCTCTCTCTCTCTCTGTCTCTCTCTGTCTCTCTCTCCTTGCCACTCTCTCCCAGTTGCTCTCTCTCTCTGTCGCTCTCTGTCTGTCTCTCTCTCCCTCTTTCACTCTCTCGTTCTCTCTCTCCCTGTCCTCTCTCTCTGCTGGGACTGTGCATGTGATTTAGTCATCAGACAACTGTTTGGAGTTTGTCTGGGGAATGTGTGTCTGAGGGTTGATGTGAGTCTCTGGTGCGTGTTTGAGACATGTATGTTGTAAAACTATACAGATAACTTTGAGTGAGTCAGTTAAAGGAGTCCTGCCATGAAACAACCTGGGCAAAACAAGATGTCTTTCTGCTCACAGACCAAACCCCAGAACTAATACAGTGCATCTCTTATCTATTTTTAATTTTAACCGTGAGACACATTTTATTACAAGCATCACATTTTATTATCTTGCGTCTGGGTTCCGTGGTGTAGAATGGCTAGCCTTTGCATGCAATAACATGCAAAGTCTACACGCACCAGCTGCGTGTGTGTGGGTGAGTGGGTCTATATGTGTATGTTTGTGTCCATGTGTGTGTACAGTTTGTGTCTATGTGTGTGTGTACGTGTCAACATATCCATGTTTGTGTGCGTGTCTGTATCTGTATATGTGTGTATTGTATGTTTGGATCCGTGTATGTGCGTGTGTGTTTTCCGTTTGCTTTTGTTTTGTCTGTGTTCTTCTCTGTGCGTCTTCCTCCGTGTATCCAGCGTCACCGAGCTCCCTGTTCATTGGAAACACACACACACAAGACTTACAAATACCACAGAGTCATCTCAGACCCTGGCTGATCCCCGCTCTCTTGCTGAGCGCAGCCCAGCAGCCCTGGCTAAGTGTGGGTAAATCAGAGGGTGTCTGTTGCCAGAGTCTGATCCGGTGCTGACGGACGTCTAGCCCGCTCGCGCTGGGAAAGCCGCAGATGGAGGAAGGCCGTGTTTGGGACTGACGGCTGGCATGTTTGATTTAGAGTGTCAAAACAGGCACAGGCTCTCCATTTCATTCTGTGGCATTTTTCTTCCCTCTCTAAGTCTCTGTCTTTCTTGTTTCTCTCTGTCCGTCTCTCGCTCTTTCGTTCTCTCTCTCTCTCCCTCTCGCCGTCCCTCTCTTTCTCTCTCTCTTTCTCTCTCTCTCTCTCTCCCTCTCTCTGTCCATGTCTTTCTCTTCCCCTCTCTCTCTCTCTCTCTCTCTCTCTCTCTCTCTCTCTCTCTCTCTCCCTCCCTCTGTCCATGTCTTTCTCTTCCCCTCTGTTTCTCTCGTTTTCCATCGCTCTGTCGCTCTCACTCTCCCTATCTCTCTCCCCCTTTCTCTCACGTTCTCCCTCTCTGCCCTCTTTCGCTCTTCCCTCTCTTTCTCTTTCTCATCTGTTCATCATACAGTTCTAGATTTCATCATGTTGGCCCGGGGGCATATTCCTTCACAGGTAGTGACAGATACGAGCAGTGCATTGTGGGTACATATCTGGTCTGCACAGGTTGTCAGCAGTATCTGGCTGTGAATCCCGTACACATCCAGAAGAGAACCATTGTTAGAAGTCTCCTGACATCCCAACAGTGTTACCATGTGATCCTGGATTTACTGTAAATGATGAACAGTGTCACTGGGTGGGAGAAAGAAGGGAGGGGGGGGGGGGGGGGGGGGAGAGAGGGAGGAGGGGCAGGGGCAGGGGGAGTGATGGAGGAGGGAAGGGGGGAGAAAGGGAGGAGGGGTGGGGGGACGGAGGGAGGAGGGAAGGGAGGAGGGGAGGAGAGGGAGGGAGGAGTGAAGGGGGAGAGAGAAAGAGAGGGTGAAACCAAAAACCTCAGCAGTGACAGAAGTGCCAATTTGTGGTGCATTTGTGATGTACATTTCTGCATTCTTGCACGTTCCCTGCTAGCCACTGCGCTGAGAAGAGAGGAACTCTGAGTCTTCTTTATTTATCTCTTAATTGTTGAGGTTTGGGAGATGCTCCCCTCTCCACATGCGCAGTCACAGGATCCCCACTGGGTTTCACAGCTGCATTTGGAAACCAGACACCCTATCCACAATGATCCCCTCCGAACCCTCCTCATTGGGGTGAATTACAGTATCTGTTCAAGCTCACTGAGTCAGTGACTGGGTCACCAGGGTCAATGTTGTTGTACTAGATTACTTTTGTTCTACAGTGCTACAATACCTAGCCATCCAGTTGCAGATGTTTGTGTAGAAGCTTTTTACATGTGGCATTGTTTTGAGTATCTAACTGACTAAGAGTACTTCTTTGGCCAGAGAACATAAACATTGCAGAAAAGGACAAACAAAAATGAAAAAAGCATGTTTTGACTATTATTCTCCATCTGTCTTTGTCTCCCTCTCTCTCTAACTCTCCCTTCAACTCTCTCTCTCTTCCTTTTTTTCTGTCCCTGTCTTAGTCCTCTCTCTCTCTCCTTGTCTGTCTCCCTAATCACCCAAACTGTTGGCAGTTCAGCACACGGCACGTCAGCCAAAGATCTGTCCATCACATGAAGTTCATATTGAGAGGGACAGTGTCTAACTCGTCAACTGACATCTTTGTGTCGCAGCAGAATATCTGCAGCAAAATATCTGCTGCAGCTTTGCAGACAGTTGGAGATCCCCCCCCTACCTCCGCCCCCCCCCCCCCACCCCCCACCCCCTCCCCCCCAGTGCCAAGTCATCCTACGGTTACACCCAGGTCTGGGAAACTGAAAACGCTGTTGACTCTCTCAAAGACAATATCAACCTCTCACCCCAGAAAAACACTTTTATTCCAATGTCTCCCCCCTCCCTCCCCCCCCCCGCCCTCCCCTGCTAGTCACTTCCCTTCTCCTGGTTCTGTGGCCTCATCCTGCGTCCCTGAGGGATACTGCAGGGATGAGATCCACAAAGTGTGTCATTGTCCTCTGGCTTCTACCACAGAGGGCTCTGTCTGGAAGTCTGTCCAGGCTAAGTGTTCGTGTTAAAGGCTCAAAGAGTCATAAAGGATGACAGAGAGGCATTAGGGAAAGAACAATCGCCTCCTTTTTTCCACACAAATACATTGTTTGGATGTGACCTGCACAGTGGGAGAGAGTTTGGGCGGGGGGGATGTTAGATCACTAGTTTGGCAAACACAGAGCGCTGGTTTGCAGTGTACTGTTCTGGTCTCAGTCTAACCACCTCACGATGCCTCAAGCCTTCATGGAACCCAGGCACTCTCCTGAGGAGACTCTGTGAAAGCGAGGACAAACAGGGACATCATCAAACGGCAGAGAGAGGCAGGAGCTGTGCTCGCTGCCAAAGCAAAACCAAGATCCCGTTTCTCTGACTGCAACAACGTCTGGTCTGACCCTTTAAGACAGGGAACTTTACTGCTCCCGGGATCAAACGCATGACAGAACGCACCCAGACATAGTCACTGATATCTGAATATAAAGACAAAATCAACATGGGCAGATCGGAAATATTACCCTTACGGTTAATACATTTCAGTCACCTCCGTTGCCCTGGTCCATGGGATCTCCAGCTTTACAATAGGCTAAAGGGCGTTCTGTATTCAGACGTGTTATCTCAATGCAGGACGGGGACTAGGACTCGAAGCGGTCGTCCACATCAATCAAACAAACAAATGTCATCCCGTCAAAAGCGTTTCATCTTCTCCTCTGGCCTTGAGCAAGAAAAGCTATTTCGGATATTTCTGATTATTTTGAGCCGCTTTCACCTCTGTTCTGTTTAACAGCTCTGAGTTGACAGTTAGGAGAACATTTTCAAACCTGCATACAACTGGTACAAGTTTTTTGCAAACTTTCGACGAAGGCAGTTGAGGCTGATCATTCTAGCCACGTTACGACAAACTGAAGTAAACTTACATCAAATTTAAATGGATAAAATGAGAGCTCTATACAGTTTCATGTATTTATACATGAAATACACAATTGTCTACACAATTGGAAGTGGACAACACAGTGATTTTGTGTATGAAAATATTAATTGTCATCTTCAATATACCTCAATATATTTGAACTTATACTTTATAAGTGTACTTTATAGTATGTTTTGTATATGTTATACTATATAGGCCTATATATATATTAATAAAATATTTGTTTTCTTTTTCTTTCTTTTGGGCACCCACAGTAACATACAGTAGAAACCTCCAGGTCCTCTCACCAATGTCGCAGGTCTCAGTTTAGTGCTCTGCAGGAGGGCGACGTGTAGCCCTCACAGACCGGCCTGTCTGGATCTTCTGCACCAGACCAGATGAGTAATTCTTGAGTAATTTTTGTATATTTGTTTTGGCATTTCTCATGTTTTATTAGAGAGTTTTTAAGTGAAGTGTGACAGAAAAGGCAGGGAGAGAGAGAGAGAGAGAGACAGAGAGAGAGAGAGAGAGAGAGAGAGAGAGAGAGAGAGAGAGAGAGAGAGAGAGAGAGAGACAGACAGAGAGACAGAGAGAGAGAGAGAGAGAGAGAGAGAGAGAGAGAGAGAGAGAGAGAGGAAGACATGCAGTAAAGGGCCAACTCGGATATAAACCCAGGCTGCCTCAGTGGGGCCTCAGCCTACATGATACATGCACTTATCTGGTGAGCCAGGATGAGAAAGTCTGGACCTCTGTAAGGGCTCTCTTCATGGGGAATATGATTTGGGGTTCTTCGCTGAGTGATGGGGGTGGGGGGGGGGGGGGCATATGGGGGCGCAAAAGAAAACAAAGCAGCAGGGAAAAGCGAGGAATGCTGGGAAAGCGATTATTTAATGCAACTTTGGAGAGGCGGAGAGGCCAGACCCAGTGCAGTAGGACTCGGGCCTTTGATGTCGGCACGACAGACCTGGAGTCAGCGCGTTCTCTGGCACAGCTCAGCCCACTAAACTCAAGTTTCATTATTGTGATGGGAAAATCAGACGACTCTTCAGTCGAGGGTTAGTTTGGTTCGTCAGACCCCTGCCAGAGTAGTCTCTCTGAGTAGCAGAGTTCACTTCATATTATGGGATGAAGAACACATTTCTTTTTTTTTTTTTGGTCCTGGATGGACGCTCCTGTCTGTTTTGCGTTTTGTTTCGTTGTTGCAGTTCTCCTTTGGTAGGTTTTATGTCTGATTTGATGAGATTAGGTGTGTTTGGGTTTGGAATGAGAAACACATGTGCTGGAAGGAAAGGTTGTCTATCAACTGGAGGAATGCATCTGTCTGTCTTGTTCTCTTGACAGGGCCACTTCAACATCCACAGGTTTGACATTATTTGTATTTGATTTTATTATTTCTTCTTTATATTGTCTTGTCAAGGATGTTGAAGTGTGCAAATCAGTCGCATTGAATTAATTTTATTTTTTTACAAATAGAGTATTGCTTGTTTCAATCACGACAATTGTTTCACTTTCATCAAACCTTAAAGATGTGGAAAAAGTGCTTTAGCTTGTATTCCTCCAAAATATATGCAGGTTTTACATCATTGTTTCAGGACAAAGCATGAGTGTAAGAGAGATTGTGTGTTGTTGGTGTTGAATCCTGTCAAACCGTCGAGTCATTCATTGTCTGAGGGGGAGGAGCCAGAGTAGAGAGTGTTGCTCATATTGTTGTTATTGACAGGAAACAAGTATCTATTAGCAATCATGTCACTTTCTCTGCTGCTGTTGAATGCAATGGATTGATCAGTTACTCAGGGAGATTAGATTAAGAGATTATAGTTCAATTATGATAAAGTTAGTATTTTAACTTTTTCTTGTCACATAGCTGACATCAACGCAACAAAAAAATAACTAGGAAACTCTGAAACAAAACTGAAAAATAAAAATGGATTTTAAAAAACATACAAATCGAAATAAATTGGATAATAACTGTCAAAAAAATTCTAACCACTCTTTTCTAACTAATGGATTTGAATCAGGCTAATCTCCTCTCTGAAGCCTGCGCAGTTTAAACAGGACACATGAATACATTATGTGGAACGGCTTTCTCCAAGTCCTGGAAGCAATCTGTTCACATGAAAGGCTGGAAGCAGAGGGAAGACACAGCGTTTAACCCCTCCCTAATCCCTCTCTTCACACCCTGTTTTGTTTGCGTGGGGGGGGTGGGTGGCCAACCTGGGATGCCTAAGGTAAAGTTTAGCTAGCGTCCTGCTGTGTAGAGTGGAATTAAAAGATAAATCGGGTGGTGCTTTTTCACCGTTAAGTGAAAGTACGGGATGAGAGGGGGTGTGGGCATATAAAAGGTTTCCCTAATCCGTGAAATCTCCCAGAGGTTAGAGGTTATCCTCCAACAGCAGTTTGAATGAAGATTAAGGGAGTCATAGAGGAAATGAGAAGAGAGTGGAGGGTTTAATCCTCACAAAACTGACTTCACACACACACACACACACACCCAGGACACACAGGACCCCCTCTGAGGAAATTGAGAAGGGGGATCACACACACACAGACAAACACACACACTAATAAGTGTGGATTCTAATTAACATAGGATGGAGCTGGTATGCTTTGCAGTCAAATGGAAAACATATATAGCAATTACATCATGCCACACAGACAGAACGGCTGTTTAACACACAGTAGATGTTGTTATGGTTAATTATTGTGTTACATTTGATCTGTGTAATGATTCACAGGCTTGTTTCACAGAGCGTAGAAGGGCACATAAGAGTTCTCTCATGTAAACATTGTCTGACAGAGGATGATATGAATCGACCAGTGAGAATCACGCAGCTCCTGGACGGGACTGTGCCTCTACCGCTGTTTGTCCTGCTGGCCGAATTTAGCCGTAAGCTGTCAAACATTTAGTTTCACATGAAGAAAGCATTCCAGAATGTACCGCGATAGCCCTGGGACTGGCGGAGCTGGCTGCTGAACGCTGGGAAGGGGCAAAGGGTGGGGGTGTGTGTGTGTGTGGGGGGGGGGGGGTGGTTGGGTTGGGGGCTGGGGAGTGGGGGGGTGCACCTTGTAGTTGCAACGCAGGTGCCTGGGAGGTCAAGGTTCAGAGGTCAAAGAGAGACCTCTGCGGTCACACATAGGGTCCTTTAAAACGGTCCCAGCAGCCCTGCCACCTGTCATGTGTGTGGGAGGTAGGAGAGGCGCACACACACACTCGCACATGCACACACACACACACACACACACACACATGCACAGATTTGAGGATGGACACCGACAGCAGACTGGGAGGAGAGGTATGTGCGGAATGTGGGCTTCGCAGTGAGTCACGAGGAGGGGGCTTGCGTGCAGGACAGACACCTTGCACGCTGCACCTGTAAAAGACGCTTAAACGACCCCATATGGCTGGCAGGGCCAAGACAGGCATGTGTGTTTACTCTCTGAGCGTAGCCCACACACACACACACACACACACACAACAAGAAAGACCAGCTGGCGTCCTCAGCCGTGCTCAGGAACCAGCATATCTCCTCTGGCAGAGGGTTTCTCTGATTGACTCCACACAGGTCTGCATAAGCAGGCAGTCAGCCACGCACACATACACACACACACACATACACACACACACACACACACACACACACACACACACACACATACACACACACACACACACACACATACACTTACACACACACATACCCATTCTGGAACACACATACGCAGACTCACACACATGCAAGAACACACACTTATACAGACATACACATTAACACTAACGCACACTAATACACATGTACACACAGGCATGAGCATGCACGCGCACACACAACCACACACACAACGGGGAACATTCTGCACGTTGGAGCGCTGGGGTGTGTTGAGAGCGCTCTGAGATCAGTCTCTGCCGGCGTCTGGAATATCTCTCATCACCTCTGACTTATGACCCAGGAGATGGGAGAAGGGACATACACACACACACACACATTGGAAAACACACACACATAGAAACACACACAGGTTCACACACACCCTGCATGTTGACGTCCCCCGCCATGCACCGGCAGCCATCCGGGGCTGACGTTCCAGACCGGGGCCAAGCGTTTACCGTCTCCCTGCAAACACGACTGACACGAGGATCACTCACGGAGGAGAGGGCTGAGGGCGGGGAGGCACAGGGCCAGGAGGCCTGGGGTGGGGTGTGAGAGTGTGTGTGTGTGTGTGTGTGTGTGTGTGTGGGAGTGTGTGTGTGTGTGGGTGTGTGTGTGTTCAGAGGACAGGGCCAGAGAGAGGGGGTCATACTTTAGAAAGTCATATGATTTATGGAGAAAATGTGCCGTGAACAGGGTTACAGGTATAGCTCAATGGTCAGAGCATTTGACTACTGATGAAGAGGTAACCGTTTTAATGGATTACAATGATGTAACATGCTTTTCGAAATGGGGTTAAGTGGTGGAGATCTGTTGTAGATACAGATGAGTTGTCAGCTTGCCGTTGTGATCGGTGCTCCACCTGTGTGTTTGACTGCAGTCTCCCTCCTCTCTTATCACGGTCAACAGGTCTCAAGGATAATGAAACCGGTTTTGACGCTGTACAATGCATTTACCTTTGACATGCCAAAACATGTCATTATAATCATGAAATCGATTATATTTGAGTTATATTCATTCAGTTATAGTTGTCTCATACTGTTTACATGTTATATAGGCAGCGTCAGGTCTGTGTGTGTTTCAGGCAGCGTCAGGTCTGTGTGTGTTTCAGGCAGCGTCAGGTCTGTGTGTGTTTCAGGCAGCATCAGGTCTGTGTGTGTTTCAGGCAGTGTCAAGTCTGTGTGTGTTTCAGGCAGCGTCACGTCTGTGTGTGTTTCAGGCAGCGTCACGTCTGTGTGTGTTTCAGGCAGCGTCACGTCTGTGTGTTTCAGGCAGCATCAGGTCTGTGTGTGTTTCAGGCAGCGTCACGTCTGTGTGTGTTTCAGGCAGCGTCACGTCTGTGGTGTTTCAGGCAGCGTCACGTCTGTGTGTGTTCAGGCAGCGGTCAACGTCTGTGTGTGTTTCAGGCAGCGTCACGTCTGTGTGTGTTTTCAGGCAGCGTCACGTCTGTGTGTGTTTCAGGCAGCGTCACGTCTGTGTGTGTTTCAGGCAGCGTCAGGTCTGTGTGTGTTTCAGGCAGCGTCAGCTCTGTGTGTGTTTCAGGCAGCGTCACGTCTGTGTGTGTTTCAGGCAGCGTCACGTCTGTGTGTGTGTTTTCAGGCAGCGTCACGTCTGTGTGTGTTTCAGGCAGCGTCACGGTCTGTGTGTGTTTCAGGCAGCGTCAGGCTCTGTGTGTGTTTCAGGCAGCGTCACGTCTGTGTGTGTTTCAGGCAGCGTCACGTCTGTGTGTGTTTCAGGCAGCGTCAGGTCTGTGTGTGTTTCAGGCAGCGTCAGCTCTGTGTGTGTTTCAGGCAGCGTCAGCGTCTGTGTGTGTTTCAGGCAGCGTCACGTCTGTGTGTGTTTCAGGCAGCGTCAGCGTCTGTGTGTGTTTCAGGCAGCGTCACGTCTGTGTGTGTTTCAGGCAGCGTCAGGTCTGTGTGTGTTTCAGACACTCAGGGACCCGTGTTCTACAGACGTAGTGGTAATTAATGAGGCAGGGAAACGCCAGCAAACACCTCACTCCGGGCCACAGCAAACAACAAGCTCCACCTTCTCCTTGTTGTACGGAGGGGGGGGGAGAACAATAAGAAGGAAGTTCTTCATGACCCCTGGAGGCAAAGTGATTAAATTATAATCAGCGTGGATTAATTAATCTATAATATTTATTCCTTTTATGAGGAGGGGGAGAGGAGGAGGCAGGAGAAAGGTTATGTGTGTGTGCGGCGCTGTCTTTGTGTTAATAAAAAGCTGTGCTTTGGGAGGGAGCCTCTACAAGCCCCCTAGACAACACAGGCAGAAGGTTATTGCTGATATCAAATGCTCTGAATGCAATTATCAGTCACAACAAATAATTAAGGGGGATGATAATAAGGAAATTAACATTTTCATTGTACGCCTTTTATTGTCTGCCTTCTCATTGTAATAGAAGCTTTCAGCGCTGCTGAATAAATTACTGTGTGTGCGTGCGTGTGTGTATGTGTGTATGTGTGTGTGTGTGTGTGTGTGTGTGTATGTGTGTGTGTGTGTGTATGTGTGTGTGTATGTGTGTGTATGTGTGTGTGTGTGTGTGTGTGTGTATGTGTGTGTATGTGCCTGTGTATGTGTGCACACCAGATGTAGTTGTTAGAGAATGATAAGCAGGGAGTGCTGGGTAAAGGGCTCTGGATCTAGTTGGCTTGTAGCAGGCTGGGCTACTGTGGTGTAGAGCCTAAGCTGGGTTGGGCTGGGCTAGGTTGGGCTAAACTTGGTTGGCTGGACTAGATTAGTAGGCTAGGTTGGGTTGGGCTGGGCTAGGATGGGCTAGGGTGGGCTAGGCTGGGCTAGGCCCAAAACCATCAAACAAGACACAGTTGGGTGGAGGAGTCAAGCACACAGTTGTGACATCCTCCCCAACAGAAAAGTCTCTCTCTCCCCCATGTCTGTCTGACATGGCTGGCTCCAACAAATCACTCCAATCATCTCCGGCTCCAGACGAAAGCCCAGTAAACGCTGTGTTGGATTTATAGTATCACAACCGATTCATCCAACAAATCATCCAGTGTTGACTGTCTTGTGACTGCTGTGTTTAGACTGCTCACTACTCCGTTTTCAAACAGGGGAAGTTGAGTTGAAATACAGGATCTATCGCTCAGTCCAGCCAGACCTAAACACACCTAGACCCCGACCCAGTCAGATCCAGACCCAGCCAGACCTAAACACACCTAGACCCCGACCCAGTCAGATCCAGACCCAGCCAGACCTAAACACACCTAGACCCCGACCCAGTCAGATCCAGACCCAGCCAGACCTAAACACACCTAGACCCCGACCCAGTCAGATCCAGACCCAGCCAGACCTAAACACACCTAGACCCGACCCAGTCAGATCCAGACCCACCTAGACTAAGACCAGACCCAGCCTGTCTGCAGGGTAGGACCGTTTTCTCAGGAACTTGACCCTGGTTGCCTGGTTGCCATGTGTTTTGACTGACATGTCGTCCCGCGGTGATCCATGCTCAGTGGCGTGGAGCGATCCCCGGTCGGTTGGGGTCGAGGGCGGGGAGGGAGGGGGGTGGGGGAAGATCGTTCCCGGTTGTTTGAACTCCTCCTGATTGGCATGACTGCTCTGGGGGCCCCGGCACCCCCAGCCCCACCCGCAGGGTGGACTTGAATGGGATCGTAGCGGCCCTACATGTTTAGGAAGCCGGGGTGGCGTTGCTTTGTCCCTCCACAATGGGGGCCAGACATGGGGAGAGAGAGGTCGGGGCATGTGGCACAATGAGAGCGGAGGGAGAGCGGACGGGAGGGCTCCTCTCCTTTCAAGGGAGGTGTCTAGACAGCGATGTTCCACACACTGCTCCTCAACCCCCCTCGCCACCAGACCCCAGCCCTTCAAAACCAGAGACAGGAGGAGGAGAAGAAGAAGAGGAGAGAGAGAGAGAGAGAGAGAGAGAGAGAGAGAGAGAGAGAGAGAGATGGAGGGAGCAAGAGAGAAGGTGAGAGGAGAGAGAGAGAAGAGGAGAGAAAAAGGAGAACGAGCAGGTCAGAGAGTGAAGCTTCTTCTACACATCCCATTCTGGGGTCATTGTTGCACTTGGAGTAAGCCGGCAGGAAAGGTAGTCAGAGAGCCGGATCGACGTCTGTGTGAAAGGGAGAGCCGGCATGGTGAGACACAGGCTAGCAAGACTGACATCACACATCCGATCCCAGCACACCGACATGCCGTCTGTAATCACACACAGGGTGGCATCATGCCGGCTTTGTTTGGGTCAGTGTCAACTAACAAAGCCACCGTAAAGAGGGGTCTCCTTAACAGCAATGTTGCGGGGTATCCATGTAAAAAGGCCTGAAGAAGGAAAGAGAGAGCAGAGAGAGAGACGAAAGGGAGGGGAGAAGGGATCATGGCTCCTGTGTGCTCCTGTCGAGGGCCTTTGTGGGCCAGCGTTCCTGGGCCCAGGCCCTGAGAGACTGGTGAACAGCTCATAAAGGACCCAATCTACTGTTACACTCAGACAGCTGGGACTGCCCCTCTGCCTCCCCCCTCCCCCCCCCACACCCCAACACCCCCCCCCACACCCCCCACCCCCACCACAGCGGAGAAATGTGATCTTATCACTCCAATTATTACCTTTCCGGCTGGACATCAAGCTGAGCTGCCGCCGCACCTGCAATGGAGACGGACAGGTGTGAAGACGAGACTGGGACGAGCGCTCGGAGGTTCACTCACACATACACACACACACACACATGGCTCACACACACAGGACTCACACCCACACACACTGGGCTCCCACACACACACTTAAAGAGCAGGCGCCAGGGAGGAGGGATTTACACAGCGCACCAAGCTTTCATCAGAGAGAGGGGCATCCGGACTCCCGACAGCTATCCCCCCCCCCCCATACACACACACACACCACACACCACACACACACAGAGACACACACACCCCCCCACACACACACACCCCACACACACACAGAGACACACCACACACCCCCACACCCACACACACAGAGACACACACACACCCCACACATAAACACACGCTCAAACACACATACTAACACACTCGTATGCCGGCCTATCTTCAGCTCCCAGCAGGTGGGGGGTGGGGGATGGTGGGAGGGAGGAGAGGGAGGGAGGGAGAGAGGGAGGGAGGGAGGGAGAGAGAGAGAGGGGGGGAGGGAGGGAGGGAGAGTGTCGGGTGAGAGGGAAGAGGAGGAGGAGGAAGACGAGGTAGTGGAAGGGGGGGGGGGGGTCTCAGGCCTCTATTTTAGACGTGTACTAACTAGTTCATTCCAATAAACCTTTGACCCCCTGCACCATAAATCCTTAGACAACTGCGCTGGCTGTGCCACCCACTGCGACTCGGCAGCATGTGTAGAATGGGCATGTCGCATGCCGGCAGGGATGTAACTCAATAGCTCCTCCATTTCTCCCTCTGAGGCACCGTGCAGAGGGGCAGAGGCCCCCACCAGGTCCCCTCACAGAGGACACCTCCTCTGCTGTCCCTGGAGAGGAGAGGAGGGGAGAGAGGGAGGAGAGGAGGGGAGGAGGAGAGGAGGGGAGAAGGAGGGAGGAGAGGAGGGGAGGGAGGAGAGGAGGAGAGGAGGGAGAGGAGGAGTGAGAGGAGGGAGAGGACAGGAGGAGGAGGAGGAGGGAGAGAGGAGGAGGAGTGAGGGAGAGGAGAGTAGGGAGGGGAGAGGGAGGGAGGAGAGAGATGAGGGGAGAGGAGAGTAGGGGAGGAGGAGGGAGGAGAGGAGGGAGGAGGAGATGAGGGGAGAGGAGAGTAGGGAGGCAGGGGAGGAGAGGAGGGGGAGGAGAGGAGAGAGAGTGAGGGAGAGGAGAGTAGGGGAGGGGAGAGGAGAGGAGGGGAGATGAGGGGAGGTGAGAGGAGAGGAGGGGAGGGAGAGGAGGGGAGAGGAGGGTAGGGGAGAGGGGGGGGGAAGAGGGGTGGGAAGGGGGAGAGGAGGAGATGAGGGGTGGGGAGGGGAGAGGAGGAGATGAGGGGAGAGGAGAGGTGAAGAAAGCGAGGAGCAGAGAGGAGAGGTGAGGAGAGTGAGGGCTATGCCTGTGGATTCTGAGTTGTGATTCCCTTGACACAGAATCTCATGGTAGACTGCCACTCACTTGTCTACATGTCCTCACAGATTCTCACACCATCTGCTTTTCCCTGTACTTCATTCTCTCTCCTTTCTCTCTTTCTACTCTCTCTCTCTCTCTCTCTCTCTCATCTCTCTCTCTCTCTCTCTCTCACTCTGTCTCTTTTTCTTTCTCTGTCTCTCTTTCAATCTCTCTCTGTCCCTCTCTCATTTTTCTCTCTCTCTCCGTCTCTATTGAAGTTTCTATTTCCTCCCTTTCCTTCTCTGCCCTCCTCCCTACTCCTTCTCTCCTCCTGCCCCCATCCCTTTCTTTCTCTGTCTCCCTCTATCTGAATGTCTCTCCCTTCGCTGGCTGCCTTGCTTGCGGGTTGACTGACATAATTGGTGAAATCAGATATTTCTGAGGCTATGACTTCTGAATTATTTTGGGTATATTACTGCCTCGGTGTTACGGATATGTAATTGGATCCCTGTGCCGCTCCTCCCAGCCTCCTCTCATGGTGAGCGCTTGCAGAGGACACCATCAAACCTGGTCCAGTGACACAGCCAATTAGTGACGGTATCTACCAAAATCCTGCACAAACACAAAGAAAGTAGCCACACTCATTCACACTCAGACGCGAATCATGAATCAAATCCAGAGTAATAGTCTCTCTCTGTGGAGTTCTGGACGTGCAGAATCCCAGAGAGAGATCGCTCCTCTCCTCCATCTTCTCAGCGGCTCTCTGAACCAACAGGAAGAGGCTCTATTCACAGACCATGTCCCGTCTCCACGGCAACGAGTCAAACATCCCTGCATAATCAGTGGGATTAAAAAAAAGGGGACGTACCAGGAAGATCTCTGCAGCCAATCACAGTTGGGGGAAGCGAGGCGTCCGGCGCCATGACACCGTCCTATCTGGGGGGGGATCTCTCTCCACATGGTTCCTACACGCATGACGACTCGCGTCGCACTGGACGGTTTCCTGGCAGACGAGGTGGTGTCAGCGAGGCAGAGTTAGGACAAAACTGCAAATATAAGATCAAGTTCATAAAAAAAAATATATATAATTATAAGGATAAACATCGGGTCATTTATGAATGTGTATAAAAAAGAATTCATTTTTAAGAATGTGTAACTTATACTTGTGTAACTGGTAGAGTGGCTGCATTCAGGCAGCTGCCTTGCATGAGACAAATAGTTTTACTATTAATAGTTTCATAATACTAGCCTTACAAGGTGTAGTGAACATGTCGATTAAAGTCTCTTTTTTTCTTTCTTGTCATGGATCAAGCAGAAATCCCCCTCCTCCTCCACCCCCCCCTGACGCACCCCCCCCTCCCCTCCCCTCCCCTCCCCTCCCCTCCCCTCCCCTCCCCTCCCCTCCCCTCCCTCACCCGGCCTTCTGTTGTGCTAGGCTGCTCTCTTTCAGCTGAGGCCCGGGCTAACGCTGCAGCCTGGCTGCATTAGCATGTGAAAGTCCGGGGTGAGTCAGGTGGTCAGGGTGTCCGGTCAGACAGACGGCCCTCCATTCACTCCCTGTTTCCTCCTCCGACAGTCCTCGCTGAATCAATCATGTGTTTGCTCGGCCCCCATTTGCGTGGCCGCCGACCGATTGCATCTGACTTGCATTGTCACTCACGGTTCGTCAGCGGTCTCGTCTGTCCTGCTGCAGCCGTCTCCTGAGAGAACCCTCACCCTCCCCAACACACGTACATACACACACACTCTCAACACACACACACACTCTCAATACACACACACTCTCAATACACACACACTCTCAATACACACACACAAACACACACATTATCAATACACACATACAAACACACACAAACACACTCTCTCTTTCAATACTCACACACACAGACTCTCTCAATACACACACACACGCACTCTCAAGAGAAACACGCGCGCGTGCGCGCACACACACACGCCGAGCCATCACCTCCTGTTAGGTCACATGACTCCTGTCACCATCCGTCACACTGTGACAGCACTTAAGACTGCTGATTTATCTAATTAGCAATCAATTAGCTTGTTACTACTGGCTGTAATTACCTTTTATAGAGAAAAGACTGCAGCTGGTCCCTAATAAACCCTGGTGAGCAGGCCCTCCTCTCTGGCTTATCAGACCTGTCTGACAGAATTATAGGCAAAGGGTTGGAGTGCAAACACTCCCTCCAGGGATCTCTTCCACAGTAATGTGCTCAAATCCCATTTTAATGAATATAGGGTCACCTAAATGGGAAAATCATAATAGGACAATAAGGGCCTGTTGTTTGAATGATGGTTTTCAGGACCAGTCAGAGGTTTAAATGCTGTCTCAGGGTGAGGTGTTGAATGGGGGGTTATGTTAGTTGTAATTTGCATTTTGTATGCTGCTGATATTAATAATATTATTCGAGAGCAGCTCCATGTAATTATATTATTGTGATGGATTTCAAACTACATGAAAACACTAATTAGATCAAAAGTAGATTTTTTTTATCAACCCAACATCGCGTCGCTTGAAATCCTTTTATTTCTTTTCAAAACGGTTAGTTGTATCGAATAATACAAATTCTTCCTGCTTTCCCTCTCACCTAACCTCCCTCTCCATTCCTTCATCCCCCTCTCCTCTCATCCCTTCTCTACCACCACTACCTTCTTTTAGCTTTTCTTCGTATTCATTCAACAAGGATCTGTACTCCCTGCCGTTTGACTGTCCATGTTTTTTTTTAACAGCGTATTACAGTCCCACCCCTCTAAAGTCTCTAATCCTAACACAGAGCTTATCCTCATACCATGGACATAAATCACTGCTCTGGTTATGGGTCTTATAAATATCTCTTTCCCACAGGCTGTTTACTCCGCAAAGCATCTGGATAACAATAGTCCCATCTGACAGGCAAGGTTAATCCTATATGTTCATATTATGCAGGGTCAACCTCCACATCATATATTTTGTGTGTCATTAATTTCCAACTTGCAGCCAGGTCCCTGGACACACAATGACTCGGTACATTAGCCAAATGGTCGGAGCCTGGCCCGGTAATGAGATGAGTTGCTGGGATTGCGGCTCATTCATCATGGCTGCTGGTTCCAATAAAAGTAGTCTTTTATCTGGAGCTCCTCCGAGCTGATGTCATCACGGTGGACATACATCACTTGTCAGGGGAGAACCGCGACTCCCATAATGCCCTATTAGTGATCGTGTTCTAGAATCATTATCGACAAATGATTGACCAGAGTCGGTCGGTGAGGCCTCTCCCACTTTGGACCTGTCTGTGGCTGACCAATTGGATTCGAGGGAAGGACAGAGGCAGAAATGTATTTGAAGTTTAGTTACATTCATGTCCTGCTGTTAGTTTGTTTTGATGGAAAGTTTGTGACGGATAAACTACTCACCTAACACTCCTTTCTCGACAACACCAAATAAATGCCAAATAAAGTATCAAGAAATGTCCGAATTAGATTTTTGGGGCCCAGTCTAATGTGTCTGTCGCCTTCAGATTCCACAGAAAGGTCACAGCGAACTCATCTTTCGTGCGGTCTTGGCCCAATGAACTCTCATTCCCTTTCAAGCTGTTCCTGGGGTCAGCGATGAGGTCACATCCTGTCTTCTCAGCTCAGACCTGAGGGACTGGATCAGCTGTGCCGAGGCAAGAGAGGCAGGGTTCCCATGATCCCGCGGTAGGAGAGACACTCATACATGTCGCTGAGCGTGTCTCAGGGGAGTACATCAATGTGGTGACCGTGGCGATCTGTGGAGACCGGCGACCCCGACCTCGACAATTAACCTACCATGTGCAAGAGGGTTTGCTGTTCAGTTTCTAACCAACAGGGTCTGGCCGGTGCCCATGCCAAACAAGCGAGGATGCGAGAAGGCATGGAGGAATCGTCATAGTTACAGTTTACGTGAAACAAATTATTTAATGAAAACGAAAGGTGAGGAGAAAAGCTGTGTCCATGTTGATGGAAATAAAAAATATATATATTTTCAATACATTTACATTTACTAGAGGATTACTAATCAGAATCAGAATCAGAATTTGGTTTATTCGCCATGTATGTTATACAAACACAGAATTTACTGTGGCAGGGAGGTGCAAAACACTAAACATATACAAATCTTAAATTAAGTAAAAGTACAAAAGTTTAACTATTTCTAAGAACTAAACAATCTAAGAATACAACAATTTAAATATAAAATCAAATATATATAAAAATAAGAATAAGAATGAGCAGCGTGAGTGGTCAACATAGTGCAATCAGATACTGAGATAAGGTGGCTTATGCATACTGTAATTGCCATTAGATGGACTTATAATAGTTAAATAAGTGAATGAATGTCAATGGGAGTCCTTGGCCTTGTTGAAGAGGCCAGTAGCAGATGGAGAAGCCACATTTAAATCGTGCTGGAAAGTCCAGCCGGAGGTCATGGATAAGAAGTGCATCTAGTTCTACAGTGTTTTGGTGGTCTGAGTCCAGGAACGGTCTGCTATGCAAATAACCAGATCTGAGCCACCAGGCACTAGCCCTGCCTAGCTCCTATCATTATTAGATACAATCATTATCAAATCATTATCTTCACCCTCTAGCTTTTTTTTTTTTTTTTTTTAGTTTTCTCTGCCTCATTCGACCAGAATAATCATTCTCATACAGTGTCCTCCTCCCAGTAGGAGAGGAGACAGCGTGTTAGTAAATTAATACTGTCATTAGGTGGCTGACTGGCTTCATTAGCATGGATGCTACGCTAAATGGCTCTCTGTGATACACTGGGCCAGATAAGGAGAGAAAGGGCTGAACAGCCTTATTAACGGGGGAGGAGGAAACAGCTTGACAGGTGGGACAATACTGCAGAGGTGTCCCCTCATCTTTCTTCCTAAGGGAAACACAGGGAGCTGTCAGTCAGCTCATCAATGTTCCTTTCATGCTGATTAATTGTCTCTGCCTCTGTCTCCTTCCTTCTTCTCTTTCTTTCTCTGTCTCTCTCTCTCTCCCACTCTCTCTCTGTCTCTTTCTCCCTCTCTCCCCCCCGTCTCTCGCCCACTCCCTCTCCATCCCTCTCTCTTTTTCTCTCTCTCCAGTTATCCCCTTCGCTAGCCTCTCCACACGCTCTCCGATAGAATAAATCAATTCTGAACCATGCTAAATAGATAGCTTGGCAATGGACACCGTGTAAGACAACCGCCCCCATAAAACTAATTTCCCTCCACTAACATATCCCATTCATCTTCTGCTATCCTCCTCTGTTTTAGACGGCTTGTTGTAATAGGCAGAAGGTGGGGCACAATTACGAGGAGAACTGCAGGAAGCCTTGCAGCCAGATTGTTTTTGAAATAATGCGAAAAAAACCCCATCATGGAGCATATTTGAACCACTAGCATAAAGATACTAGGCCATAAATATCTGTTTGAAAACTATACTGCACGACACATTTCCAACAACTCCTTTCATTCACACAGACAAAAATACGCTCTCCACTGACATCTTCTACTTTCGTTTCCATGTATCTGAACCGCTCTACAGCTCTTCCTGAAGTCTCTTTACACTGGGAACCATCCGTGGGATGGCAGAGTTCTTCCTGAAGTCTCTTTACACTGGGAACCACCCCTGGGATGGGAGAGTTCTTCCTGAAGTCTCTTTACACTGGGAACCATCCCTGGGATGGGAGAGTTCTTCCTGAAGTCTCTTTACACTGGGAACCATCCCTGGGATGGGAGAGTTCTTCCTGAAGTCTCTTTACACTGGGAACCATCCCTGGGATGGGAGAGTTCTTCCTGAAGTCTCTTTACACTGGGAACCACCCCTGGGATGGGAGAGTTCTTCCTGAAGTCTCTTTACACTGGGAACCACCCCTGGGATGGGAGAGTTCTTCCTGAAGTCTCTTTACACTGGGAACCATCCCTGGGATGGCAGAGTTCTTCCAAAGTGGATCCTCCTCTGACGATGTATTCATTTAGCGGACGCTTCCATCTGAAGCAGCATCCGAACCTGTGACCTCTTGATCTGCAGTCGAATGCTCTAACCACTAAGCTGCACGCATCCCCTTCTGTTTGCCAGGCCTGCAGCAACAGCCCAGGACAAAGGCCCGCCTGGGAGAGCCAGGAGCCAGTGTTGCGGATGACACCAGCACATGTCACTCAGGTGGCAACCAATCAGAGGAGGAGCCTGGGCACCCAGCGAACAGCTTTTCCATTGGAGCGTCTTTGGTAGGCAGCCAAGTGCATGTTGCCATTTGATGGCAAACTCACAGTACACCTGTTCCCACCAGCTGCTTAACATAACCTATGTCACGGGGATGTGTCAGAGAAATGCAGGTTCACTCTGTGAGACCTAGTGTGTGTGTGTGTGTGTGTGTGTGTGTGTGTGTTTGTGGGTGCTTGCGTGTGTGTGCGCGAGCATTTCTTCGCGTGTGTCATTGTGACCGTACGTGTGTTTGTGTGTGCGTCGGCGAGCTTGTGTGTGTTTGCGAGTGTGTGTGTGTGTTTGTGAGAGCATGCGTGTGTTAGTGTGTCTCCTCATTCTTGTCAAACACAGGCAGAAAGAAGACGAAAATGGAGAGGAGAAGGAGAGGGGGAGGTGTTTTCCCTGACTGTCCATGGCCCCAGATGCGTGCAGCCGGTGATAAACACTGAAGCAATTGAAGCAGTGCTCCCATATAAACGGGCAAATGGCATTTGCATGGGGTAATTATGAATGGCTGGTCCAGCCTTTGTGTTGACAGTCGCTGGGGTGCTGTTGAGAAATTATCTTTCAATGAGCGCTTAAATAGGTGAAAAAGAAAAGGCGAGAGAGGTCAGTTGGGGATGATGTTCTGGCCTGATTGATATTCAGCGCTCGGTAATAAATTGAATTGCACAGATGCTTGCTGGAGGACGGGGGAAGCAGCGGGTCCGGTTCGTCTGGGGAGCGCTGCGTTAGAGAAGGAACAATGCCTCTCTCACACTGACCCACCCGCTCAGCACCGACACATCAGCCCATTCAGAAACTCACTTATAAAGAAAAGAAAATGATGTGTAGTCTTTTTAATATATATTTAATATATATATATATGTGGTTTTTTTTATGTGACAGGAAAGGCAGGGAGAGAGAGAGAGAGAGAAGGGGGAAGACTTGAAAAGGGCCATGGTTGTATGGCAACCTAGTCACTGCAGTAAGGCCTTAGCCACATGGTGCACCGACATATCCAGTGAGCTATCAGGGCGCCGATATGTGTGGTTCTCGATGACCTATAACATTTATATGCTGCCGTTTCTTCCTGCGCTGCCAAAGCTGGACAGCGTTAAATGTTTAACGACCACGGAGGCAAAATACCAACAGAAAGCATGTCGGCGCCCGGCAGCCATGTTGGACGACCACAGAAGATGCTGTAGACATGTTGGACAATCTATAAATCGCTGCTACGCTTGTATATGTGTCCCGTTCACATCTGAACACGTCTCTGCTGCTGTAGAGCCTGTGCCCTGGGGCCAGATCTCCTGACTAGAACATTCCTAACAAGGGTTAATAATGTTCTCAACATGGACCAACAAATTCATATGAGGCAGACATCTAGACGTAAGTCCCGACATCCGCAGCCAAGACCAGTATATATAAATCTAGAGAGATTAGATATCTGTCTGCAGTATCTGCCTGCCTGCCCCGAAATAGACTTTATAGAGAACTCACTCAAGGGCTCCACGGTCCACATTCCTAAATTATTACATTCACTTTACATTGGAGCCCCAATACTAGGCTTGACATTTTTATGGCCATTACCTATTTAGCAACCTCCTACAAGCAGAAGATGAAATCCGGCCTCAAATACCGTGAAATCAAATGTGCAAATTTGTTTTTAGAGAGGAAACCATAACACATCAGACTTTAGATCAGTGATCCATGATCTATCTCTCTCTTTCTCTCTTTCTCTCTTTCTCTCTTTCTCTCTTTCTCTCTTTCTCTATTTCTCTCTTTCTCTATTTCTCTCTTTCTCTCTTTCTCTCTCCCTCTCTCCCTCTGCCTCTCTCTTTCTCTCTTTCTCTCTCTCCCTCTCTCCCTCTGCCTCTCTCTTTCTCTCTCCCTCCTTCTCCCTCTCTTTCTCTCTAACACACATACACACACACTCAAACACACACAGTGGCCTTTGGCTACCTAACTTGGGAAGTAACAAATGTACAAATCAGTAGACCATTGAAATTATCAATCCATACAAAATGCCTCCGGCTCCAGATTGTTTTGGTAAATGGTCGTTGAAAACTTTGAATTTGAAGAATTTGTCACGACCACAGCAATGGCTCAATCATATGCAGAAATATTACACAAACAATGCTCAAACTCCTACCAGTATAATTTGGTGTCATTACATGGCCTCTGCTGAGTTGCAAACTTGAATTGCCCAAGTAATTTTCTGTTGCTGAGCCTGAAAGTACAGAACAGGCTGCTGAGCATGTGTGTGTGTGTCTATAAGTGTGTGTGTGTATGGTTTTGTGTGTGTGTCTATAAGTGTGTGTGTGTATGGTTTTGTGTGTGGGTATGCACGTGTGTGTGCATTCATTTGTAAGCCTGTGTCTGTGTGCATATGTTTGTGTGTGTATTCATTTGTGTGTGTGTGTGTGCTTGCACGTATGAGTGTTTGTGTGTCTGTGTTTGTGTGTATGTGTGTGTGAGTGAGTGCATGTATAAGTGTGTGTGTGTGTGTGTGTCAGCATCATCGCTCCATCTCCCCCGCGGCTCCCAGGAGCTGACAACTGGATAATAGCTTTTTACTTTTCCAGAGCAAGAGCCTGGAGAGCTAATGTGATTATAATTCATTATTCAAATAGAAAGGTGAGGAGCCCTGCTCAGGAAAGTAAGAGCATGATAATAGCATCATTACATTTTATTTATAATTCTGATTTTTGCAAACGTGGCAAGTCACTGATATGTGGGCCTAGGGAGATTTCTTTCCATCTGAAGGGCGGTATGCATCAACCCCTCTCGGAGATAAAGATGAACTGATTTAAAAGGAAAAAAAGGAACATTTGTGTGAGGGGAGATTTGGAGAGGGGGAGGACGGAGGGAGGGCGGAGGGAGGACGGAGGGAGGGAGGGCGGAGGGAGGGCGGCGCGGGGTTCATAAAACAAAGCGGAGAATCCAATATCACAGAGAGAGAGACACAGAGAGACACAGAGAGACAGAGAGAGAGAGAGAGAGAGAGAGAGAGAGAGAGAGACAGAGAGACACAGAGAGACACAGAGAGACACAGAGAGAGAGTACTGCCACGTTTCTGTTTCATTTAGAGTGTTCTTTGTTCTGTCCCTAACTGCCTTTGTTTGGACACACAAACGTGACGGTCAGGCAGGGCCTAAGGAACAACAGATCTCTTACACAGAGAGAGAGAGAGACACACAGAAAGACACAGAGAGAGAGAGAGAGAGAGAGAGAGAGAGAGAGAGAGAGAGAGAGAGAGAGAGAGAGAGAGAAGAGACACACAGAAAGACACAGAGAGAGTTTCTCTCCGAGCAAGATAGACGAGGAACCGTAACATTTGTCCTCCAGCTGATTCTCTTAAACGCAGGGGGCCTCAGTTCAATAACTTTATTTTTGGCCATCCAGGCAGCGTTAAGGCCTAGCAGATGTCATCACTGACTTCTACAGCTCTCCTCATTCGCAGGATGGAACAAAAAACGAGACGTTTTTTCTTTCAGAAGAGGTGCAATGGAACAGGAGAATTTAATGAAAAGGGGTGTATGTAAGGGTTTAATTTCAAAGGTGTGTGAGTGTGTGTGCCAGTGTGTGTGGGTGTGTAATTTCATAGGTAGGCCACATAGCACAGAATCATTGGCACCATCCCTATTCTAACAAACAGCTTTGATGGTGTGACCATGACATCATGATTATAGTAAATTTAATTAATTAAATGTAACATTCCAGTCTTCTTGGAAACCGAAATTCACCTCAGTTTGACCTCCCCTGGCCACCACCCAGGTCAAATCTGATCAAAACACTGCAGACAGACGGAATTAAATGATGATCAGCACCTCTCTTTGCAATATGAAAACTCCTCTCAGACCACACACAATTATTTTTCCAATTCTGCTTTTCAACATAAACTTTGGTTTATCAAAATGAAGTGTAGACAAAATAACGTCACGACCATCAAAGTACGAAGGCTCCCTCCCATCGCGCCAGCGTAACACTGTCATAACAGGAGCACGGCTGGATCAGAGCTGGCTGGATCAGAGAGGGCTGGATCAGGGCTGGCTGACTCACCCAGAGAGCCCCCACCCTGGCGGGGCGATCAAGCTGACATTGGCCTTCTCTCTCCCGGGTGTGTGAGGGTGTGAGGGGCCAGGGGCCCACGGCGCCATGCTGGCTTTTAACTTCAGTCACCTGCACAAAGGATAAACGGTAGGAACCATTAGTGAGGGTGTTGGTAGTTGGAGAAAAATGTGAGAAGGGAAAAGTATCAAATAACTACTTAACACTTTCTTCTGTTCTGTTTCTTTCAGTTTTTTATTGCTATCAATATGTTAACCTAGAGGTTTATACATTTGTTTATACTTTCAGTATAGATTTACCCTGAAGATAAAAATGGAGTAAATTATATTTATAAATACTTTATTTCATTATAAATTATTTTAAGATCGATACATTATAACCTTTTTTCGTTCCTTTTTGTTATCCCATTCCTAATATCTGCATGTGTCCACAGTCACAACGCTTCTTCACCTGATTCCTCTGAACCAGTGGATATCTGTTAGCAGCTGATTAGCAGCGTGTCGTTTTCCCCTCACCCTGCCGCCTCCTGGGATCAGTAGAGAGCAGGGGGGGGGGCAGCCATGCACGTAGATAGCATCTGCCCCCCCTCGACGCTATCTGCACCCACCCCCCCCCCCCCCCCCAACCCCACGCTATCTGCCCCATCACTGAGTTATAACACCCCCGAGGCTGCCAGGTCTGCACAGCTTCAGGAAACTGCTCTCTCCAACGCCTCAAACCTATACAACACCACCAACCTCCTCCTTGATTGGCCGAAATCAGGAGCGGAAGACGATAGGGTCGTCATGTGCGTTGTGCTTCCTGTGTTATTTTCGCTGGTGTAATTGCCTTCTCTGACTGGCCTACAGCCTCTGTTTCCTGGGAACATTGTGTTGTCATTCCAGTGTTTGACTGATCAAGATCAATTCCAGGTCCTGATACTTCCGTATGTGTGTATTTAGATGAAAGCATCTGCTGATTGAGTGCATTATGATGAATACAGTCACAGGCCTTAAAGTCCTGTAGTCAGTAGGCCTACCTGGGGGGGGGGGGGGGGGGGGGCAGTCATTATCGTGGCACCAGGAAGATCGTTCCCCCCCGACTGCAGACGATGTCTAGATAAGAGTGAGGGATGAGTCCTGAACTCCACCCACTCGCTCCCTCCTATCCAACACACAAGTCCTACCCCGTCACCCCACCCCCTCTCTCCCCCCTTCCCAACGCACGAGTGCTCAGTGCTCCCCCATCTCCCAGAGCAGGCCCCATCAACCTGGCTGCTACGCGGAAGTAAAGAGGCCGGCACTGAAAGCAAGCAGATAGAAATCTCTGAGACATACAGGGGGAAACCGTGTTGTGGCCTGAAGCACTCGGTTTGAACTCTCTGCCAACGACATACATTGTTGTAAAGTCATGACCCGTTGACGGATGATGGATACCTTGTATTTGATTTGTTTTACAAATGCACTTTGACAGAATGGCGTGCAATTGCGATACAACTTAATTCCCAGTCTTATCGTCCTGAAATTGGTCGTGGTGCGTTTGTTTTAATTTGCTTGCATCCAGAGCAGTTCCTCAGCTGAGTGAAGCATCAGTAAGCACCAGTAAATACAAGAGGAGCACTGATGCCTCGGGGATCAGATGAAATACAAACAAACAGACAGAAACTGAGAAAACAGACAGTGGAGAGAGAGGGAGGGAGGACAGAGAGGGGGAGGAGAGAGAGAAAGAGGGAGGAGAGGGAGGAGGGAGAGAGGGGGGGAGGGTGGGGGGGGGCGTCTAATTACAGTAATCCAACAGTACAGATAGGCTTCTATGGTAACTGTGGAGTGTTGTTTGGGGGGAGAGGGGGCGGGGGGCTGTTATACCTCCAGTTAGAGGGTGGTGGGAGGGGGGTGGTTAGAGGGGTTGGGGGGGGGGGGGGTCTGGGACTCAGGATCCTGCTTCCTCAAGAGCCCCTCTTAATGCTCTGTCGCCCACCCGCCCCCTCTGCCCCGCCCCTCGCCGTTCCCAGCGAGCGCAGTGGAGGGAATTGTGGGAAGACTGATGCCTGCCCCACTTTGGCTAATTAATCATCTCTCCGACGCTTCGCGAGAGGCAGTGGAAATGTACGGCTGGATGAGAGGTTTCCACGGCAGCACAGATACATCACTGGGCGTGTGCGCGTGATGTGGGGAAAACTCAACCCCCCCCTCTCCCCATCCACCTCCCTGAGCCAGTACCATCTTTCTCCACATCACCCAAGCGTCACTCGGGGCTGCAGTACATAACTTAGCTGCTGGAACGACTCCGTGCCCCACCACTGTATATCCTCTCACAGAGCTTGCCAGGTGAAGATCCCCCTTCCAGACGGCTGGCTAAACCCGAGCCCCAGCGCTGAGCCTCCGGTGAATCCCGGTGCTGGGCTGATTGGGAGCAGCTGGGCTGCAGTGCGGTGTCCCGACCCAGGCTGGAGCCAGAGGCGGGTCCCGGGGACAGTGAGTTATGGCCTCCTCCCTCCCAGGGCAGGACACCCCCTACAGGCCGTTCTAATGAACGACCCGGGAGCAGGTAGAGTGGGCGTACGGACCATGGTCCTCTCCTGGCGCTGGTCCAGAAGGCAGAGTGGAGATACTCTGTCTTCCACCTGAGAAGACGGAACACCAGACACCAGACCTGGCAAGAGAGCCGACATGTCAGGCTCTTGTGCCTTTTGCTCTTCTCATCCCCTCACCATCGGCTTTCCGTCTTTGTTCGTGGAAGCACAGCACGCTACGCTGTGTGAGTGTGGGAAGATGCAGCTAGCCAGCTAGCTAGGTAGCTAACAGCTGCTTTAGCTTAGCCAACGTTGTGGCATGGTCCTATTCCCCTCTGACCTTGAGAGACAGCAGGATTCGTGAGATCACGACCACGCAAGGATCTATCATGCCAGGCTCCAAGTTATCCATTTTTGCCCGGACCACAGTGGGTTGGAACAGTCACCCTCCTAGGGGGAACTTCTGGCAGCTACGGGTGTGGCTGAAGTTATCTGTAATTGAGGGTCATAAACAAATGGTTCGTCCAATCCAATTTTTTTTTTAAGTGCTTGCCCTATTCCAAATCATTTCCAAGGACGACTTCCCAGATGGATATGTGTAACAAACCATCTGGTGAGTCAGGTTAATTCCCCCCCAGAATAGTGGCTGAATAGAAAACTGTATAGATGGCGAAGTATATAATCATCTATGTGACAGTGTATTAGGTCTCACTTACATATGGCTGAACCTACATTCCCTTCACACCTAAAAACGTCAAGAAAAATGTTTTAGTCGTTTTTTTTAACACACACACTGTCAACACACAAGTCTGCCGTTGATCAAAGGCCGGGCAGAGTTCTGGTAAGCCTGCATCAGGTGTCCTGGAAACACTGGGGCTGTTTTCAAAGCTGATTCAATGAAACCTTCTCCCAGTAGATCACATGTTGGATTGATCCTGACCCACAGCTGACTCTCTCTCTCAATAAACAGGAATGACACCCTGCTCCAGAGCCCTTCTGATTGTTGCTTTTGGCTCCTTGTCCTGGACTTTGATGTCAAATCACTAAAGAACCTTGGGTGCTAAACTAAATAAGCTACTAAACCAAACACGCAGCGCACTTCTTTGTTGTTTTATGTTGCCAAACTTTCTTTTTCTACCCCCCCCCCCCACACACACACACACACCCCCCTCACACACACACACACCACGCATACACCCAACCTCCTTCTTGGCCAGAGACTGCACAGCCCTAATGAAAATCTGCTGTCGTTATTTGACTGATCGCACGAACAGCCAATCGGCACCCCGCTATTCTTAAATTGATTTCACATAAAGCAACAGTGGCCGCTCTTTGTGTTACACTGTGGAAAGTGATGCGGTCATCCTTTCCATCTTATACTGCATATGAAGAAAGGCAAATCACATTGAGATTCCAAGCCCTATGTGATACCAGGTACAATGTAGAAAAATAGTTTCATCTCATCTCCTTCTAGCCCCCCTCACACACAAAACATTGTGCCTTGCCAGATACATTTGAGTAAAATATATCAAATTAATGGCTTCTTTACAAAGCTTGGGTCATGTACCTTTTGAGGGTTTAAGATGCCTCTGTGAGTTATCATGTCATCATACCTTCATGTCAGTGCGTTATTATTCGGAGGATCACTGACGCTTGGATTAGGTTTCACTTTCTGTTTCTTCTGGGTTCTCGATCGGGGCCCGCTGGGCCACTCATAACCAGGAGACTTTTAGGACTTCATAAGTTTTCCCAGGGAAAGCCACAAGACTGATTTAGTTGTAATCTTATCCAATGTCTTTATAAAAGCCAGATCTTCCTCCTTGCCAAGCAGTCAGACTCAGATAGTGGATATAAGCCGTGGAAATCCCAGAGCCCGTTCCTCAGTTACAGGCCATAGAAGAAAAGAGCCATTGCAGAGCGAGTGAAGTGTGGAGGAAAAAAGTCACCTTAATAATACATTGGATCGTCTAAAGACTTGGATGGTCAATGAAGTGACTAAGAACTAGGACTTTATACTGTATAGCTCAGAACTGCTTCCTGCTTCCATTTAAAAGGCAGACACAAAAGGTCTGTGATGAATGTTGTGTAATGTAACGCTTTATCTCTATAAGACAGGAATTCACTTTTAATCATGTCTGAGTATTGAGATTTCAGAAAAGGGTATATACTGTTATATAAAACATCTATATAGTGTGAATATGCAAGGAAGAAAGGGAGGGAAATAGAGGGAGCCAGAGTGGGAGCCAGACAGAGGGGACAGGGTCTTTAAAGAGATCAATTCATTCTGCTAAATAGTTCAAGCATTTGCTGAAAGCTGGACATGACCAGGCGGTGTGCTTGTTTACTGGTGATGAAAGATAATTTCATGTGACTTTAGTGGGGAAAGGCGTCATCTGATCGGCCTCATTCCTGAGGGTGAAGTATTACTGTAGAGTCCAGAAGCACAGCACGATGCTAATGACATATCGGTCTGTTCAACACTGGGAGCTAGCTGAGATCTCTGGCTGGATGGGTCAATTTGGATGCACCAACCATGATAAGTTCATGAATATGCTAAAACGGAGACTTTAATAATAACAGCAGAAACAGTCCAGCTACTTCGTGAATCTCTCCAGACCGTGAATGTCTTTTGTTCAGAAAACGCCTTATATGAAAAAAGCAGCCACGCAGAGTTAGGAAAGGTTTTCAGGTGAATAAGCTGTATGTTTTCGTTGGTGATCAGCGCACATTCAGACGTCAGGACTTCTAAAGGCAGGACCGGGATATATCCGATCTGACATGACACGCGGCAGATGTATCTGTAACGTACAGCGGGGAGGTGAAACGAAATGATCCCCTGAAAATGTCTTTGAGGGATTTTAAAGGCCCCTCTTTTTTTCCTTGTTCTTTGATGCTGTCAATATGGACATTGATACGTTGTTTTTATTGACATGTGTTTGATTTAGGAAAATTGAAAACATGTTGCGTGGTTATGCGACTTCGGTTAGAGTTGCGTGCTTCTTCTGTTCTGGTTTTTAACAGGCAGAGTATGAACTGTATAGATCCAGTACCTCCGATTAATTTGTAGCCAATACTGCATTGAGAAGGGATTCAGTCTGGTCTGTGATGTGTAATAACAGTCCTGTATAAAGAACTGGTCGGCCTCTTCAGCAGCATTCCAACTATTCGACAGAGCTCAGTCGAAAGATCAAAGGTCAATTATATTGAAAACTTTGACTGTCATTGAGGTGCATTTGATTTGACTCAATCTTGGCACTTTGGGGAGTCATCCATTGTTTTCATTGACCTAGGTATGTTGAATTAAGTTCACCCAAAGTACAAAACAGTATTTGACTGTATTTGGAAACAATGACTGACCCTGGTTTCCCTAGACTCAAATGTTTTAAATTGTTCAGTATGTAGTTATGAAAGAGCCTGTAATTTTACTTTACATCCAGTGATTTGTTTCTTTAGTATGTGTATTTTTCACATTATATTATTCAATAGTTTGGAGTAAGGTTACATCTCACGTTTTATAAATAAAGCGCATATGGTCTTTATCATGCATGCTCAGACTGAAGGCGAGAGAGCATTGACAACACTGGATCAAGACTCAAACAAACTGTCTATCCATGCTGCGGTCGGGAAGTTGTGTCCATGAGTTTCGGTTGGCCAGTGAAATAACATACAAGGAGACATTCTTCAGGACATTTTTGAAGTGTTCATAAGAAAGAGAGCTGTTTAGTGGTGCTAGACATGTGAACTCTGGCTGAACCCCGAGGTTTGGCAGGCGGCTTTGCAGAGTGCATAGGATGAGGCGTTTGGGTTTGAGTCTGAGAAGCTGACATCAGGCAGGCAGCAAGACATGATATCTTATTTTCCTGAGCTGCACTGACACAAATTCAACTTCACTTATTATTTTCTCATGGCTGTAAAAGTTGCACAAAGAACTCTGGCATTCTGCGTGCACATCTGCAGGGACCCATCACTTTTAATTCACATAATTTGAAGATCGCTTTTATGACAAAGGATGAAGACATTCTATCTGTCACTGTTCTTATTTTCAGATCGAAGAAATCCTTGACCCTCAAGAGTCTTCAAATTAAGAGAAAGAATCCCTATTGCATGTGCATGCAATTGTATCTGCCAATCTTGTGTGAATTTAAGACATGTGGACATGCCTTAGCATGTGTGCACATGTGTATGTGTGTGTGTGTGTGGAGGGGTGTGTGTATGTATATAGCTCAAAAAGTAAAGGAAAACTGCTTAAAGTTGAGTCTTCAGGCAAGGAAAAACGTACTATTAAATTATTAAATGATTTATCTTATTCAAGCTAAGTAAAAGGGTGATGTACAGAGTGTTTTAATCATTGCCTTGGTTTTAATGTGTGACTAGGTACGTTGACATATGTAAAGTGAGAAATTGTACATGGTAATTCTAGCTTGTGTTTACTCATCCTGCTTTGGGTCGTGTTATCCTGAGGGCTGTGGCAGCGCGTGTCACCTTCACTGCCACGCTCTCTCGCCCGCTTGACTGTGACCTCGGCAATTAAAGCTGAGCAAATACTCTGCCCATCACGCCACATGAGGACGTGAAATTGGTGTGCTTCAAGCACGTCCACGAGAGCAGATGCAAGAGGAGATTGGCAGAGACGTGCAGAACACCAGAATCGGAGAGCCAAAACCAAAGCTCTTTAAAAAGACACGTGGTGGAAGCGACCCAGGCCTGTTTTGCATGAAGTGCTGGGGCTCCTCAGATCTCAGGATAACTGTGCTGTCATTACTTCCTGCTGGATGCAGTTTATGGAGTTCATGACTTGTTAGTGACAAGTTAACTACGCGCTTTAATGCATGGATCCATTGTCTTGACAGGAAGTCGATTTGTTTGGCTTTTGTCAAGAATTTAAGTACAGGTGAATTACAGGTATATTACAGGTGAATTACAGGTGTATTACAGGTTTATTACAGGTGAATAACAGGTTTATTACAGGTGAATTACAGGTGTATTATTGGAATGTACTAGGACAGATGTACTACAGGTAAATGATAGGTATATTATAGATATATTCTACACCCATAAAATCCATATTACAGGAATATTAGAGGTACATTACAGATATTACAAGTATACATTGCAAGAATAGTACAAATATACAACATACAGACATTACAGGTACAAAAGAGAAATATTACAGGTATTTAACAGGTATAATACATATATGTAACAGGCATACTACACGTGTATTATAGGTACTTGACAGGTCAGTCCTTGGTCCCTGTTGTGACTGATGTGCTGTAGCCCATGTGTCTCGACTTCTCCCGTCACCGTGGAGACTCTCTGTGCCACAACTGCATTCCGAGAGGACTTCTGGCTAGACAGCAACACCCTGACGACGGCTAGAACGATGCGGGTATTAGCATAAGTGCCATGTTCGATCCATCAGAAGAGGACTTTAATGATTTCTGCTTCTCCCCTTCCTCCTCAGTCGGGCTTGGTTTTGGGAGGACGTCGTGAGCTGGTGGAGGGGAGAGGCAGCTTGTTTGAATTGATTTTGCTCCAGGAGTAATCTGGAGCAGATTGCTGGAATCAGGGAGGGTTTGCGGTCATTTCCTTTCATGCTCATCTTCTATGTCTGTAGTCACCCTGGACGTAAACATGCGGGCCCCAGATGCATGGAAGGGACTTTTCTACCATTACACGCTTTGAGTACACAACCCTAAAACGCAGCCCCGAGCCAATGTCACACTCTGACTCCTCCTTCCTGTCACTGTGGCTCTCTGGGTAATGTAGTCTTTTTTGTCCTGCTGAGGTGTCGTCTGAGAAGCCAGTAAAAAATAAATACAAATAAACACTGAAGTGGTTGTACAGTCATGCACTACAACACTACAACTTCTACATCCCCCTAGACATTGAGTTAACCCTAAATAAAAACCTGTTATTGTGTGCTCCTTCAGGTTGCGTAATCACATCTCTCATCTCCGGGCATGTGGTAAGGAGACCTGTATTTCCAGGGAAAACTCCGAGGTGACTCAGAGGACTCTCTGGAGAGGCGTTTTCCTCACGGCCATTCTGTGGCACTTGAGAGAAAAAAAGAGGTGAGTGGGCGCCAAGGTGCTATCACATGGCCCCAGGCCAGGCCGTCATCTGCTAGTGATCTGTTAGCTTGTTATAGGAATCCTCATAAACATCTCGCGCCAGTTCATTAGCATTGGAGTTTTTTTTTTTTTTTTTTTTTCTAGGGGCCTCTTGGAAACAGGCCATGATGAAAACAGTGAGGCAGCGACACTCACATCGCTGCTGTCCGGTCAGATAAGGTGGCGCTGCCAGGATGGGGGCTGGACGCAGGCCCACAGGGGACCGCCACGCACGGCCGTCCGGGTGGGAGGATGGGGATTTTCAAACTGTGTGTTTGTGTGTTTGTGTGTGTGTGCGTATTAGTTTGGGTTTGTGTGTATGTATGTATGTATGTCTGATTGTGTATGTGTGTTTATGTTTATTATATTTAAAAAGGCACAATACGCATTACATTTGATAGATTTAGAGATGACTATGTGTATGATTGTGTTTGCATGCGTGTGTGTGTGTGTGCTGTAGCCTGCCTGTGGACAGCCATGACTGTTCTGCTGAGTTAAGCTATTAGAAGCATAGACGTGTTAACATCACAACAAACCTGCACGTCTGATTCTCATTCCAACCGGGGTCAGCTCAAAGGTCTCCAAGCCTGTTTATTGAGAACGACCCTCAGGCAATACAGTAAGCAGCAATATAAACATACAAAACACAGGCATGGTCATGAGACAAAAATCATTAATACATGAGTGCCAATAAATATCATGTAAACATTTAATGTTATTCCCTACAGTTTTCAACAATTTTTTATCCAAATTACAAGACTCGATGTGTGGTTGATTTTCAGTTAGTCCATCAGACCATGAAGCCACTGAGCTTTAAGGAGACCTAAAATGGCCGCCCAGTCACACCTTCCATGAAGCCACTGAGCTTTAAGGAGACCTAAAATGGCAGCCCAGTCACACCTTCCATGCAGATTGTCCCTCCATATGGTTTGACTTTGCACCCACTTTTCCACTTGAGGACTTAATGCAGACACAGAAGCACACCTGCCTAGCATTAGGCCTCTGGTCATCCACCTCTCCTCTCTAAGATAACACTGTTTCCATCAGCTGATAGGAGAGGCACCGAGAGGCAACGTTGAGCAGCTGGAGACAAAATGGAGTAAGTTTACAAAATTACAAAATGGAGGAACTTTTCATCTGCTTTCCTTGATAAAAATGTTAAAAGACACAGCAGAGACTGTAGATTTACGGTTCTGTTTGAGCACACTGATCTTTAGATAAGTACACACACAGTTGCACACAGTATGTAATATCAAGTACCCAGTATAAAATAGTACAAGCCAGTTTACATAGAAGTCAGTATTGAATTTTACAGCAATTGTAAATTATTCCTTTTAACGACCAATGGTGCGATTGAGAGAGAGGTTGACTCAGAGAGAAGGAAAACGACAGCAATAGAGAGAGATAGGGAGAGAGAGACAGAGATAGATGAAGGGAGACAGCTAGATAGAGAGAGAGCCAAAGAGAGAGGGAGCTAGACAGAGAGGGAGCTAGAGAGAGAGAGAGAGCTAGAGAGAGAGAGCTAGAGAGAGAGCTAGAGAGAGAGAGAGCTAGAGAGAGAGAGCTAGAGAGAGAGAGTTAGAGAGAGCTAGAGAGAGAGAGAGAGAGAAAGAGAGAGAGAGAGAGAGAGAGAGGAATAAAGAGTGAGAGAGGAACGAGGAGAGAAAGAGGGAGCAGCAGAGAGGCCAGGAGTGGGGGCTGTGGTGGGGCAGAGTTTGTTTGGAGGCTGGGGAGATTGGTCATGGTTTCTGTGGAGGTTGTTGTTTGCGTGGGGTGCAGGAGCAGGCTCAAGGTGGTGGGGGTGCAGGGAAGGGGGGAGGGGGGGTGAAGGGGTGCAGGCTTCCTGTCTGGGAGCACAGGGTAAAGGGGCGTCTTCTTAAGTGCTGTCTCACAACAAGTGCAGGGGTGGTTGTGGTCTGGGGCAAGGGCTGGGAGGGCCAGAGAGGGCCAGGGAGAGCCAGAGAGGGTCAGGGAGAGCCAAGGCAGGGTTCAGAGAAGTCATCTGTCCTGGCCTGGAAAGATTTCACGCTTCTGGCTGTCCAGATGATTTGTGCGGACCAAGGCTGATGCATAGCTACCTGCTGGGAGAGTCTCTCAATGGGTTAACCTAACACAGATGTATATCCCCATGCCATGCCTGAACACACACACATGCAGAGCCCGCTTGTACTCACACACACACACACATGCAGAGCACCCCTTACCCTCACACACACACACACTTAAATACACACATAGTAATTCAACAGCAGACACAGATGGACACCCCTGACACACACACACACACACACAAACACGCACACACAGAGAAAGACACACGTGAATAGAACCTCACACATGTATGCAAGCATGTAGACGGGAGGACCCAAGTGCACTCACAGATGTACATTTTCCACAGACAGGCAGACAGATATATGCGCATACCACACAGATACAATTGAACATGGATTTCCACAAAAGCCTTAGAGCACAATAATTGTAATAAACAAGCACACACATACTTACACACACACACACCTACTGTCGCACACTCACGCCCACTCACATGGGAATCACAGGCAATGGATTAAAAATTCACCCATTTCTGAATGTCTTAATGACACTTTTTAACATGGCAATAACTAAACAATGTTTTGACTTTTCCAGAATTAGACTCAACTGAATTAACTAAAATAGCCAAATTAATTGTAATTAGGTGCTTTATTGTAATTAAACATTTTGATTTGTTTTTCCAGAAAATAATCCATACAAAAAGATCAATTTTCTATCAATCGGCTTTACTCTCATCAAGAAAATCTATATTTTGTCATTACATTTTAATCACAATTTAATTGAATTTCAAACTCAGCTGTTTTGGTTTGGTGCTCTCTGCAGCTAAGACCTCACAGAAGCTGCATTGAGGCCTCTCTGTCCTGATCTCGGTATAGAACCGCCACAGAATCATGTCACAGTTGAGAGGAGAACCAGGAGCAGATGCATGAGTAATGAACTCTGACACCAGGCAGCGTGGCCAACACGACGCATAAAATATGCCAGTTAAAATCTACGCCCATACACTCAGCTTATGTTATTGGATGGGCAGATCTCTGTCATCTCTTGTTAAGTGGGTAAACTTCCTTCTCAGGAGTGGCAGGGACGTGTTCACATCTGGAGGGGGGGTGGGGGGGGGGTGGAGAGTGTGGGGGGGTGGAGGTGGGGGGTGGGTACACGCCTCATGGTCTGTGACAGAGGCTTCTTCTGAACATCTGGTTCCTCCAGACCCCACTAGGAGCAGGAACCAGCCTCCAGTTGTCTAACCCCCTCCCCCAACCCCCCCAACCCCCCCAGCCCACCACACACACACATGCACAAATGTACAGACACCCACATACATATACAAACACAGCCACACACACACACACACACGCAAACACACAGAGATACAGACACACCCACACACAAATACATACACACAGACCACACGCTCACACACACACGCACACACTCATTCGCCTTTTTCATTTCCTCTTGTGAATTTGATTCAGTGTATCTATTCACCAGAGTCCTGTGTTCTGTGCGGCAGGTTCATGGAGCAGAGGAGTTGTGTTGTTGAGGTTGTGCTTCACTTTTCCGGGTCTTCGTGGTTCCTCCAGGACTCACGCCCAGCCTGACTGAGTTCAGGGTCAGCTGGGTGGGTCTGCTTCCACCCGACACTTACTCTTCCATCTCTTAGATTTACCACAGACGGAAAATACCGCACACACACACACGCAGGTCGAACCACACACACAAACACAGATAGAAACACACACAGATAGATAACACACACAGAAACACATGCAAATAGAAACACACACACAAACACACAAACGGAAGGAAGACTTCTTTTATCTATTATTTTATTTTGAGAACTGAGAACTGTATTCACTGTATCTAATTAAACGTTTTTGTATTTTATCAATTTGGAATGTTACCTTACGCAACAGTTAAATTATAATTTGCACATTACATTGCTAAGTCCCAATTAGAGCAGAGCAAAACATTTCTGCCGACCCTCTGAAGGTTTTCCTGACCCCTCCAGCATTCATTACCCTGTTAACCCCTATTTACGTGTGCTTTCAGACTCTCTATAAAACAGCAGAAAATAAATTGCTCACGGTGAGGAAGCTTCCTCAGTTTTCCACTGGGACCTCCAGCCTTTAAGATACCACATCACCAGAGGACTGCACCCGAGCACTGTTGTTACAGTAATTACACTATGCTGTGAGCTGTAATGAGGGCCGAATCGACCCGTGGCTAAGTGTGTATCATTACTAATAGAAAAACAATCAGTTGGCTTTTCCCACATTCCAGTTTTGGGGTTTGCATAAGAACACTATTATATGGCCTATTGATTAAAAGAGGGAATAGGGACTTAAATCAATCACGTGTGTGTGTGTGTGTGTGCATGTTTGCATGTGGGTGTATGGGTATGTGTGCATGCGTATGCATGTATCCCTAACATCCATCTAAACTATTTGCCACTGAACGCTTTTCTATTTCCATAAAAGTAGAAAGTAACAATGCATCAACGATACCACGGTAAATAAATAACATACTACTTCTCTGCTAAAATATCGTTTCTCCTGTTGCCTTTTGACACCAGACACTGCTTCAGCACATAGAGCAGGAACCAGAGCTCAGTCTGGAGTTTCACATCCTTGTTGTTCTAGAGAGCGACTCTCCACAAGACCGATTAGTTTGGTTCCCCTGAGCAGCGATCAGTTGCAGGTCTGCCTCTGCTGAACGGGCATGCTTTACAAAACAGGATGACAGGTAATTACAAAAAAAACTCCTGTAAGCTCCACACACTGTCACTCTACGTAATACTTCACTCTGAAACAATGAGTCACAGGAGAGCCGATCTAGACCGGAGAGGAGGAGAGGGCGTTTGTTTTGGTCTCTTTGCTGACCGACTGAGTGAACCCGTGACTTGGTAATTGAAATGACCAGGAGGACATACAATTACAGACCAGTCTGTCAGCCAGGGTCAATCACTGTCAACAACCTGATAGGCTGCAGATGCATAGGAGGGTTTTGCTCAGTGGTCAGAGCACTTGAGTGTAGATGAAGAGATTCCAGGTTCAAATCTCCCCGTGTGCTGTTTCTAACTTTGGACAAAAGCATCTGCTAAATTACTATTTTATTGTTATTATACATCCCGCTATGTTCCAGCGCAATGTCTTAAGATCAAAACCGATCAAATACACCAAATACTTCCAAGTAATTGATTTACGTTATTAACCCTGTCTTGCTGTGAAGTGATCCTTGGTGCCAGAGTTCCACCTCAGCTTAACGCTAGCTGTTAGCCGTTAGCCGTTAGCTTCCCACAGTAGTCGGTCTGTCACAGTTCCACCAGCTTACCCAGAGCTGGGCACCCTCTCCCCCGGGTCTTAAGACATTTGGCTGAGTCTCCCTGTACTTGATTTATCTGGCCTTCACATGCCAGTGATCGACTGCAGCTGATAGGAGCTGTCAAATGCAACTCTCATCACCTCAGACTCCCTACCCAGAGAGGGCTGTTTAGATGCAGGGGACCGGCCTGCAGCAGACCTCCCTGATTTAGCCTCGACTTGCTCTTCTGAAAAATACTGCGTGTGAAGAGAGAGTTTCTGTTGTTTTTTAATGGTTGGTTGTACTTTGGATCTACCCAGATCTAACCGCCCGGATGTGTCTGTAACCTTGAACCCCGTGCTACTGGAGGAGCACTGGTTTGGTAACACTGTACATTTTAGACGGATATTAAGCGGGTGAGCACTGTGAGGTAAAGAATAATTGTAAGAAAAGTTTATTTTTATGTATAATGGAATATGAGTTATGATAATAACGTATTCATTTGGCAGATGTTTATAAATTACTTTGAACCAGTGGCCTCTTAATCTACATTCATATACTCTACACTGAGCTATACCCATCCCAGTTACTGAGCTATACCCATCCCAGTTACTGAGCTATACCCATCCCAGTAGAAATATATATAATTCAAGCCAGTAATACGTCACCTGACTTGACTGCGTACGTGCTGCTGCAACTGAACTACGCAGCGGCCTGGGGTGGAGGGATCTGCACCATGCCAGGAGCCGCGCCACAAGGCTGGTTGTGTAAGATCTTTCCCTCACTCGTCCTCTCACTTCTCTTCATGGACTCCAGTTCAATTGTGCAATGAACAAATACAAAACAAATTGTTTGTCGTAATCCTCCACGGCAATATTTTTTATTTCCCTTGGTTTCTGGAATGACTGCTGAACAGCTTGTGTGACTGCAGTAAGGTCACTCTGGCTTACATTCAGAAGCGTTATCCATGATGTTGCAGAGCACACTAAAACCACCAAAACAAAATGTATCCCATAATAAATGCAAGAAGAATCAAATGTGAGTGGAAAAAACTGTCCTTAGAGAAATATTCTTTCCCATAGTCAACAGTGTCATCTTGAACAAATTTGTCAAGTTTGTTTCCAACAAACACGCAGCGACAGCAAATTAAGCACAGTCTTGATCACATTATTTTTTTTCAATCTTGAATCAACAAAATAAATAATAAATAAAAAAGAAAGAAAGAAGAAGAAGAAATTAACCCACACAAAACATATTTTTTGTGTCGGGCTGCCACTTACCGCAAAGCTCCAGAAGCGATCCCGAATGCCGATCTGTGATCTAACCTCCTTCCCAGGGAAACCTCTCCCAGCTGGGGCAGCGTGACCTGGTGCTCGGCCCTCCCAGCCTGGCTGTGGCCAGCCCCTTCCACCAGCATCTGGGGATGGCCCTCGGCCCGGCGCTGGGAGAGGAGGAGAGGAACCCCCTCCCGTTAGCCAGCGGAGCTTCAGAAGGCCTCGCAGAACAAAGACCAGTCCTTTGTCCCTCTCCGTCCCATTCAGTGGTCTCAGGGCCGCGCCCAAAAATCTGTACCCCAACACTGTAACCCTAAAACTGTCTGTGCCCCAAAGCTGTCTGTAACCCGGATACAGGAAGCCAAACCATGACTGTAACCTCAACACTGTCATTCAAACATCTTCTGTACCCCAACACTTTATGCCCAACATGGTAAAAAGGGTTAGGGTATATACTAAAGTATATATATAGTAAAATACTAATTAATCACTGTGCCATCTAATTGTGGACATAAACCTCTTTTTGAATAGATTTTTTTTCTCTCTCATCAGTCAGTAATGTGTGTGTGCTTGAACTGGCTGTATTTGTTATTTAAATATCAAGCTGAGCACTGGTGTGGTCATGCTGGGTGTGGTGCAGCATTCGCCACAGAGGAAGTCCTTCAAACATCCTCTGCATCACCGCCAGTCCTCTGAGCTGCCGGGAACCAAACTCTCTCGGTGGCTGTGTTTGTTCATGCTTTTATTAAGCACGCACAGCTTTTCTGCTCTGGTGTTCATTTAGCTGCAGGTGTCCAAGAAGAGATGGGGCGAGAGAGAATGAGAGAGAGAGAGAGAGAGAGAGAGAAATAGAGGGAGGAATAGAGAGAGAAATAGAGAGAGAGAGAGAGAGAGAGAGAGAGAGAGAGAGAGAGAGAGAGAGAGACAGACCAGCACCCAGGACTTCCAGTGTGGATGAGTCTTAAACACAGATTGATGGAGCAATATCACAGCAGCCTGAGGTCTAGGTTTGTCAAGGCCGGCAGCGAACAAGGCAGCCAGTCTGTGTGCCTCAGCCATCCCTCCAGCATTCACTGAGGAGAGAGGAGAGGAAGAAGGAGAAGGTTGATGAGGATCCAGGGGAGGGCGGGGGGGGGGGGGGTGACTGCCCCCTGTTTCACTCAGCCATCTTGATATCCGACGTCTGAAAGTTCACTTTGGAGGAGTGTTGATGTGAGACGGGGGGGGGAGGTCGTCCACGCATTGACACGAAAGTGATCAAGAACCAGCTGTTAGAGTCAGGTTGCCATGTCCACAAACATCTGTGACTCATCTCAGCCCGTTTGAAGGAAATATAAGATTTTACCCCTCTGTTTTTCTTCTGTTTTTCCTTACGTCCTCAGACATTTATTTCGCTCACAGCTCCTCTGCCCATCTGTTCTTTGTAACACGTCGAAACTACATAGAAACTGCAGACGGGTAACAGATAGGGGAATATCCCAACAACTGTGTACTGATGTGCAAAATAATGGCTCCTTTGTTGCATGATATCCAGGAAACACCAGCTGTATATCTAAATAGATCTGATCATTAAACAAGTATTAAATCATAAATAAAAGACATAGGGTATGCAGGATTAAGAACCGGATCTGCACGTTACTTGGGATGAAAACGTCTGTTAAAATAATAAATTCATCGTGTCAAATATCTTTGTGCATTTATTAGGGCGCGCCGTGTTGTGAAAACTTATATTAGTTAATATTCCAAGCACTGAAACCCACATTGTTATAATGGGTAGTGTTGTGTTTGTCAGTGCACAGTACCAACTACTGTGAGGGGAGAATTCCATTCTGTTCTTGGAAAAGTCTTGACAAAGAAGCCCATCGTCCACTTTCACACATTTAGTCTGTGACCGCGTTGCGCAGGAGAGCGTCCAGCTGCAGTGTGCTTCCCTCAACGGGTTTATTCTAAACTGAGATGGCACTCTTTTCACGGTCCACGCTTGAGCTCCCCCTTGCTTGAGCGTTCACAAGCCTGGCTGACCAGGTGTCCCTGCCTGGCACACCTGTCTCGCTGGGGCAGAGAGGCACGGTCGCCCCTCACCCCCATCCCACATTCCTACAGAAATAACACGCTACGTATTTACCATCAGAACCTTTTGAATAACATTATGCTTTCTAAACCAGATCCCTACAGCGACTCTGAAGGCGTGCCGAACTGAACGCAGACACACACACACACACATTTGCGCACACACACACACTCACACGCATACAGATACACACACACAGAGGGGCTTTCAGATGGCATTCCGCAGACCACACATTGAGAAGGGTGTGTGTTAAAACAGTTATTCACGGTCTACATGGTCCTCAATTCCAGAGATGTCTCCCAGTCGTAACTTGAACTTTTGGCCAGTGTATCTGGGATGAGTGCTGTTTGCACACTTGAATCAGTTAGTGTGTTCAACCTGCTGTTCCACTGCATTTGAGTTTTGTATGGGCGCCCCCCCCTAAAGACTAGAAAATAACTTTAATAAAAATATCAACAGAGTCCTCTTCTAATTTAGTGTGTCCACAGTGCCTTGAATTTTATGAAATTAACTTTGATTCCCTGTTAGGGTTAGAATCTGTAGAATCTGTTGTCTTATTTTGTGATACACTTTCTGATGCACTAGTCTGTTTAAACGTCACAGCGTGATTTGAATTGAACGCAATTTAATTTGATTCAAGAAGCACATCGTTTAATCATGCCGTTCAGCATTTTTTCGCGTCAAAATACTGATTGTTCCTGGCCATCTTACTTAAATTCACAAATGATTCAGTAACAGATCATACAAAAAACAACATAAACAACACAAAAAGAAAAAAAGAATCCGACCAATCAGAGGTCCACCTCTCCCTGAAGCTTCCTTCTACCACTTGACTTATCTACCGAAGCAAGGTGAAAAACAGACTGCAGGCTCCTGACCCTTCTCCCAGTTCAGAGCCAGATTTGAGGTACTGTTTCCATGGGTGAGAGCTAAAGCCAGAGACCACCCCTTCAGTCCAGTACTCCATCTAGCTCTGGTACATATTAATGTTATTTTCGGGTCATTTAACTTCCCTAGGCGCGAGGCTACGGATGACACATGGCAGTAAATCACAGGCCAGCAGAATGGATTGGTGCCGAGACAGATTATTATGAGGGTTTCAACCCGGCTCAGCCATGGAGGGAGAGGCTGCTTCCTCTGACCTGCAGACACACAACACACACACACACACACAGAGAAACACACACACGCTACACAAACACACATATACAAATGCGTACACATGCAAACAAATAGACAGAAACACACAAACACAAGTACAAACACACACGTAAACACACAAACACGCACATACACACATAAACACGCAAACACACATGAATACTACGCCACAAGTCTAGTATGTTGGGAAACACCCTCTTCCTGCATGTAGATGCAAACACAGATTCCAACTGTCTATGGCTGGTCCAGATCCAGGATGTTACTCACCTACTGGCCTCTGCCTCAGTCTCTCCTCGGGCATGCTGTGTCAGTGTTCATGGCTTCATACGTTCTTATTCATCTATTCAAATGCTTTTACTAATACATTTGAATAGATGAATTCCCAGATGTGCAGCCAGGGAGGTGAGCCAGAGGTGAGGCAAATGTTTTTAATACATTCGAACAATTACGAATGATGTAACTTATGTATTTTATGCATGTATTTTTGGTACGGTTTTTTTGTGTAAAGAGAACTGTACATAACAAACCACTTGTTTCATTCATGACTTGAGTCTTCCTCCCAGGCTGCCACTCCTGACCCAGGGACACCCAGCTTCCAGACCCCAGGGCTGTTTCTCCAACATGGAGAGAACACAGATCAGAGGCAGGTTCTCTGAACGAGCGCTCCAGAACTCTCTCACATGCCCCTGGCCGCAAAGGGACGATTCTGAGATGACATCACTGCTCAGCGAAGGGGATCCCGTGACAGGCGTATGTAAATTGAATATGACTAATCGCTCTCTGGCTCACCTCCCTGCACCTCTGGGCTGAGGCGATGAGCGAAGGAGAAAGAGAGAGAGGGAGGAGGGAGGAAAGGGTGGATTTACCCAGCAGCTCATGGCTTTTGAAGTGAGAGGCATGGTTAGAAAGGTAGTCGTTCGCCCACGCCTCCAGTCTCCATGAAGAGCCTCACTATCTCACACACGGCGAAGCCTTGCTGTTCTGGGAGGGTAAAGTGATTCCACATGTGAAGAGGTTGAAGAGAGAGGTGCATGTGACCACCCATAGTATACGATGATCCCAGGTGTCTTCTCTTTGTTCTCTGTGTGTGTGTGTGTGTGTGTGTGTGTGTGTGTGTGTGTGTGTGTGTGTGTGTGTGTGTGTGTGTGTGTGGGTGTGTGTGTGTGTGTGTGCGTGTGTGTGTGTGTGTGTGTGGATGTGTGTGTGGATGTGTGTGTGGATGTGTGTGTGTGTGTGTGTGTGCGTGTGTGTGTGCGTGTGCTGTGCCTTCATTAAACAGCCTCGACTAGGATGAGCCTGGAAAATGTGCACCACAGATGTCATTGTGAAAGCACCCAGAGTGTTCTGACAGCATGTGACGCATGTGATCTTATTTTCGATCAGGATTATTGTATTATTGTTACCTCTGTCTAAGCGACAGATGCCTCCATTTTAGAGCATCAGAGAAAGACGCAATGATTGGTATGTTAGAAATGCCATCCCTGTCTTTTCTTTGATACTGAACAGGAACTAAATTCGGGTTAGTGCATATTATTGTGTGGTGTAACTACTGAATAAGTTTGTGGTTTTGTTAACAAACTTTATAGGTTGTGCTGTCTCATAAAAATATAATCTGGAAGTCTACAATTATTGTATTATATATGAGGAATATTTTGTTACAGTGTATGCCATTTTATTTATACTCATTAATCATTTAAAACAAAGATCAAATAAAACGTTTTTAAATGTTTTAATTAATGTTAAGATTTTCATTATCTGTGTTATTATTTGTCTTCTTTTTATTCTTCAAAATGTATTTATTTGTCAATCATCACCCAACCAATTGGAAATTACTGTAAAATTGTACACAGTATAGAGTATTTTGTTCTGTACCGATGCAATAATGTGGAGCACTCGTCGAAATGTGATGGATTTTAAAAGAATAGATACACTTTTGTGAAAACTATCTGAGGAACCAGATCAAGCAGAAATGTCTCTTTAGATTTTAATGTAGTCTCGCCTTTAAAAAAAAGACGGCAAAATGCATTTCACATAGCTGTGGCCAGACACGCTGTAATTTCAAGTTGCTTGCTTATTAATTAAATCTGAAACAGTACATAGCCTACTGTCTCGAAAGTACATAGTCTTCTAAGTAGGAAATGATATCCTTTGCCTTGAATTCCTTTCGTTTTAAAATAAACTGCATCCAGCTATAGTTTACAGAGAGAACACTTGTACACAGTCCCTCCAAGCTAAGTCATGTTCTGAGACCTACTTAACACTGGTGACACAGGCAGTGACTCAACAAATCACAGTAACTTGATCGCATGATAAAAATCACTTATTTTATTTACTCGACATAAATATATTTTTGTACACATTGATCAATTATATCACTGCAAAAATATTTTTGCAAGAAATGTGACAAAAGACAGAAAGATGACGTGAATCAGAATACCTCTATAAAAACTAGGTATAACTGTCCTTCAGAACACACAGCAACACCCCCTCTCTCTCTCTTTCTCTCCCCTTCCCTCTCTCTCTCTACCTCTCTCTCTCTCCCTCTCTCTCCGACAGTGGGACTTGCTTTTCTCTGACCCTGATCCCACCATGAACACAACTGCACTTCCCTGGCTGCGCTGACATGTCTGTGTGTCTGGTGGCACAGTCTAGGGTCTCACTAGCAGAGCACACAAGAGGCGGCTGCATATATCCGCCATGTAATCTGTGCTTATCTGTGTGATGCTGCGGCTGTTCTGCCAGACCCCCAGACCTCCCTGGAACCCCCGGACCCCCCTGGACCCCTGGACCCTCCCAGACCCTCAGCTGTGCAGTGGGAGGTTCCTGCTCAATGCCACCTCTGTTATGTTGCCCCTTTCGAATAGAGCAGTGCAGTTGACAGGCCATAAAATGATATGAGTCATCTTCCCCTGTTCTTACATGGAGATCATGGCACATGCATGCTCCCGTGAGCCTGGTCGCTCACACCCGCGCTCGCCCAACCAAACGCGCTCACACACAGATGCACACACACACTGATGCACACACACACCGATGCACACACACACAGATGCACACACACACAGATGCACACACACACCGATGCACACACACACCGATGCACACACACACCGATGCACACACACACAGATGCACACACACACTGTGCCACTATGTGGTTTTATGTTGTTGCAGGCACACATGAACAGACATGTATTTACATGCACGCACAAACTATGTTCTCTTTACCTACCTATCTCTCTCTCTCTCCCTCTCTCCCTCTGCCTCTCTCTCCCTGTTTTTATCTTTCACTCCCTATATCTCTCTCTCTCTCGCTCTCTCTCTCTGACAGAAACCCTTTCCCTGAGGGAATACAGCTAAGTAGCAAAGCCCCTCAGAGAGTTAGGTAGCCTGCAATCCATCCTGATCTGCTCTGGACTAAGTGAAGGTCAACCCCCCCCCCCCCCCCCCTCCCAACACCACCACCACACACAAACACACTTACACACATACACTTCCAAAGCTTGATATGTAAAACAACAAAAAAACACTGCACAAAAAAGTACATTTATGAATTTGAGGGAATTTCAGGCAGGTTTGAATTTGATATTGGATCATTGCTGGGCCAAAGCGGTTTGTTCACATTTCAAATACGAATATTGTAAACAGGACACGTAGAGACGTTTACTTTGAGATTAATCAGGAACTGTCTGAGGAGGGTATAGTGCTACTGTGGGTTGGGAGAGAGAGGGTGTTCAGAATGCTTCCTGTGTTTCTCCAAGCACCCCAGTCCCTCTCCCCATAGAAAGAGAATCAGCCATAATTCAGACAGCAGCTGGGAAGGGATTAGCCTAAAGTTCTGTACTTAGCAGTGGGATGGTCACACAGTAGTGATCTAAGCGCCTCTTTTAAACTGTCTCTGTGTGTGTCTTGTGTGTGTGTGTGTGTGTTTGTGTCAGCTTGTGTGTGGCTGTGTGTGTGCACCATTGTATCAGCCATATCTCTGCCTGGAAATTTGTACACGTTCTAAGCAACACACTTTCATCATGGTCTGGCATAGAGAATGTCTTTATCTGACTGTGAATTTAAAAAAATTGTGATACATGTGTGTTGATTTCGCTCTTGTCACCGCCTGGTTGTGGAGGATGAGAAGAGCTCAAGTCAACTGGGAATATGGGAGAAAACAAGACAGGCCATGGCGTCCTTAGCTTCCATTCACCTTGTATTCTAACGGGATTAAACCTCCGTTAGCTCCGGTATTTGCATACTTTTGTTCTATTTGGGGTCACTTGACGTTTTAGCCTCTCTTTGATCAACCTAGCGTGATCGTGCTGGTCAGTGAGAACACACAAAGCAACGGGGCGCCATGCGAAACTGTGAAAATTATCCTGGTGACGCTGCACCCCCTGACTCCCTCTTTGCCACTGAAGCTATGCTTTTCGCTAAATATAAATGCTTTAATCTGCTCTTTATGGTAGGCCTAAATGACGGATAACACGTTTCATTGTATTTTCACATTCAGTGTGAGAGCTCTTCTACCTGCAGAAACATCTCGTGCAGCACCAGCTTCGAAAACCGAACGATTTCCAGGGTGTCTTCTTTTATTGCTCTCATTTGCATATAAATTAAAGTCATATTGTAGCTGTAAGGCAGACTATGCTAAGTGTGCACAGAAGCCCACGATTCCTTTGTTTTAGATAAACCCCTCTGTATCAGCTAAATGACTGAGGTGGGAAACGGCCTCTTGTTCTTCGGTAATTGTCGGAATTAGTTACAAATATTTTATGATTCTGTATGATGAGACGTCATTGCACTTATAGGGTCCACACAAAGTCCACACGTCTTTAGATTTGACAAGTTTTAAACACTTTTTGGGACGCTGTTTGTAGGCTTCCAGACTGAATGAATGCCAAATTTCTACTAAAAACTGTTGTTGATAAATATCTAAATAATCTAAAAACGTTATTTTTGTATATTGGGTGAAATACATTTGGATTGTTTTTACATTCTTAAAAGTAAACTATTTAATTATTTCTTGAACAATCATTTTTATCTTAGAAAAAGCATAATAACCAGGATTTACAATGGCCATTCACCGCAGATGTCTCCTCTCACATAGAAATTAAAATAATTCACAAAAGTGCAAAAACATATTTTGTCATAATTTAACAATCTAGGAAATTGTTTACTTTCTTGAAACATTTGCTATGGTTTTATATAGGCTATTTAATCCCATCCTATAGGAGTGTAACACGTCGATGAAGAGTGAATAGTGTATCTTTCACAACTAACCCGCCAATTTGATATCACTGGGCTATAGCCTATGTTTAATATAGCCTATACCCTACTGTATGTCGTGCAGATTGCTACTGTTGCTGATAGCCTGTGTCTAACTACCCACGCTGTTCAAATACATTATTTATAGATACTGTGTTTATTAAATCTCGTGGAGGTAATTGAACATTGCAACCAAGAGCAATTCGAACAACATAGAAAATAATTAAAAGCAATTATGAGGTGGCCACGGGCGCTTAAATTGTTGTTTTGTCCTCTCGAGAGAAGTGGGCAATTGTTGATTAAATCCAAACTAATCATTAGATACAGAACAGACAGAGTAGATTATGACCACTGACAGAAAAACGTAGGCTACATGGCGTTCATTTCAATTGCAATAACCTAAGCGTGTGAATTCAGGATCTCCCCATAGCCTGTTAGTGAGAAATGCATGGCTCTTGTCAATAAGCCTTTAGCTTAATTATGTGTGAGAGGAGAGAATAATGATCATGTTGACAAAAATGCCTGTACTCTGTTCATTATTTGTAGGTCAGGGGTTAGCATGCAGCTCCGCATTACATAGGCCTATGTATTCGTATTTAGCCTATCATTAATACATCTAATAATAATGATTAAACGCAGGTAGATTGCAGCGCATTTTGCATATATAAAGAATCAAATAAAATCTGCCTCTCGGGACAGGAGTTCCTGCTGTTGCAGGAACTAATTTACAAATATTTAAAAAGAATTGTATTTAAAAGTGTAAAATGATAGTGAATAACTTCGCATGTTTGGAATGGTATTGCTTCCACGGAATAGGCTAGTTGAGCAACTATAGGTCTAAGATTTGAAAATAGCAGGTGTGCTCAAAGTCTTGCTCTCAAAAAGTCAAAAAGCCATAATTACTTCACAAAAATGTACAGGTGTCTTGTGTCCACGGCTGCATCAATACCTGCCTTTCTGGTGGGGCGTAGTATAACCTACTTTAAATTACTTTTTGAAAATGTTACAAAACCAGGCCTAACATGTCATTGGTATGTTAAATTGGCTCAATAAAAATCATACAACATAATGAAAAATATAATTTTGATGACGATTTTTTTGTTGTTGCGTTGCTTAGAACATCCATCTAACTCACACTGCGATAGGTCCTACCTCTGTTTACAATTGTTGAGACGTTGGTCGCGCGAGGGTCAGACCAAGACCCCGAACGACCGGCTTTCTGCACCGTGAAGAAGGATGGAAAAACTTCACATACGCCATCAAAATGTAATATTTTTTAAGGAGATGTCACGATGTGGTAAAATATTTCATATATGCTTTGTCATTCAGTAGCCTAGTAGATATCATACAATAGCCAGTAGACAGTTGATAGCCTTTACTTTTGCATGTGACGAATGAGTAGGCTACCTGAACACTTTACTTTCCAACCTGACTGTTGTGGTTTTTAGTTTGGTGAACCAAGCATTTAAATTAAACATTCATTTTTGAATATCTTTCCATTTTGAATATATTTTAGACGTAATGAATAAGGCAATGGAGAAGTTCAGCTCTCTGTCAATTTGTAATTACATTCAACTTAAAAAGCCCATTTCCAGTGTGTTGAAGGACATTTCAGTATTAATGGCGCATCTTCTATTTGAATTTTCTTCAGCCGTGTTGTATCCAGAAATAAGAGTTAATTTAATAATGTAGGCTATATGCTATTACAATTTAAAACTTAAAATTGCTATTTTAAGTTTTGTTAAGTATTGAAGTTTGGTGCAAACGTTAATGCTTTAAAGCGTCAACTGTTTCTACTTATGTTGGCTACGCCTAGCTCCAGCTTTGTGAGAAAGACTTTGAATTGCCAACTTTAATCTCTATGGTGTGATTTAACTTTGTTTTCACGGCATGGCAAGCAAAAATATAAAGGCAGATGTGCGAGTACTAATCGCTAATCTTTTACTTATTTTGAACATAAACTCTATTCAGTTTGGAAACATGATGATAACCTATATGATCTGTCAGTGCCAGAATTATCTTTCAGTTAACTTTAAATCTTTACTCTATATTCAGATTGCTATAAATAGGTGTGGTTTGTTTTGACTGTTCTGGCTGACCTGTGATTGGGCAGTGGTAGGCCAATACGCGCTTTGATTCCGACAGACACAAAGGCTCGTGCTGTGGGCATTTACCCCGACGAGCGGGCATTGAGGGCAGCGCGTGTCAAGTCACAGAGTTCACGGGGAGGCTTATTAAGCATAGCTAAAGGTCACGTAGGCCGAACTCGCTAAATGACTAAAGTTTTGGTAAACCACGGTAGTAAAGCATAGGGTAAAAGGACTGTTCATCTAGCTCAATGCAACCTTTTGACGCGGTTGAGTTTGATCTAGCCTACTGGTTGGTTTCCTTAGGCATCATTTTTTTCCGGTAGGCCTACTAATCTGCTCCAACATCTCCTCGTTCTTTCGGCGTTCCTCCATACCAACTACATGTAACCAAATCTTATAAATGCTGAAAATAATTTAATACGCTAAATTATATGTATTACGGTATGCTGTTTGTCTGACCAGGCCTACTCATTATATGTTCTCCAAAGGATATACATGCAGCAAATATATTGAAAATCCTTAACCCTTAAACATAGGCTGTGTGTGTGTTTGTGTATGAGAGAGAGAGAGAGAGATAGAGAGAGAAAGAGAGAGAGAGAGAGGCGCCACACAACCGAATTTTCCCTTGTGGGATCATATAATTTGACTTGACTTTGATCATGTAGAGGCTTTATGTTTATCGCATAGGTACAGAGTTGTGCATCTTGAACTAACACATTGAAAAATATTGACCGATGTGACTCTAGGACAACTTGATATAGCCTATTCAACATGTATGTTTACCTCTAAATTGTTTAATATACTTGCAGTCAACCCCATAATAGTGTCTGTCGATTTTATTATCCTTGTATATTTCAAGAGGACGTTGAAAGTGCTATTTAAAGCACAACATAGACTTATATCACACAGATGACGATGTTCAGAAAGCGGACACGGGTTATGTCGCCTTGAAGAAGGTTACAAGCCGCCTTTCACCATGAGATATTGGCCTAGCACTGCTTTGTAAACGTGATTTGTAAATTATTAAATAACTGTAATTAAAAGAAGAATCAAAATAATTAAAAGATGAATACTAAGAGATAAACTTGTAGGCAATAGTCTTCTATTTTGTTGTTATTATATGTAGATAGGCTATCATTCTCATTGTTGTAGTGCAAGTATAATAATAATATCCGTATCCCAATTGTTATACAAAGGTAAAAGTAAATATATGGCCTACTAAATGTAAGAATTAAAGGCCTACCTATGAACGCTTTTTACGATAGCACACTATGTGCCTTCTATGCCTTTTAATAACTAGAATATAGCCTACTACAAAGACGGCAGAGAATCTAAAGCACATTCTACATATTTTTTTTATTTCAGACTACATTCTCTGAACATAATAAAATCTTTGGCTTGAAGCGTCGATTCAGTAACGCAGTCTGTAGAATAGTTTTTAGGGACAGGATAGACAGAAATCACAAAATTCTAGTGAGTCAGACACTTACTAAAACAATGAGCAAACAACATTATAAAGAAAAGATATAAATCTCCAGCAAGAAGGGACTGATAGAGATATACCCCTTACCTGAAATTAAATATATACAACGTCATATTGTTTGGCTATATATAAACTTTAATAATGCTCGTATTTTTATAGAATTATGTCCATATACTGTACCATAAACAGAAATCTGTTTTAAATAGCATCTGTCGCTGTCCAGTCGTATTTACCTCTTAATTCTTTAGTTCTCAAGAAAGAGTTCAATTCCTCAATAGGCTACGCGGTCTTTCTGTGGCCCGGGAAAATAGGAGTCTACTCGCTTTCTTCTTTATCCTCCTGTATGGTGGTAGTGGAATGGTTGTACAGTCCTTGAGCCATGAGTTGGAGAGCCAGGCCATTTTTGTACCCATTGGCCTTTTTAATTTTAGCCCTCTTATTCTGAAACCAGATTTTGATTTGGGATTCATTGAGGTTCAGTTCTTGGGCTAGTGACTGTCTCCGTTGTTCCGTTATGTACCGATTAGCCTGGAACTCGGTTTTGAGTCTCTGCAGCTGTTCAGCTGTGAACGCGGTTCTGGGTCGCTTGTCCTCTTTTTCGTTTTTCTTCTTTTTCAATTTCCGTGTCCTTGGGCCTGATGTAGAAACAACAATGAAACGAACACATAAATATCAGTAAGTCCTGTGGTGGGCAAAATGGGTTTTTAAACCAACATTGTCATTCCAGGCTATAGACAACGTGTAGTTTTGCCATTTGTTTGACCTGTAAAATACTCAAGTTTCGTTTATTGCCTAACTTTCTTGTTTGTTTTGCATTCAGTTAAGTAGGATAATCTTAATTACACCAACAGGACAAATAGGCCAAGTTGATTTAATGTAGCCTATTATTGCCTACGTTTAGGCTGAGTAGGACTGTGGCAGTATTTAAATCAAACTATTTACTAATTATAATTGAATAAGCATGAACTCGTGTGCTTTCAAATATGAGTTCAGCAATGTTTTTATAACGCCTACGTAAAAAAATATAGCATTTTAAGTGGGCCTAACTTAACCTATAGCCGTATAAATATTGCATTTAAATGTTGCACACGTTTACGTCATCATGCAAGGTGCATGCGTCACTGATAGCTCAAGGAGGCCTCAGTCCTATTTTGCCAGTTTAACTGTGCATTTTTACATTTTTATGAAATGTAGCAATGTATGGGAAGAAAGAACATAGGCTATACGTCATGGTGAAAGAAAGACAGATATTTACATCTTATTTGGGATTGTAATATGAAAAACAATGGACATTATATCAGGATTCAAGCGTAACTAGTCTATCACGGTCCGGTGAATGTTTTAGTACAAAGGGTTGTGGCTTTGTTTGATTCCAACTCACGAAACACATCTGACTCCATTTCTACGTAGGCTAAACTGTCTTCAATGTGGCCTGGTTTGAGCGGGGCACAACCCACATCATTCAGAGAAACCGGCACAATCAGGACAAAATGCACAGTTCCTCGATTATCATGGCACCGGAGTTATGCAATTCTTTAAAAACATGACATCGCACTAAACAATAACATCTCGAAGCTAAGAAGTATTGTTTGGTTAATTGTCGATCAAAAGTCTACGTTTGAAAACATTGAGTAGGCTAGTCTGTGTGTGCGTGTTATAGACGTGTTATTATCATTCTGTGATCTTCTTTATGCTGCCCTTTAAAAAACTAAAGTTATAAAGACTCCACGCATAAACAGACAATAAGACCTACATTCATGTTTAACGTAACAAAAGGTCAACTGGTGTCAATACATTTGCAGTAGCTATTGCTCCTTTCAAAAATAGATTCAGTCGATGCATTGACGAATTATATCACATGTTTTGTTAAAATCCTTATTCTGATAGCTCAATCACACAACCAATCGTCCTTGTCAATCAATCAATATTTCCTTATACGATGTACTGTCAAGTTCAAGGAGATCGAGGAAAAGTAGCACACTGTCAACCAAACCCGTCTCTATCATATATTCGTCCAGGCTGTAAACTGTAACCAGATTTGTCTGTAATTTATTTTTGTTGAATACTAAAATGAATTAATGCATATATGAAACTGATTTGTTAAGACCCTATACGCTTAGTAGCCTTGAGGTTCACATGCCTAGGCCTTTGGCATGTGACGGGCTACGATTATTCTTTAAACAGAAATACAGTATGCAGGCCTACTATTATGTAGCTTGATGTTATTGGGTGATTTTGGTTTGTTAAATCTACTGTTGAATTTAAAGTATGAGATTATATGCGACCTTCATCTATTTAAAATCTATTAAATTGTCCACGTCCAAGTTTACTTTGTCACTAGGCAAAACGTTTAGGATATGTAATTTTGATACATGACGACCATAACGTCTGTTTACAGGTATAGACTGGCTACCCTTGAATGTGTCCAAACATAAGCTATAGTAGGCCTATCGCTAACATGATAACATTAGATCTGTCATGATAATAAGTGTGTGTGTGTGTGTGTGTGTGTGTCTGTGTACGAGCGAGCGAGTGTGTGCCCGCGTCAATGCAAACAGACAATGACTTTTAACATACAAAATGTGTTATTTTTTGTTCTTGTTTGATTTGATCTTATTTCGGCTTCTGTAATACTGTAGATTTGTATACATTAATTTGTTTATGTGTCTATGAGACACAGAGAGAGAGAGAAAGAGAGAAAGAGAGAGAGAAAGAGAGAGAGAAAGAGAGAGAAAGAGAGAGAAAGAGAGAGAAAGAGAGAGAAAGAGAGAGAAAGAGAGAGAAAGAGAGAAATTGTATAGGTGGGGGGAGTAAGGGGTTTCTACATCGGCAAACAGCCTAAATATATAACCAAGATAACTAAGTATCACTCGAATAGTGATAAACAGAAAAACAGAACATTCAGAGACTGTAGCGTCTTACCAGATGAAGGCCGGTCCGAGTATCTCGTGCAGTAAACCCACGCAGGCCATAACATGGGCTGGGATTCTTTAGCTGGTGGAGATCCTCCATTACTGGCACTCACAACCATAATTGACGTGGTGTTGTCTCCAAACCTCGTTGTAGTCCCATTGCCTTCGCCTTGTTTGGATGGGCTTTGCTTAGAAGACGGGGAGGAGGACGAGGACGACGATGAAATGCTGTCACTGCTGCAGTTGGAATCCTGGGAAAGGCTGCTGGCGTGAGATGGCCTTATTATCAACGGGTTGACGTTTTCTCTGCCCGATGTCTGTGCCCGCTCCCGCTCTCGCTCTCGCTCCCGACCCCCCTGCTCCTTCTTGCAGCCGAAGTCTGGCCGTAGAATATTGTCAATAAAAAAGTTTGTTGTCCTGTGGACTTGCTGAGCTGCCTGGTGGGGCAGAATCGCAGGGGACGGTAGATTCGGGGAGAGGGACACGCTTTCTCCCTCTGTCGAATCACGGCTGTTTTGATCCTTTTGCTCTTCCATAGCTGGAATAATTTTCGGCTGGAGCGCAAACTCTCCACGCCAAACTCCACTTGTTGCTCAATACCGTATCCAAATTGAACAAATTAAAGAGCAGTGCTGTTTGATATTGTAGAATGTGTATACCTTTGCTTGAATCTAAACCATCTACAGCGTTAACATGTTGGTTCTTACAGCAGTCCAAGTGCAATCATAGTCTTGCCATAGCCTACACCGCAACCCAGCCTATCCGCATTACGCGCAGCAACGATATGCCTGCCGTCTCCTTATGTACGTCAACGCGATCTTTCTAAACTCTCCTAAAACCGTTATCCCCCTCACATACTTTTGTTACACCAACCGGAAGCACGTGAGTGCATACACACGTGCAATAGACCAATCAGTTGTGGAGATCCTCGCTGTCACTACTGACGACGTCCAATCACATTTAATGTTTCTCAGAAGAGAAGTAATAGATGGATTCAGGACTCCAAACAAGGGATCTTAATAGTGCACTGTACCCTCTTGCTACGGTAGAATGTTTCTCTCCAATAGATTATGAAACAACAACTAGAGATATCTATAAGTAGGGTCACGTGGGCACTGAAAAAAGTATATCGATTTTATTTTCAATTTAATTTTGTTTGGCAGACCTTCATTTTATATTTCCTTACTCTAGATTATCTCCATGATCACCTATCGAGTGAAGTCCCAACATTTCAGAAATAAAGCAAGGAGAAATTGAAAGATCTAATTTTTTCCCCCCAAATGCATCATTTATCATGTCAATAAGTAACATTATTACTATGAACAGTTATAACATCTTCAAACACATAGATTCACTGATTACCTCCAAACACTTTATGAACCCTGCCTATGTCGCTACGGTAACTGTGAGGTTGACTATGGGAAATTAGGAACATGAGCGGTGACAAACAATGAGATTTTTGACTTTGTCAAAAACATAAAACATTTATTTATTTATTTTATTTTACCCTGACATCACGTTGAGAATCAGTGAATAGATTCGTTAATACCCTACTATTTCCGGCTATTCTGTAGGCCTCTGTGAAAATTACAGTTGTCTCTCTAAATGCAAAACAATTCCATTTTACATTACAGAAACAGTAATGATGAATAATGCTCACAAACAGGTAGGCATATAGCCCATATTTGCATTGCATTATCTGTAAGAAATTTAAAATGCACAAAGAGATTAATGTAGACCGACTTTAAGAGATTAAACGAAAACGCTGCTGCGCAGAGAAGATGTTATACATTTTCAAATGTTGCTACATGCACCTTTTGCCATTTCGATCCTGGTTGAAGACTTAAATGACCACGCTCTGATCAGGCGACTGCCCTCTCCAGTTTTGTCTCATTAAATGAAAGCAGACAAGCCTAACCTTAATTGGTCTAGTAATAAAGAAAGTTCTCTTGAAATCATAGAATGGATTCATACTCAACATGCTTGCATTGAAATCTTTATCCCAATGCTAGTGTGGGTACTTAATTAAATTCTAATTAGGACACTATCAATATGCTATTTAGCCAAGTGGCCATTGTGAAACGCAGTCCTTTTCAGACGGTAAATGAGGACCCATGCTCTTATCTTGCCTGCAAGAGACGCCTTGAGAGGGACTGCAAAAGATAATTTATAGGTTTTAATTACCCCTCATTCCGCCTGATCAGCTTGGCGTTCATCACAAGAGGTTGAATAAAACCCGGTCAAAAGCGTTGTCACTATGCCTTGGCAGAACGCTTAATCAAAGTAAGCAGAGCCGTAGTGCACTCTGCGGGGATGGCCACGTAATTTCCAAGGTGCTGATAAAGCCAGTTGAATAATGCGTAAGTCTTCGGAGACACCATTTACAGAAATGACTTTATTGACGGCTTAACGTTGGTAATTCATTTTACCTTTCATGTACTGGGCCTGGATTTGTTACAGTAATAGGATGATAAATGTACTGACGGATTGCAGCTCGTTTTATTGAACACACACTCCCACACACACACACACACACACACAATTTCTGTCTCTCTTCTTTCTTTCTTTCTTTCTTTCATACACACACACATGCACACACAACGACATACACACTTCACAAAACTGATGAATGCACTTTTACTTTTAGATTTCTACTTTATTAAAATCGACTCCTGAACATTCGGGTTTCCTCTGGTGAGAAGAAAATATTACCAAAAAATTGGACTGTTCTACATCGGTGTGTTCAAGGTTGTCCTAAGTCTAAAGTCTAGTCTGTTTTTTTGGATGAGAATATATGGGTCAAACTGTCCATTTGGACACGTTCGTGGAGGCTATATGGAGTTCAGTTATTGCAGATGTAGCAGATCAGTTATCGGCTATTTTAGTTTTAGCGTGAACATGAAGAATTATGGGCCCACCCCTGCAGTTTTGCTGGAACAATACAGTAGTACTAATACAGTAGGCCTATAGTTCCTCAATTTGATATAACATTTGAGATGAGTTTAAATCTGAACTGCTATATAGCCTGTAGGTAGGAAGAATAATGAATTCAATAGGCCTATCCTTGAATAGGCCTAGAATCTGAAAATCTGGTTGATTCTGTGAGATTGTGAATATGGATAAAGTATTACTTTTTTCAGATTAGCCTACTCGATGCACACGAATTGAATATAACGTTTTTTCTGGGCTTTTTAAACATGTAGCCTAACCTAACCCTTTCTTTTGAACGAAAGTACTATAGATTTTCGAGAGAAAGATCCGATTATGGTAGTTCACAAGATATAAAAGGTAAGTGAAATGCTTAGGCAAGGTCACTAACAGTGAGACATCTAGGCCTATAGCACAGGTAAACTAAATAAATCATAGGCTAAATAAACGAAGATTTGTTTTCCAACAATTTAGTTGTCACAGAAGACGTATTGACTAATAGGCTGCATGTAGGTCTTACAATGCCTAGTAATATCCTGTAGGCTATGTCTGTCTTTTAATTTATGCCACTTGTAGGCCTAGTCTTAGTAAGGGTTTGTTTACATGATCTTGAAATAGAATTAGAGTACATCAAGACATGGGGAGAAGTCTAGGTTACAACAACACAATTTAATCGGTCGATCAGTAGACCAGTGGTAGCCTATTTCAAACAATGAAAATACATTTACACCATACATGTCAAAACAAAACGTCACCGTTCCTTGAAGACAGGCCTGTTGGTGCAGGTTAATGTAGTATTCTGGAGTGTTCTGGATACCCCTTGACCTCGGCGTCACTGCGTGTAGAAATGATGAGTTTTCATGTGCGATACAAGGGATATGCGACACTATGCTGTCCCCCAGCGGTAACACGATTACATTGTGTTTCACCGTCTCAAAGCAGTGGAAACGACTCACACATTTTAGAATGCTGTTCTATTCGCAATTCGTAACAAAATAAAGGTCTCGGGTGACATCTGGTGGTGACGATTGCAGATGCGCCTTCTCTTTTCTCCATTTACGCGTTTGCACACATTTTTGGTGTCCCTTTGCAATGCCACCATGACTGTCTCTTTTTTTTCAAGAAAATTAAACAAAGGAACAAATCTATTTTGGACAATGTACTTAAGCGGGCTTCTGAGAACAAGTATAAATACTATAATCAAATTCAGAATGACCAAGAATATTTTATGACGTTTACGCTACCTTACTTAACGTGCATCAATCACATCTATGTTAGGCGAAATACAAGTTGCTTCTCTGCCAACGAGGAAATTCTCAACAGTTGTCCAGTAGATGGCAGAAGAAACCAAATGAAACCACTGTATAGGTGTCTCATAGTTGACCTCTCCTCATTCCAGAGCGCTGCCAATTCTACGTTACAGATGCAACTTCCCAACAATAGTATCAAGGACCAAAAACATTAAATAAATTGTATATGTCCAATATCTGTTTTCTACTGCCTCTACAACTATGGGAACGCCCACAGACAGTGTTCACAACCACAAAACATTGAACTCGTTTACTGAATGGTTCCATTAGTGTGACAACTGAATGGTAATAGTGTTATAACTGATGTTTGGTGAACAGCTAAGGAACAGATTCCAAGCAAGCGAGTAGTGAAGGGAATTCATGAGAAGACGATGAATGATTTAAACGGAGCCATTTTGAAGCAGTGATCCCAGGTGGAATATTTTCCTCAAACAAAGCAGATTGATTTCAACCCTCTCTCACAATGCCCATAGTCTTAATATGTCATCTCTCCAGGGAATGTCCTTGATGTATGTTAATTCAAGGGCAGTGTTGTGTAAATATGAGACGAGTGGAAATGTATTCCTGAATGAGACACTAAATGGTACCAGGACCATCACTCTGATATGAATGCATCATCCAAATGACTTCATTATCTCAAAAGGGTATCATGCAATGGCGTTCTGGATCACCCAAACAGCATGCAGAGGTGGGATATGTTACATGTAAACATACACACTGCTTCCTGTTCTCTGTCACCACACACACCGTTGCATTAATGTGTCACCATTTCTGTGTGAAACCGCTCACTTTGAATGGAGCTATACAGTCAGTTTTGCAGCTCAGGTCTCAAATACCTTCTTTTTTTTTTTGTGCCGTGGAGGTGGAGAGGATGTTTGCATACTAAACTGTAATTATCATTCAGCTCTCCCTCCCTCCCTCTCTCTCTCTCTCTCTCTCTCTCTCTCTCTCTCTCTCTCTCTCTCTCTCTCTCTCTCTCTCTCTCTCTCTCTCTCTCTCTCTCTCTCTCTCTCTCTCTCTCTCTCTCTCTCTCTCTCCCAAGACCCCTTTTCCAGTCCTCTCCACTAATAAAACATGAGGGCCCCCTTCTCCCCTCATTTATTAGTCAGAGGAAACTGGGGTCAGACCCAGTTGATCTTTGGCCTACACCTATCATGTATAATTGAGGAGTTAATGCAGATAAATAATTAAGCTATTGAGAGTCAAGATGACTGGTCAGGGATGGCTCCTTCCACTCATTATCTCTCGGTGACATCGTCAGGGCAGGGAGACAGGCGTTGGCATGGAGAATTTACAATGATGGAAAGGATTTGGAAAGATCAGCTAGAACGAAGTGGCTAGTTTTGGAGACTTGTTTTGATCCCCCTATTTTTCAGTTTCTTTTATTTCACATTTTGTTCATGGGTGTTCCCGTTAGTGTATCCCAGAGTATATCACACACATTCTGGTGCTCAATTGTTTAGACTCATAGAGGGTCCTTATCTATTTTCATGGAGGATAATAGTTTCTGCTTTCCTCCCAAAGCTAACAATATCCAGAGTTAGAGGATCGGGCAACCTACAAGTCACTGTGAGTTTCGATTGTGAAGACGAGGTCATGGTTGGTTGTTGTGGTACACTAACTCATCCATTGCTGTAGGGTCTGACCTTGTTTACAGTCGGCCCCTGTTCAAACCCACCACAGCGCTTGTCACTGTGTCCTCCGTGACATTGGGCACCAGCTTCAGTTACTCTCAGCAAAAAAGTAAAATGATCGGGTGAGCTTGATATGAGTCGCCCACTACAATGGAGCCAATAGCCTCAGTCCTGTGAATAACAACTGCAAAGCAAACACACATCATTTACTTTCAAAGAAAGTTACAGTAATTATATGAATCTACAGTTACCTTCTAAGAGATACCAGAGTGTCTTTCAGAGTGACATTTCCACTGAATATGTGAAGTTACAAGTTACACAGCAAAAACAGAGTTTTCCTCCTCGTTGTCCACTCTGTTCTCTCTGACAGACACTAAACTGTGGTCACAAGTCATCCTGATGAGGAGTGAGAGGACGCCAGTTTGTGTTGTTCCAAACAGGAAACTCGTTCTTGCGCGTTTGACATGACGACAACCATGGGGGATCTTGACATGTTTTGACTGCTGACAATGAAAGGTCAAAATATATTTGCCTCATCCGCAGTTGTGCTCAGGCTTGAAGTTGAGAACTGTGTCCTACTTAAATACAACGCTTCACTTTGACCACACTGACAACGATTCAATGTTCAAATTGTATTGACGTTGTTGTCGTTGGGGGGGGGGGGAAATAACTCACGTCCTGGTGTTGCTGGGTCATGTCTTCCTGTCATCATGAGACTTCACGTGTTTCTGAAGTTGGGGTCCACATGGACAAATCAGAGAAATCAATGTTTGATTAGCTTTCTTTCGAATCTAAAGATTTTTTTTGTCGTTCAACGCTAGCCTCATTAGCAGCCTGGGGAGAAGGACCCTCATCTACGATGCTGGCAGGAGCCACTAACCTTTCCATGGGCCCCTGGAGGAGCTGTCAGCTCATTTATATACAAGTCGTGTCAATTTCAATGCTAAAGGGCGGCTAAATACAATTTGTGTTGAGGTAAGTTTAAAACACAAGGTGTGGTCATTGGGAAAGGTTGCTGATCAGTGTTTTGGCTTGTTTCACTGCAGCCAATCGAACATTTCTTTCATCTGTCTCTCTTTCTCTATCTCTCTCTCTCTCTCTCTCTCTCTCTCTCTCTCTTCCTTTCTTTCAATGGTTTAATAATTTACTTTATTCTTTAATGGGTCAAGGAAATAATAGTCACCCCATAACCCTGATGTTCCTTGCTAGAACTAAATTATCTAATGGCCTGAATCCTTTTTATGTCTTACCTTTGCAACTAATCTTTTGATGCATTTCATTCAAACAGACAATTCAATTAGAGGAAGGCAGGTTTCGGCATGATTGACCTGCAGTATAAATCGCACCACAGTGAGAAAACTGAAAGATGAATGTGAGACAGAAGAGGAATCACTGGAAAAGCTTGAAAACTCAGAGTGTCATGCAGAGTTTAAGACTCTTGCGGCATGTGAACGATTATGTGTCATACGCAAAAGATGACAATCAGAGAGCCAGAAGAACAGGGGGAGGGCGAGGTGGGAGGGAGGGTGAGGGAGGGAGGGAGGTGACAAAGGGGACATAGGGGAAATGATAGGACCTTCTACCCTCATCGAAGGGCTCGGTTTGAAAGAGTGTCATGATCCATTGTGTGTGCGTATGTGTCTGTGTGCCTGTGTGTGTGTGTGCACGCGCGCGCGTATGTGTCTGTGTGCGTGCGCACGTGTGTGTGTGTGTGCCTGTAGTTTATGTGCATGTGCGTGAGTGTTTGTGTGTGTGAGAGTGTCGGGTCATGATGGATCGCTTCGTCCCTCCGAGCCCCTTATTATGCAAAGCAGCCCAGAACATAGATGTGTCTTTGACAGCCATACACTCCGGTACGGCCATTTCCCCAGCTGTGAATCATCTTCTCCTTAGCGAGCCATCGGAGGAATGCAGATTGAGAGACATTACTCAGCTCTGGGCTCCCCAGTCTGGATTCGGACACTACAGAAGAATTACACACGGATGAAGTGTCATAGTGGAGCTTGATAAGTGTCTCCTGTTTCCAAATGCAAATGCCAGCACAGGAAACACCCAAGGGCATTACCAGGATGGAGGTTGTTGACCTTGGGAAGGAGAAAACCATCCAGCGTTTCTGATCCCCAGTTTGTTGGGTTGAAGAGTCGGCCCAGGCAGTTGATGCTGACCTCACAACCAACACGTCAACCAACACGTCACAATCATCACGTCACAATCGTCACGCCACAATGTCAATGTCACAATCGAAATCCATTCCACTGAGGCGTCAGTTTTTCGTTAAAACCACCGACAGAGTTGGCATTCTGGTGGTGATTGGCCACCGGCAGCTCAGTCTTTGGGGCTTTGTTCTTTAAAGTATCTCAAACAGCAACAAGAGCATGAGAGAAAGGTGTGGAGGCTCCCAAGCAAGGCAACTGTGCATTTTAATGACGGTGAATGGAAATGATCCTGTCTGTTCCTGAAAGATGACACGACCCAGGAAGTCTCAGAGGCACTGGTAAAGGTGACACAGTACAACAAGGCTTCAGGAGTGTCACTTTTTCAGGCTTTCAATCTTTTGATTTTTTAAAGAGGAAAACCACATCAAAGGCACGGTTTAATGTTAAGAATTGTTGGAAACCTAGAAGTTTAGCAGAGTAAATCCTTTCCACATCAATCTACCTGTGGCAAATGCTGTTCCTCACACCTTAATGAGCAGAGGCCTAGGGGAATTCTTCACCTCACTGTCTGAATCCCACCAGTCCCTTATCCATTCTCACCGACAGCACCCCCCCCCCCCCAACCCCCCCCCCCCCCCCCCTCACACACACACACATACACACAAGCCTCAGTTTGACCGGTTAGGTCAACCCTTGCATCCATGCAGTCCATGCTAATTAAAGACAAGCAGGGAGAGGTGCAGACTCGCAGACACATCCTCGTCTGAATAACGATCGAACAAAACAGAGCCCCCTCAGTGTACCAGCGCCATAACAGTCAAACTCTCCACACCGCTGGACACCAACACCCTCCAAAAGAACCCCACGCACCACACACTGGCACGGCGATAAACTCTACAATTCTTCCCCTTTCATGTTTTTAGGCATAATTTTTCAAGGCGAATGTGTTCCTTGGCTGGTGTGATGGAGGATCTGGGAGGTCCAGACAGTGGGGATGGGGACCATCATTACTCCAATATGAGGGCTGCTTCTCAGCTGTCACACCACATCACATCTGAGCAGCCAGCCAGACTTGTCCCCCCATCTATCAGGGAGCTTACCATCCTGCCTGTCACTCGCCAATCGCTCTCTCTCTCATTCGGGAGGGCTCAGTCTGGCCATCCATCTTGTCGCGAGTGACACCTGCTATTGTTGATATCTCAGTTGCATGGGAAGCTTGCTTTCCTACCCTGATGTTGTGATTGTGGCGGCACTCTGGTGATCTGGAGGCGGGATAGGTTATCATAAAAGTTTTGTCAAAGAAATTAGCTGTGGCAACGACAAGCACACACATGCAAGCACACACACACACACAAACTAGCAGTGCCCTAAAATAAAGTGGATTTCAAAAGTATAACATCAGAAAGATAAGTTCTCGTACAATATGCATGATTATAACATGCAAAGATATAATATAATATAATAATGATGATATTAAATAAATAATCCATTAATAATCTGAGAGCCTAAACGGTGGACTGCATGGCACCAGCCGTTGTTCTTGAATCAAAGGCTTTGTCATCTTTCACTGCCACAACTAAATGCGGTTTTGCCTGAAACGAACATACTGACGTGCTGACCAGGTGTACATCTGGCGACATCATGACAGTGTAAAACCCCAAACCAGTCATCTGAGCATCTCTGCTTCCTGGAAGGGCTGCTGTGCCTGTACTGTGACACAGTGTGGTGTCGTGTCAAAAGCTGAAACACCCCCCAACCCTCTAGCACTGCAGCCGTCAACAGGAAGCCATGAGACTTCCAGAATAGACCAGCCTCTGGACTCAGGGATATCATCACTTCTTTTTCACCTTGTTAGCTTCTTCCTTCCCCAAGGGTGTGAACACAGACAAGCAACTGCTAATGATCTGGTTCCTAAGATCAGATAAGATAATTAACTCTGATATTAAACATTCCCAGATGTCTGTTCTGCGTTGAGCTCATCTGAGCTACTCTGCTACCCTTCTCTGATGGGTGATCTAATATTTTTATCTCAAAAGAAATGTGAGTAAGAGGTGTGTGAGGTATTTAACACTTCCTTAATGATCCCAGATGAGGTGTGATTCTTGAGTGACAAGGTGATGTCACAACCCATAACATCTTGTCTCTTTGTAACGCATGCTCACAAGTTTTGAAAAAACTACAAGCACCGTCTTGTGACATGATCTAAACTGTGTTTCCACAATTCTGCAATACAGTCATGACTGTTTTGTCTTAGTGGGAGTTTTTAATGTTGTTAATCTAAACCCTTTAAATGATAAATTAGTGCGCTGGCAAGATGTTAGATGACGATGACAGATGGTTGACATTTTATAGGTATATTGAAAAAATACACCTTTTTTGTGATTATAGCTAAGTTGATCAAATCAGCAGATTGGAGAGGGAAACAAAAAAACAACATGGCTGAATGTTGTTCATCAATGCTTGCTAATATTTGTTCTGCATGATTGCTGTTTAATTGATGGTAATGTGTAAACAGCTGTTCATCCCTACTCCAGGTGGAAACTCACTCACACACACACACACACACAACACCACCCTCCTTAGAATTAGACATGTCGATTTAACAGTGTGCTATAAAGATTCTCAATCACATCAATTCCCCTTCATATCAAGGTCTGCAATCAAATACCCCGTGTTTGTTTAAGTGCTTGTTCATGACGGTTGCTGACCAATTACATTCATGAATAGGCATGCCTTCACAATGGCCATTTCTCTCCATTGGTAACCAACTAACATCTTCCTGAAGGCACTTTGATCCACAGGTTTGTTTTGTCCTCTCTCCCCCTGAACTGCTAATGACACTGTGTCGTGAGTCTGCATTGATCAGTGTCTGGGGAGAAGGATCCTCCTGGACTCTTCCAGCTCTCTCATCCATCCCCCAGGCCTGCAGGAGGAGACAGCCCCGGCCGTTAGACCGCTGGATGAGGAAGGGACAGGTGAGTCAGCTTTGCAGAATACAGATGAAAACCCACAGGTGAGTTAGCTGAGGAAACGGTATGGACAGCAGCCTCCCCCCCCCCCCCCCCAAAAAAAAATATGTATGTTCAAAACACTTGCCCAATTTTAAAAGAATTGCCGTGGTTCTGCTAGCAAGAGGTGTTTGTGGACAGCGAAGTGATTCTGTTTACCTAATTACAGTTATGGAACTAGACACTGATGTCTGCAGTAGTATGAATGGCATCCTTATAATGGGGATGTTTTTAACACACAATGTACATCTGCACAATTTGTACATCCATTTGGCTAGAAGCGTCTGCTAAAGGAATTAAAAAATGTAGGCTATATATGTGCATACATGAATCATCAGTCTATGTTCAATTAGTGACAGACAACATACTGTAAAACAAGATTTATTGGTGTACACCAGGACAAAATCCGATACAATGAAAGCCTTTACACAGTGATGAAAGCTGAAGCACAAGACCCATGGCCCTGCAAGTTTGCATTCATCTCTGTGCTGTTGCTTTTTAGATACACATATTGTAAGTGCTACTTCTGAACACAATGTATTCTGTTCAAGGTTATCACATTCAAACGAATCACCATAATTTACTTTGTAAATCTCTTTACCCATAAGTAAAGAGCCTGATGATTTTATGAACTTTCCCAACAGAGAATAAACTTAAATAGAACACCAACAACGAACTTTACTGCGCACTGTACCTCAAAGAAAAGGGAAAGGAAACAGTCTTTATACCTGAGGGGAACTTTAGTCAGGATACAACATGAAACCAGAGAAGGTGCTGTACTTATTGTTATTGCCTCCGTGAGCCTTGCCGCCGTCCAGTTTAATGTAAATCTCGTCCCCAGACTCGAGGTGTAGGACGACGCTGTTGCTCGCATAATCATAGTTTTGATCCGCATCCTGAGCGATTGCACTTGCCCGAACCTGTGAAGTCAGACACACATTTTAACTTACAACGAGTTATTAGATGGAACTTCTGATCTACAACTGTGAGATTGTATAGCTACTACATCTACTGGTCTGGAGCGGAACCACGTGCGTAATTTGCGCACTGGACATAAAAATACATTTGCATTCCGCGATTAAATGAATGCGAACATTTTTGTATTGTTCATGCTTAGATGTCTAATTAAGCTAAAGATATATATATATATATTATACATTGCGGTATCTCTTTTGCAACATTTATTGAATGATTACCTGTCCGTTTTTGCACAAGTCAGCCCACATGCTGGTTCCATCTCCGCCCCTCATTAGCACATGATACGTGAAAAAATAGATTCCGGACACTAGGCAGGTAAACTTTCCGGTAGATGGATCGTACTGATTTCCCAAGTTTGTAACAACATCGTCAAACTTGAGAACCTCGTATCCTTCATGGGGATTCTTCAGACCTACATAAAATGCTATCTTAGCGCCATCGGATGAAGTGTTAACTTCATCTGTTTCGGTCTTTGCGGTCCCTGACGTTACCGCCGGATAAACAGCCTTTCCGGAATCACCCCTGTCACCAGGTGGTCCTTTTGGACCGGGTGGTCCTGGTTCACCCGGGGGGCCTCTGGGTCCCGGTTTTCCCGGCCTGCCCGGTTCCCCTTTAGTTCCTTGAGCCAACGGCGGCGGAGGGATGGCGTTAAGGTCCTGCATCACCTCCATTGCCGTAGCGCTCGGTTTTGAAGTGTACGGATCGCAGATCATTCGACAGGTGCCCATCATCTCATAATGAGCCGAAGTCTTGGAACTTTGCACAAGCAGCGGTATTGCTATGAGTAGGGCCAACACCATGACGATGCCAACCACTGTCGCCACAAGTCGCTTCCTCTGCACTATCCGAGGAACGAGCGATGAAAAGTCAGATGATCTTGGAGAAGTAATTGTGAAAGATTAAAAGAAAAACCGTATTGAGTCGCAAAAATTTAGGCAATCGCTCTCTTTATTCAGTACAGCTAAATCTATTTCGTTGGGAACCAGAAGCCTTCGGCGGTCCTGCCACTATCACAGTGCGTCAGAGAGCTCACACACTGAGGCGACGCGTCTTGACATAACTGGGCTCGCGCTGGTTCTCCGCGCCTGGGTTAGGAGCGCCTTGAGCAATTCTAGTCCATCTGGATGCAGGAGGGGTTACGCTGACGTAACAAAACACAGAATAAAGCCTGTTGCTATTAGGATTATGATCAAGACATTAATATAGCAATCTGTATGTATGAAATACAAATCCTTAAGTTTCGGTTGATGAGGAATTGGAAAGGTAAAGCTTGATGCGAGCTAGTTTATTGTAGAATGTTAAACATGGATCGGTAGGCTATTCGTTATCCGTTACAAAAGAAACAATGGGTAGGTTATAGGCTACGCCATTGGATTTTATTTTGTGAGTTTTTCTCCTCTCAGGAGTTGCTGTCTGTCAGCACCACACTTGTTGCTATACTTTGACTTAAACATCGAGAACAAAAAAACACTTATTGGTATTTACTGACAGGGCCGTAATTATAATCAATAATTATGGCAAGGATGAATGATACTTTGGAACGTGCCGTACTGTCTAAGCAGAACACACAGCTTAGGTTTTTTCAATTAGTTTCAAATCTCCAGGGAACTGATGGTTTCCCGTCTGAAACAAATATGTTAATCCGCATGTTCCAGGGCTGGTATTTAACATTTCACACCCCGTCTCAGCAAATAAGATTGCAGCTTAGAGTTGCATCAACTCATTTCTCACATGTGTTGAATATATGGTTGGCTATCACATTCAAATCCAATGTATTTTGGTCTTTATTCAAATGATTCACAGTCTGTAAATGACGCTTCGTTATGAAATAATTAGCATAATGTGCTACCAGACTTTTGACTGAAATAGGCTTTGCCAAGGTCGTTGGACGCTGCAGAGGCAGCTTGGTGATCTGAGGTCAACGTAAGCCTATAGCCAGCTGGGAGGTTTGCTCAACCTTGTTTATCTCATCACGAACATATAAAACCATCCAAATAAGGTGCCTGAAACAAATGTTGTGACAGCTGCATTTCACACAGTTATTTGATTGTGATGCCCCAGTGGCATGTCTACAATCATGTGATTGTTTTCATCGATGAATAAGATAATCCAGTCATCATGTTGATAGTCTTACATGGGTGAACGATGCTGGCAGCTGAGCCAACAGACTGTCATGTCCAAGCATATAGCTTTGGGCTGTGTGTGTATGTGTGTGTGATGGGGCGAGGGGGGGGGGGGTAGTTGAACATGAGGCTTACTGTCATCTTTATCCCAGGCAATGACACCTCTGAGACTGATTCCATCTCTGATTTGGCTTTTCAGCTACTGGGCGATATGAGTGAAAAGGAAACACACTGGATCGCATGGCCATTGCAAACACGCACAGAACAAGACTGCATCAAAAACCCGGGAAGGTTAGTCTCTGCGTGAGTCATCTCCGCATCCAGCTGAAGTCCTGCCTCTGAGGAAAAACAAAGGGAAGGAAAGGAGGATTGGGAGTGTGCTGCACAGACTACGATGTCACATGAGAGGCAGCTTGACTGGAGGCAGTGTGGAGAGTTCTTGAGTGGCTAGACGGAGACATGTCATGTGTGGAAAAAACTCACCACCACAGAGACAGAAACAAGCTTGGGGCAGTTGCTTCTTTTAAAGGCCTCACCAGTGAGACATGATCTGGACCTGTGTGCCTGGTGAGGAACCTGTGTGCTGGGTGAGAGGTGGAGGTGGAACCCCAGCGTGGGCCATTCGGCTGCATGTGATGGAGGTGGGTGCATCTTAGTGGCAGAGCATTTAACTGCAGATCAAGGTTGCAGGTTTGAATCCCTCTCCTCTCTCCTGAATGTCACTGTGGATGAAAGCACCTGCTAAAATAATTCTTTCTGTAATGCATTCATTTTGCCAGTGCTTTTATCCAGGCGACAAGAAGAGAGGATTTGAAACTGCAACCTTTTGGTCTGCCGTCAAACGATCTACCCCTGAGCTGTACCCATCTCCTATGCATGTGGCAGTCTGTCAGCCATCCAGTAGCAGCAGAAGGCACTGTTTGTGGGGCTGGTACCAAGAGAAACATAGAACTTCAATCTGCCTCACATGGCTTTGACCTTTCCTCGGGACAAGCATGCTTCACCTTTAGGCTAGGGCAGAACAAGTCAGACACGCACCACTGTGCCACTTACAGTCTTCAGGCCAGAGTGCTCCAGTCCAACCCACAGGCCCTGCGTGTCAAAGTATCTCTGCAGTCATTCTGCTTGTTAGCAGGATACCGAGAGGCCCAACACAGGCCTGGGGAGCCTAACAAAGATCTGTTGCATCTTAGCTTGGTTCAGAGTAGAATTATGAAACTTGACACTGACACCATATTGGATCTGGGAGTATATACAGCAAAATTAACACCTGACTTGAACCAGAAATAACTTCCTGTCCGTTGCGCGGGAAGGACACCGGTTTTGAGTCGGGTTTCAGAGAAGACGTTGGGTTTTGAAATGGCACTAATGCCACAAGTAAAACACGAGTCAACACAGTTGGAGACCCTAAACAAACTGTTAATCTCCAACACACAGTTTCACAAACCTTCATGGGGACACTAATGCAGTTTTTCGACTGAGCTGCAATTCGGTGGCGATGATGAGCTTCCTCCTCTGGAAGATTATAGCAGATCGCAGCTAAACCCACTGGTTGACATTGGCCAGAGCCTCATTTTAGTGTTCCTCAGTCACCCTGTTGGACGTTCACATCCACTGGCTAAATGTCCGGGGCTTCCAGTCCCTCCTGACCCACTTCCCTCAGCCTGGCACGTGGCCCTGTGAAAACTGCTATGATGCGCGGAGACTGACTCACATGGCCCTCGCGGCAGCACTAGTGCCCATCTCCTAGCGCCTCGTCCTCAGCCAGGCAGACAGATCTGGGCTTCAGCTCGCCAGTGGATGACTTGGCAGAGGTCCCTACAACTGGCTGGATGTTTCCTGTATTCCCACCTTGGCAATCAAGTAGCTTTACGTGACATCTCATCCTGACAGAGAAAAGATAGGTGGGTGTTGTCAAGATGTGGATTAGAATGAGATTCTCTCCGCTAGTCCTCGTTCTTCTTTTTCAAAACCCCCTGTACATTCAAAACAACAGTAGAACAATGAAAATAGGTTGGCTTAATAATGCACAATTTCAATGCATTGCAAGTTGGTGACAGGATGTGAATCATCACATGACATCCTATATCGCATAAACTGGGATTCATGTAGTAAAAATAATAGATGTGGATAGGTGTGACACTGGCCTCCTTGATAGAAGCAGAGTGAAGAGGCAGCCTGGGGGTTTGAGTTTCTGATCGAAGACAGAGCCCACAGAAGGTATCCCGCACCCCCTCTCCCCCTTCATCTTGACAGACTTGCGGCAGCACGGTTACTGTAATACTGAGGAGCAGGCAGGCTTTCGAGGAAGGCGAGCAGGGGAATGGATTTGGACGTGGTTGGCATTCAACGTGTGTGCGGATAGACCTGTCGCACCAGATGAAAGCTAGCTACTAAAACACATTGCATGACTGGGGTGTATTTACCACACAAACAGATGACAAACAACTGCTCTTAAACTGTGGAAATACAGAAGGCTAGATCAACGATGACAGGAAAACAACACATACTTGCTCAGAATCAAAATCTCCTTATCACATTTAATCAACAAATTGAGACTAGAGCTAGCCATGACCTCTACCCAGTGGTTGGCCTCTTGAAACCATCATCGTCTACAAATGAATACGTCAAATAGACAAGTAAACACATGCACTATAGAGTGGCACAGATGTAAGCCTAGGGGATATAACCTTTAGCAAGTGGCAAAGGCACAATGATGAACTAGAGCTGACAGCCTCTGACCTGCAGTCAACCCTCACTTTTGCTTCATTGTGTTTTTCATTCATACCCCCAGGTTGTGACTCTAAATGACTTTTAGCAACAGTCTGACAAACAAGCTAAAAAGAAAGTCTTGTCAAAATAGAACCTGTAAACGTATAAAAATATGTAACCTATTGTAAATGTTTTTTGTGTGCTTTTTCAAATAACGCATGACCTTTAAAATCCTCTTTCTCAAATCTCACTCACAGTCAACCCTCACTTTTGCTTCATTGTGTTTTTCATTCATACCCCCAGGTTGGGACTCTAATTGACTTTTAGCAACAGTCTGACAAACAAGCTAAAAATAAAGTATTGTCAAAACAGAACCTGTAAACGTACAAAAATGTGTAACCTATTGTAAACGTTTTTTGCGTGCTTTTTCAAATAACGCATGACCTTTAAAATCCTCTTTCTCAAATCTCACTCATAAAAGTGTCACGACTTTTCCGTTTTATTTTGAGCGAAATGTTCCTTTTGGCAAGTTATCTCACGTACACACAGGGACGGCAGTTTGGGCGGGGACTCGGTACTGGGCGGGGACTCGGTGCTGTGTCATAGGAGTAGTAGGAACAAACGGCTAAGCAAGAGAGAACCGACGGGTGAGTAGATATAAAACTATTGGCCTGTAAACACCATGCGTATCGTCAATTTACGTTATGCTGCTATACAGTTATGATATTGACACACAGAAAACAACATGAATTAACTTACACAACCAATCATCTGTCAATCTAACCTTGGTTGTCAAAGTTGTTTGCAAGTTCAACCAAGGACAGCCGAGTTTTTGACTAGCTGTATAACAGTAGAATCAGATTCAGAAGTGTTTAATCGCCAAGTAAGTGGTCACAAACAAGGAATTTACTTTGGTGGGCAGGTAGCACACTAGGAAAAGGGACTTAAACCAGACTTGAGTTAGCTAGCTAACGGCTAATAAAAGCGTCTTGCTAAGGAATATGTAGAAAATGAGATGACCCATATCTCTTTATATCGACTGTCCCACTTTCCGGTTAAGTCACATGTGCAATCCTCCGTACTAGCCTGCAAGAACGTGAATTTGTAGTGTGATCTAAGTAAAAAAAAAAAAAAAAAAAGGTGAAATTCTAGTTTGGTAGAGCTGAACTCAAACATGAAGTATGAAACGAGGTATGAACCAATGTTTTATGAATTTTACCCACTCCTAGCATATGATGCCAAAGGAGGAGATTAGGAAGCCGTTGTTGCGGGCCACTCGGCACCCAGATGCCTCCATGTCTGATCCAGGAAGCCCAGTAGTTGGCATTTTGGGCACGGGAGACTTTTCCCGTTCTCTGGCCCGCAGGCTCGTGACCTCGGGGTTCCCGGTGGTTGTGGGGAGTCGTAACCCCAAACGTTGCTCCTCGCTGTTCCCGGAGGACGTGGAGGTGACCAGCCAGCATCAGGCCGCGTCACAGGCTGACCTGGTGTTCGTTGCCATCCACCCCGAGCACTACTCTACCCTGGGTAGCTTGCGGGAGGCGCTAGCGGGTAAGGCCGTTGTGGATGTTAGCAACAGCACCTGTCTGAACAGGGACGGCCCTTCTCAGGCCGAGCAGCTAGCCGCCATTTTCCCAGAATGCAGTGTGGTGAAGGGCTTCAACGTGATCTCGGCCTGGACCCTGCAGACAGGCCCGCGTGACGGGAGCAGACAGGTAGGACCGCGAGGAGGGGGGAGTGTGTCGGAGAACAAACGACACACACACACACTCCGACTGCTCCAGAACGCGTGTGTGTGTGTGTTGGATCGATGGTAAAAGTGGGAGCGAGAGCAGTGCGGCTCTGACGGATCCCCTCCCTCCCCTCCCTCCCCCCTCCAGGTGCTGATATGTGGAGACAGCAGCCAGGCTAAGAACTCCGTGTTCCACATCTGTCGCAGCACAGGCTTCCACCCCGTAGACATGGGCACCCTCTCGGCCGCCCGCGACATCGAGAACACGCCCCTGCTCCTCTTCCCCTGCTGGCGCCTCCCCGCCCTCGCCACCCTCCTCCTCTTCCTCTTCTTCTACCTCTACAACTTCCTGCGGGACATCCTCCACCCCTACCTCTTTGCGGGGAAGTACGTGTTCTACAAACTTCCCGTGGAGACGGTGAACGTCACCTTCCCGTGTGTTGCCCTGGTGCTGCTGGCGCTGGTCTACGCTCCGGGCCTCCTGGCCGCCTTCCTGCAGTTGTCCCGGGGCACCAAGTACCGCCTCTTTCCTGCCTGGCTGGACGTCTGGCTGCGGAGCCGCAAGCAGCTGGGGCTGTGCAGCTTCCTGTGTGCCGCCCTGCACGCCGTCTACAGCCTGTGTCTGCCCATGAGGAAGTCGGCCCGCTACAAGCTGCTCAACGCTGCCTTCAAACAGGTACGGACCACCAGGACTGCAGAAGGGTATAGGTTTTCTGTTTTTTTTTGCGTGTGTGTTTCTGTTTGTGTGGTGGATGTGTGTTTTATTGGTGTGGGTGTATGTTCTGTGTGTGTGTGTGTGGTCAGGTGAAGGCAGGCCAGGAGGACTCGTGGGTGGAGGAGGAGGTCTGGAGGATGGAGCTCTACCTGTCTGTAGGCATCCTGGCTCTGGGTCTCCTCTCTCTGCTGGCCGCCACATCCCTGCCCACCGTGGCCAACTCCCTGAACTGGAGGGAATTCAGCTTTATACAGGTGACGTGCTGCTCTGCCCATATATACACACACACACACACACTCCCATACATACACACACTCACGCACACAGAGTCTGAGTAGAACAGTTTCACACCTGCTTGAGTTACAGCTTTTAAGGAAGCCAGTCAGCCCATGAGAGTTGTGTATTCCAAACAGCATAAACATCTGAGCTTAGAGACTCTGGCATCCATGTGTGTCTGTTCCAGCCCCTCCTGCAGCACGCCTCTCAACGCAGAGCGGGCCCAGACTTGCTATTATGCCTCCATTTTCCAGGGATTTGTCGATCTTTGTCGCGTTTGAACTTCCCTGACGTATTTATGCTAAGCTGATCCAGTTGGCTTGAGATCAGTCACATGCTGCTAGTCCCCCGTGATGAAAGCCCAGGGCTCAGCCCCGCCTGTCAGACACCCCACACCCAGCAGCCCCGGCCCCGCTACCCATCAAGATCACTGTCCAGACCCCCCTCCCGCCCACCAGACGGGCCTGGAGCTGTCCGGCTGATGGCCGGGCTGGTCTGTAAAAGGCTTGAAGTTAGTGGGCTGGTGTTGCTGTAGGACAGAGGTCCCTCGCTCTGTCAGCAGAGATCCACATCAGGGTGGCGCTGGGTCTGTACTGTACGGTGTCAAAAGATCCAGGGTTTTCCTGTGTGGGAGAGAGCTGTAGATATGTTGTTAAAGGATCCGGGGGTTTCCTGTGTGGGAGAGAGCTGTAGATATGTTGTTGAAGGATCCAGGGTTTTCCTGTGTGGGAGAGAGCTGTATATATGTTGTTGAAGGATCCAGGGGTTTCCTGTGTGGGAGAGAGCTGTAGATATGTTGTGGAAGGATCCGGGGTTGTACTGTAGATGTGTTGTGTGTTGATGAAGAGTCTGGGGTTGTACAGAGAGCTGTAGATGCTGTGTGTTTGGGAGAGGCGAGTGGAACAGCCCCTCCCCCCCCCCCCCCCGACTTAGAGGCTCGTTATCCGTCTTCCTGTTCTTCTTAATGTCATGGGCAGTGCAATAATGAGTGGAACCACAGGTCCACACGCACACACGCTCACTCTCTCACACACACACACACATACACTCCCACCCTCTCTCTCTCTCTCACTCACTCACACACGCACAGTTGCAGGGGCTCATTAAGGACATGTGAGTGCGTAGGTCAGTGCTCCCCTAGGGTGTGTGAGAGCTGTGCAGCCGTCATGGAGAGCTGATGAGCTGCAGTGAGGAGAGACTGCTCCTAGTCCTGCAGCTCTGTCTGCTCCGCCCTGGCCAGCCCTCCCCCTGCACAGCACGCAGACACACACACAGCACGCAGACACACACACAGCACGCAGACACACACCCAGCACGCAGACACACACACAGCACACAGACACACACACAGCACGCAGACACACACCCAGCACGCAGACACACACCCAGCACGCAGACACACACCCAGCTGATTCTAACTCCCGTTTATCTGTTTACACACAAAAAACATCATATGACTAGTTACTCACTAAGGACAGAGATGGATTTATTAACTTAACCTACATGTGAAACCTTCCATCTAAAGCAGTGGTCTTCAACCCTGGTCCTCAGGCCCCACTGTCCTGTATGTTTTAGATGTTTCCCTGCTCCAACACCTGATTCAGATGAATGGATAAAGTTATTGTAATCATTTTTTAATAATGATCTTCTCTTCCCCCCCCCTCCTCCAGTCCAGACTGGGCTACGCTGCCTTAGTCATGGCCACCCTCCACACTCTGATCTACGGCTGGGACCGGGGTTTGGACCCGGAGCAGTACCGCTTCTACCTGCCCCCGCCCTTCCTGCTGGTGGCGGTGCTTCCCTGTGGGGTGCTGCTGGCCCGGCTGGGTCTGGCCCTGCCCTGCGTGGCCCGCAGGCTGGGGAGGATCCGCCGGGGCTGGGAGGAGAAGCGCCACATCCGCTTCACCCTGCCGGAGGACGCCCGGGGAAGCTCCATGGAGGACGTCAGCCGAGTCTAAGACGGATGGAGGATTTATATGTAGACACACACACACACAGGCACGCAAACACACACGCTGGACCGTAGACACACGCTGTTATGTTGACCACACACACACTCGCGCGCTGGTTTGTAGATACATACATGCTGGCTGTAGGGACACGCACTCACACGTAGTTAAACAAAGATACACGCAGACACGTGCACAGGCACACACACACACACCCAAGCAGAAGTCAGGCGTGTAGATGTAAGAGATTCACTGTGTGAATCAGAGGCATCTCTGTATCAGAGAGGACATGAACATCCCACCAGCAGCTCTCTAGGATCTCAATGACTTCCATGCCGCCTGCTGTCTCAACAGATGATTGTCAGCACTTATTTACAGTCAGCCTTCCATCATGTGGGTCACCTACTGATGCTCAGCAGGAAACGTCCTGGTAACAATATCATTTAGGAACATTGTTTGTGTTTCTTAGTGTTTGCTTTTGTTTTCCTGTTAGCTGCAGTCCATGACATCTCTGGTGAACAGGGTCTAAACAATGCATCTTTTTTGTCTTGTGTTATATCATAATTACGTATTTTCTTAAATCAGCGGAAAGCCTACGAATAAATCATAATTATAGACCGGGGTGTAGATTTGTCGAAGTTTGAGCTTGTTCTTTAGTGGTTGTTATTAATGCTTTGGCTCCAAGGTCTGCCTGTAATGAGTCTGAATCTCAGCTGGCTTCCTGGTTACCATTGTCCGTTGCTAGGGGTGGGACAGGTCAACCTCGGAGACAATGTAGAATGAATGCGTTCTCTAACCTAAGCTGTTAATTTAAAAGCATGTTATTTGTTTTAAAACAGCTGGAGACTCATTTTAGTCTCATTCATGCACTAGTTCTTTTTTAGGATGTTATTTTTACCAAATATAACGTCAGGTCCAGTCTTTGCTGGCCTGCTTGCCTGTCAGTAGCTGCATATGTGTCTGTCTGAACCTATATCTCTAAAGTATGTTATTTAAAGAGTGTATTTTATAAGATGGAGACATTTTACCAAACTGTTGTGATGCAACGATACATGTAAGACGACGCTAATTATTTTAAATCCATTGGCTGTTACTTCCTTGTGTGTTGTATGTTTTTCCACCTGGCTTGTTATCAAGTCTTTCCTAAAGAAATCCAGAAACCTTCTTAAAATGACATCAGATAATTGACATTATGCTTGAAGAATCAACACTGTTTTTCACAACTTACCCCGCTGTTGAGTTTTGCTGTCTAGATCAACAGGTATTTCACAAGACTGTTGAATAAAGCAGGTTATTACTGCGTTTTGACACCCTCCATGTCCTCTGATTGTGAGGACAATGGGTGCATTCTTGCAGCGATGAGGCAAATGTCTGTGGGTAGTTGTGAGCAGATGCTGCCCTCTTGTGGAGCTTCAGGTCTGGCCTGTTCGACCTGTCAAACTTGTCTTCTTCATGGCTGGGAACTCCTCCCATTTCACCCTGCCCCACCTAAAGAAAATGCCAATGAGCATGCGGGACCATCCTCCCACAAGCCGTCAAGTGCAGGACAACACCTGGTAATTAAAAGAGAGTAGTATTCTACTTGTGAGGGGCGTCAGAGCACTGCTTCACTCTTCACAACCATGTCTCAGGTAAGCTGAACCTCCACTCTGACTCCCCAAAACACAGACAAGGACGAGGTCTGTTTAGTGACGGGTGTGTGTTCTGAATGCCTTTCAGGATATCACTTGTGTTTTCTCAAGGGTTCATAGAAAGTGCAGTACAGTTGGGTGTCACATGGGCGTCGTCTCTGGCTTGCGTAGCTTCCTATGTCCCTGAGAGAAACTACCTCCATTTTCATAATACAGTGTGTTTTCTGTTTTTCAAGGCTGACTTTGAGAAAGCTGTGGATGAAGTAAAAATACTGAAGGTCCGACCATGTAGGAGTGAGCTGAATCACGTTTACGGTTTATACAAGCAATCAACTGTGGGGGATGTCCCCTTCGGTGAGTGTTTTGTCTCGATCGCTGCCGAACCAGTCGGATCTCATTCTTAAATCCTGTGCACCTCCTAACGTCCAATAACAGTCTTTTTAATATGATATAGTGTTGTGGCAGTCTTGTTGAGTCATTCTGGTTTGATGATCTGAGTAACACAGACAGGTTTTTGTGTCTATAGAGCGGCCTGGGATATTTGACTTTGCTGGGAGAGTTAAATGGGATGCATGGATCGTAAAGAAAGGTAAGATTGGCAACATGACTATTTAACGTTAACAACCTGTATCACAAGAGTATTGGTTCATGTCAGGGACTACATTGTGTGGTGTCTGTGTGTTTCTGAGTCTAGGAATGACCAAAGAAGAAGCCACACAAGCTTACATTGACCTTGTGGAGGAGCTGAAAGAAAAGTATGGCCTCGAGGAAGTAGAATAAGACGGAAATTCATTTCTCAGAGAAACCTTTTTTTTTTTTATCCTCAGGGACATCCTTTCAATATATGTGTAAAAACCCAACAACCATAGAATCTGTAATCAAAGCCATAGTTTAATCAAATGTCATCTATTGTACACGTTATACCCACAAGTAATCAATATCACAAAGAAAATGTGTAGTGCATCTGTGCAAAGTAGCAGTGTATGAATATATATTTTTTTGTGGACTACGGTCATTTTGATAAAAAAAAAAAGATGAAGAAACTAAATTTCAAGATTATTTCTACATTGTGACACGCTTCTGGATCTCTCTCCAGGATATGGATCTGGTTTCTATTTAGACCGTTTCATGTCCTACACTTTCCATAACAATGCCCTGGAACAGCCCCAACAATTCTCCTCCAAGCCAACTCCCTAACTTGGTCACATTCTTTAGGGAGAGGTGCTGGCATTCGTGAGGCAAGGACAGAGCATCACAATGAGGTCCCAGAGAACACCGCATGTCACATGTCACATGCAGTCCAGGAGGTCAGAATGAAAAGGGAATGTCCTCTGTTTTTGTTCTGCCATTATATTTTTGGCATTCCGTCCTGTGCACCGTTTCTGGGGGGTTATTAGCTAGTACCAGACAATAACTACTTGTAAAGGGGAAAGGCAGTGCGAGGAGTCTAGATAGGAGGAGCAAGCGTTGTGCTTCAGGGTACTTTGGGGGTGATTGGGTTGCTGTGTAGGGGGTCACACCACCTGGGTGGGGCCACAGGCCAGCAAGGAGACCTGGGTGCAGGCAGAGCCACTCTGGCTGAGCGACCCATGGTACTGTCTGGACGCCCCGTGTAGATGCTGTCTCATTCTCCACCTGCGCCATCTCCTCTGGATCTCAAACTGAACCTGGAGAGGGGATACAACAGGTGACAGGCAGAGGAATGCAACATTTACATTTGATTAATTTTGATCCAAAGAGATATCCAAAAAGTGCATAGAAAGTACAGCACGTCAATGATGATTCATCAGTGATATATAGTATTGTGTGTTAATGGCACTTGACTCTAGTCTGAAATGCAAACCACTTACCTCCCCATTCAGAAAACAGTAGAGAACAGCAACAACAAACCCCTACAGAAAGGGGGACAGGAGTTTAATCCTCCTTTGATATTCCAAGGGGAGGGAATGTACATTTTCCACACTTTGGCATTCATGAATTCAAGTGTTTTATAAACATTATATATGTATGTATATATATATATATCTCTGTGTTTACCTGCGTGGAGGCAAGAGTGAGCTCAGCGAAGTTCCATATTTTGAACATTCCGTTGCTGACACGGAACTGGTACGAAGACGAAGAGGACATATTGCAAGCCAAAAAGAGCCACCAGGAAAAACGTTGACTTAATGAGTCTCCTGAAATGACAACCGTATGAAGATGTTGTTGAACTATTACAGTGGGTATACACAATAAACACAAATCAAGACTGATTCCCATGCCACTAGACACCATTGTTGGTGCAGTATTACGTTTGACAGGGTGTCATTAATTGCTTAAGCCACTGAAGCTAACTAGGGCACAAAAGACCATTGTGCTTATCCCAGAACATTTCTAATACATATTTAAAAGTTGCAACATACTTGCATTGGTTAATTTCATTTCCATGAACATCTGACATCTTCAATTTCCCCACCAGAACACCAATGATACTCAGGAAAAAGAGCACATTTGTCTGAGAAGAAGAAAAAAAGGTATTGAGGAATTCAATTAATCACAATGTTTGATCTATAATGCCATGTATAAAAAGTAGTGTGTATACTAGCCAGTGCCCAACAGTACTTCTAATTGAGTAGGGTTTGTCAGTACTCTTTATAGCCCTGCTTACAACTATGAAGAGCAGGATTGGGACTTTCAGGATCCACCAGATCCAGTCATGGCCGCGAGTCTCCCAGCACCTGAGTAAACAGCAGACCTGAGTAAACAGTCGTGTCTCTTATGACACGTGATGCATCATGATTCAGAAAGTCAACAGGTATAATACCCCTCATCTTCGTAGAAGTATTTGGCTAAGCCCCAGGACGAAATGACAACCATGGGAAGCCCTGGAACATAAAAAAAAAAAAAAAAAAAAAAAAAAAGCTTTACTAACCACTTGTCTCTCATTTCAAGGTGGCTGATGAGAAACCAATGTAACATCTCTATCACATGGCTCATGGGTTGACCTCTGACCTCACTATCTGATTGGTTAAGAGCTGTGACACAAACATCCGATGCCCCATCCCCTTTCTGAATGTATTGCTTCCACTCACCCCAGCCAAGGACAGTGTACCACCACAGATGTTTGCTCTTGGAGAACAGAGAGTTCCTGACCAAGGTGTACAGATAGTGCCCCTCGACCAGGAGCCAGCTGTAGTTGGCTAGGATGCAGTAGTTAGAGAACATCATCACAGCCTTGCAGACCACCTGGGAACACGAAGCGCTCATGGTCAGGGATAGCAAAGCACTTAATGTATGCATCAATACTAACGCAAACGCACCGTCCGAACCACGAAAAGAAGCGTTAGGCTGATTGATCAAGAGATTTGGAAAACACAGAACACAGTTTTTTTTTTTTTTTTTTTTTTCTTCTTCTTGATTTTTTCATTCATTTATGTGCAGATCTGGAAACATACTGGGTAGTAGTCACAGTGGTAGAGGTCCTCATTGGTGAAGAGCTGAGCATCTCTAATGAAGATGAAGGCCGCTCGTAGGATAAAGGAGAAGAAGAGCTGGATGTGAATGTAGTTCCTGGTGCAGTGCAGCTTCCTGGATGGACAGGAAGTAGACAGGGAGTATATATTAGATCTTGACATGTGGAAGTTGATGGAGATACAATGTCATCGGTTTCGTGATTTACACATTGTAAACAAATTGTGCCAGTGTATTTTTCACAAAGATCGTAGTTCAGTTACCTAAACAAACAGAGGATGCTGATGGCGATGGTGAGGGAAATAAGGGAGAGAGAATAGCCAATCGTGTACATGGTCTTGACATAGAAGAAATATCGGTAGTTGCCTGTGGACTGAAGTAGGAAAAAAATCATAAATTACCAAATACTTTGGAGAAAACCTTTTAAATAGCATCCCACATGGCACAAACAGTTAGCTTATTCCTCTTCAGAAAGGGCTGATTTGGAAGATACACTCTGAATGTATGGAAGCAATACACCCACCTCTTCAAAGAAATGGAGTGTGTCGTTGAACGAGTAATCACACGTTTCCTCGAGGGGAGAGAAAGGGTCAGTCCAGCCGTGGTCAGTGCAGTTGCGATAGACATTACCTGGCAAAACCACCATCACAGACACAGAGTTATTTAGTTAGTTCACCTACCACCATGCTCAGCCATTAACAATGAACCGTTGGCAACTGTGTATGATAAATTATTAATATTGTTACTTAATGCGATATGACGGATCGCCTTACCTTTAACTGCGGATTTTAAAAAGCTCGGGCATGGCTGAGACACCGTTTCTCCTACAGATGCGTCAGGCCAACAATTCACATGGTCCCACATGCCTATGCAGTCTACAAAGAGAGCGCATACGCTTGGATATACATTAAATAGAGTAATGTAATCGCATTACAATTCAAATTTGAATACCTATAGCTAATATCTACTGTAGAGGAGTCTGCTTTGCCTTAACTCACCTTGTGCTTTGGATGTGAAGTTCAGATGCAGTTTATTCATACATAATTCCTCCTCCCTAACAAAAACTAAGTACGGCTCACAGGCAGGGAGAACTCCTTTAATCTGAGGCAGGCAAAGAAAAAAGAAAAAACGTATGTAGACAACATTCTTTGATAAAAGAACCCATAGAGAACCATTAACATACACCTATCCAGCTTCATGCTCACCTGTGCGTAAATAACAAAGAGAAGTATGTCAAACATTAAAACGTGTTGCATTTTGTCAGTCGTTACTTTAACAATCTTGACAGATGTAGTATTTCTGTAGATGACAATTCAGATAAACAATCCATTCTATTAGGACGCTGGATGCTGAATTTACCCCCTAACGGGAAAAGAAGGTAGGCTATTCCCTGATTGAGTCGAAGTTATACAGGACGGCAAAATGAGTTATCCAGGGTATAGAACTATCATTTCTAAACACTGAAAGTCACAACGAGGAATGTGAGTGCCCTTTTAGTACTATACGTGGAGGATATCTCCTTCTCCATCTCCGCCCCCCTGATCTTCTCCCGCCCCCTTGCTTGTCCCGCTATGGTCCCGCGGAAGCGTCACTGTGGCAACGAGAATGTTTGAAAATGAATGAAACTACAGGTACGTGCTAGCCTAGACTGAAAACCCACTTCGATTTAGCTAGTACTGTAACTTAAAGTGATACAAATTTGCATTCTATGTGTACTATCAAATCTGTATATAACAAATTCGTGGTTGTCAAGTTAAAAAAGACCATGCCATGCTAACGTTATAGTTAGACTAGATTTAGTTATAGCTATATTTTTATGTAGCTAGACTACCAAGCCAACTAGAGGTACTACTAGGTTAGCTAACACAAATGAAAAACGTTATGTCACGGCATTGTACTTTAATATGTAGTCTAGATAACACTGTGTACACACCCAGAACAGACTAGATAAAAACATTCCGGTTTAAACATCCAATATTGATTGGGAAATGTATTTTCATAATTTTGTCAGTTAAGATAACTAGCGAGATAATAAGACACTCGTAGCGATAATAGGTGGAAGCCTAACTATTTATAAATCGTATTCCTAATTCAGGCTCATAGTACCGGAGGTATGTTAGCTAGCTCGTGACATTGTTATTCATTTGTCTACCTAATGACAATTCGTTTATTTTAAACTTCACAGCCCTGTTTTTCATCATAATAAAGGCAGTAATGTAGGCTTGTTTCAAGATGGCACAATCGGCACCAGAGACCTTTACAGAAACATACAGCAAGAAGATCCTTCTCCCACTGGGACAACTAGTGGAAGAGACCAGAAAAAGAGCTGATGTTCCCAATCACCTTCTAGAAACCAGTAGGACCAATATATCTTTTTGCCCAAGCCACAATAGCCTCATCAAAACACTGAACAACTATTGACCTCTATGGCAGACTTTGTACAAGCATTTTCTCTCGTGTCACGTCAAACAGAACTAATCACATACCTAGGCCTACATGTGAAATTCCTTTAATCATTTCTTCTGATATTTCAGAAATCTGCACCAAGTTAAAGAGCAACAGTGTAATCCAAGCAGAGCCCTCAGAGCTGCACTTCAGCGGTTTTGAATTGGGGAAGGATTACTGCAAGATCTTGGTTAGTGAAACAATGAGATTTATCCAACCATCCACTGAATGGCAGAAGGGGAAATGAGGACATACTACGGATTGAAGATTGATTACTTGAAAATGGATGCCTGCATGATTCTGCAATTGCTTTGGATGTTTTTCCCCAACTGTATAAACTATGGTTATGAAATTGTCTCTCTCTCTCTCACCGTCTCCCTCAGAAATTAATCAACATCTCCTCTGAAGTGATAAATATTCATATTCTTTCTACACAAACCAAGTACTTTCAAACAACATATTCCAAAAAGGTATTTTTGGCTGATTGCTGTCATGAATTTCACATTTTCTCTTGATTAGTGTGGATTGAAGTTGATCGATGTTGATGAATCCCCTTCACTCTAATTTTGCCTAGTACCGACTAGTCCCAGGACTCTCCTACACTTTGAAAGTGCAATTTTGTCCTGACGAATGGCGGTATTTTTATGACTGCATTCAAGTTCACTGTAAGGTAGGGATCCATCTCTTTTACCAATGCTTGCTTAACACTGGTGCATACCGTCTTGTCAGCTAGTTAATGTTATCTTCCCAGCTGCAGTTTTCAAGAGGGATATCCTGTGTTTATCCTATACGTCACGTTCATAATAAACGTTTCTCTCCATGGTGGCTTGGAGGATTGACTGTTCACGACATGATCCTACTGAGTGATAGACACAGGAAGCTTTATCTCATGCTATGTTCCTCTCCTTGTAGGAAGAAGACAATCTTGTCATTCCAGTTCATGCTTACCCCGTAATTGATGACCTACATATACCCCCCCACATCAGCCTCCCTGCTGTTCCCCTGGGAGAGAGGTGACGTAACTGAACATGTTGGACCTGTTCGATACATGCGCTCACACTCGGAAGTCTGGACTGCTTCCTTAGTGCGAGGGTCGGCGGGGATTCGATTCCATTCTGTCTGTTAAGGACGCTAAAAACTCCTCTGACGCAACCAGACTTTTTCAATAAATGAATCGATTCGAAAGCCTTTGTTATTCAAGCCTTTGCCCCCCGCGTCAATAATCAAAATGTAATTTCAGTTTAAATATCAACTGAACTCAATTCATACCCTATTGACCCCCACACGCAGTACATTCTAGTATTGATCATGTTGAGTGATTAACTGTATTCGTATAGTACAGCTTTTGAGCCAATCTCTCATCTTGGCTCAGTCGTTCTAAGCTCTAGAGATCACGTCTCTGCTCTGGAGTCTGTCGCCCTGGCAGGCCTGCTTGCAGTGTGTCATCGAGGCTCCACACCACAGCTCCCTGGCTCTGTGTCACCGTCGTACTCTCTGGTTAGACCTGGGGGAGCAAACAGGACACGTGATAACCACAGGGATTGTTGTGAAGAGTAAACACTGATCTTCTCATCGCGCTCATGTAACGCGTCATCAATGTGTGTTTGGTTTCGATTCATGCAGTCATTGCTGATTGAGGGCATACTTACTTTAGAGACTGTTGGACTCGGATCACCTCACGTGTGGTCAGCTTTGTGGTGCGTTGTGTACAGGGGCTGGGGTGCACCGTCGTGGCCCTGCTGCACCGTCGTGGCCCTGCTGCTGGTCTTGTGTTGTTCCCCCATGTCGTTTGTGTTTGATTTCACTTTTCAGAATCTGTCACGTCATTCCGCTGAGCTGCAGCTGCCCTGTAGACTTTGAATTCCAGGTGTTCGTCCTCCAGTCGCACAAGGCCTTCTCTGTCGACCCTCTCACAGGTAACTCCTACTCCCTCCCACACACACACACACACACAGTTTTTATTAAGAAAATGATATTTGACGGCCTCATCCTCAGTTATAAAACCCCCCCCCCAGCTGTACCACCCACATTTGAAAGCAAACCTGCTGTCCCTGCCTCAGTCTGAACCTATAACCAGCCCATTACCTGATATACCCTCCCACCCCCTCTTCATCGTCCTTGCTTGTGTTTGGACATAGTTTTTCCACTGAGGACATGCTCAGATTGTGTAGCCAACAAGACGACAGGAAGCAGGCAAGGACACACAGCGTTCTGCAACAGAACTGCCCTATTTCCTGTCTGGCATCGACTGTGACGCTTGCCAGGCAGAGATACTAGAGACTCCCGGACATACTCAAAGTGTTTCTCTGAATGACAACACTAGCGCAGTCAATTTTTCCACTGGGTGATTAGGGTCTCCATTAGACCTGACATTGCTGCATCATCAATGACCTCTTCAACATCATCAGTCATCCTCTTTAACACTATCATCATCATTATAATCATCAATATCCTTCTCATCATAATTGGCATGGTCATTTATCCTCGTCATCAATCCTGCAGAAATAATTTACCTACATTAAATGTACATTTATTTATCAAAAGCATCCCGTTCATGACGAGGCCTTAAACACGAGCGCTGTCTGATTCCAGGGCTGATTCCTGCCAATGGGAAGGTGGACCTGACTGTGGTGTTCAGTCCGTTTCAGTACGGTACCTCTCAGCTCACCTTCCAGGTGGTGCTCTCCCAGTTCAACTCCAAGCCCTGCGTGTGCACCGTCAGCGGAGGCTCGTCACCGCGCCTGGCCATCAGGTGAACAGCTAGCTCCACCCATAGGGCTCCACCAACCAACACCCCGCTTCCTTTTCAACAGCCCCATGCGCGTAAACGATTATAACTTAAAAGTATCCTCACAAAGTAGAAGTTCAACTTACATACCGTATATTAAAGTTTTCAACAATAAGTACGTGAATATACAAAATCCGTACATTTTAAGTACATTTTCAGCTGTGTAAAACCATGATATATACAATGAAAATGTATTCAGCTTATTTTATTGTACTTAACTGTACTGTTTTTACGCTTGGGGCTACAAGGCACATTCCCCAAAACGTATCAGAGGTGAGACACGTCTAGGACAAAGACACAGGCGTACTTGGGTTTTAAAATCCAAGACTAGGTCAATCAAACCCTCTCCCTGGTCGCCACTTCTACTTGATACTCTGTATTACCATCACGCTTCTATAAACTGCTGATAAGAAGATTGTTCTTGTTTTTTTTTGTTTTCTTTTGAGTCTTTTATTTGGTTCCCATGAGAAAGCAGGTGTAATCCATCAGAGAGAGTGGAGGTGTCTGCCTGTGCTACGCTATCTCCCTGGGAAGTTAATCATCCATGAGGCCAACGGGCTGAGGCCAAATCTGATACTGAGACTGATAATCATTCAATGGATGCGTATCGGACCCAATAATTCCATGTTTGATTTCCCCAGACTCAAATTAAAACAGTCATTGATACCTGATGTTTCTCCGCTTCAGTGTCAAAATATGATGTGCAACTTGAGCCTCTTAGTACAGTGCTGTTGTGTGTAGAGGAAGAGTTTTGAAACCAAGCCCCAGTAAATTATTAATGTACTTAAGTTACATATAGATGAGCTAGTGTGGGTAGTAAGAATGTGCATTGAGCTGTTTGTGTGCATGTTTCTGCTGCAGTCACAAGGAGGGAGGTGAGCGACAGGGGGAGTCAGCTGACAGAGGGAGGCATCCTCCTAGCCCTCCCAAAAGACCTCCGACCACAACCCAGGTCAAGCTCAGGTCAATACGCACTCCTGAAAAGCCAAAGGTATGCAACGTTTTTTTTTTTTTTTTCGTGGAACTTTCTGGAACCTGTCGATGAGATAAGTATATTATTTAAGAAATACCTGACCAAGATATCAACAGCGGGTATAAAATGTATAAATATTAAACAGTACAGCATTAAAACATTCAAAAGCCAACAGATGCAAACCTCCTTCAAGTAGACTGCCACTTGCTGTATTCACTCAATTCAAGAAAAGCAATGATAGTGAAATGATGGTGATAGATAATGATAGCGATACTCACATAATGATAGAAAACTATCTTAGGTTAGGGGTTCACAAACAGCATAAAACACACACCCATGAAATACTTGCAAACAGGATTTATAAATACCTCAAGGGCACACAGATTATACTTCATTCTTTTGGAGCTTGGCTGCAGTGTGCGTTCTCTGTGTTGGGGGCTCCAGGCTGTGACGGAGCAGAGAGACGCTCAGCTGGGCCTGGAGAACATGCCAGACCTGTCCACTCACACCGGAGTGTCCAAACTGCTTCAGAAAAAAATGGACAAAATGAGCATTAAAGACCTGAGAGATGGTAATGGGGGCTGTTAAGGCCAGTTCACACTGACCCAACAGTGTCCAGCAAACACCAAACATTCCACCGCTGGCAGTTGGGTTTAGAATGTTAGGACATGTAACTGTCATTTTCACACTGCCCCAACAAATGCCAAAAATAACACTGCAGTGCTACATCCCAGTTGGTCACTATGGTGATTATTGTTAAGTACTCCTGTTTATCATGTCCATGTTCATGTTTGTAAGTGTTATGTCTGTTGTTGAAACTGGAATTGGGTTTTGTTTTGTTGTTAAGCCATGTCCCAGAACAAACTGAGCGTCCTGACCAGACAGATGAAGGCGCTCTTCTTTAAGAATAAGATTCAACAAGACATCCAGGAAGAGAGGTCTAATCACCTCAGATGGTGTGTGTGTATGAATCGGCCTGCCTGCATGCCTGCCTGCCTGCCGGCTGGCCTGTCTGTCTGCCTGCCTTGTGTGTGTGTGCTCCTGCGAGCTTGAGTTTGACGTGTTCAGATAGCATGTTATATGTCAATCAAAGTTAAGTGTTGTCAAACAGTGTACTGTGTAAAAGTTACAGTACATGATGTCTGTTTTTGCTAAAGGCAAGTTCACCTTGGGAAGGAGCCCGTAACGGCTAAGAGCAGGATGCAGGTCCTGGAGGAGAGGGAAATGGCAGGTGATGAATATATGGTAAGATGAAGATGAGGATGAAGATAACCATTGAGATAAACATTTCATGTTTAAAACCAGTCTCATGGTTGAAGTTCGGTAGAAGAAGGATATGTTCAAATTCAGCGGTGGCCCTTTTCAGAAAATATGTCCGAGCTCTGTCTGTGTTTGTCTCTGGCCTTCTTGAAAAGCAGAACAGTTGGCAGGACTTTCATGGACACTTAACAGCACTTCCTCTTCCCCTCTCTTCTCCTCCTTGTGTTTACAAGGCTATATTTACCTACTTTATACTTTATGGGAATTTTTTGTTTTCGTGAGAGGAGAAGCACTTGGTTATTTATTTATGACATCAACTCCTTTCATGCATCCCGTCTAGGACTCTTCTGTTCTGGCCTGAGCCTGGGCAACCGCTCTCTCAGACTCTCCTCGTGACCCTAATGTGGTTTAAACCCCTCTGCTTTCTGCCCATGTCCTAGTTCCATGTCTGCTTGTGTCTGTTTCAGGCCAGTAAGGGAGTGGGGAGGAGGGAGGGGGCCTGTGCCAGCGGCCCGCTCCAGCTCTCAGTGAGGAGGGTTGTACGCAACGCAGGACAGGTGTGCTTCCAAAAGCTTCACACATAAACTGCTGTTACTATCTGAACTATCGTTTGGAAATTGTGCCCTGGTCATCTTTACCTGTAGATCTATCTAGTTTCTATATTTTGACAGTTAGTCAGTTGTTTCGTGTGTGTTTCGTGTGTGTTTTGTGTGTGTGTGTGTTATGTGTGTGTAGATTCCACAGGCACCAGCCAGCTTGCTAAACGTGGGAGTCGACTCTGGCGCTCCGCTGGAGGTCAGACTTAAGGCTCTGCGTCTCTTCCAGCAGGTGGCCCGGAAGGTACCCCACCCTCATACTCCATTGGCTGGCTTCTCTCACTCCTGTCCCTCCATTGGCTGGCTTCTCTCACTCCTGTCCCTCCATTGGCTGGCTTCTCTCACTCCTGTCCCTCCATTGGCTGGCTTCTCTCACTCCTGTCCCTCCATTGGCTGGCTTCTCTCACTCCTGTCCCTCCATTGGCCAGCTTCTCTCAGTCCTATTGAACATACAGGTTTCCCTTGTAAACCACAGTTCACAGCACACATCCTAAGTTGTTATAGTGTCGGCGTTCCACAGCAAAACACAAACAATCAAGTCAACATGTCTGTTTACCTTCACTGGTTATCTATTTGTTACGGACCTTCTTCCTGGTTTACTGTTTGCACATTCTTCCCAGTTTACACAATGCACAATACAATAATAGATGTGTCAATATAGGTCAATACAATATTGTGAAAGAATATGTGTGCGTTTGTTTTCTCATGAACCCCTTACGCAACAATTCATCTTCCAATTCTGATTATCTTGAAACATATTATTCAGATGTTTGACACAGATTTCTGGATTGTTTGTCGTGTTTTTATAATCTCCTTCTTAATTTGACTGCTTAGTGAGACAGACAGATGAAAAAATAAAAGAGACAAAAAAGATCAATAATCGATTGGAGACAGAAAGATATCAGAGGATCAAACAAGAAAAACATAAGACATCACTTTCCTTGTGGAAACACAAAGCAGGAGGAACATGGGGAGGAACACCTGAGGTCTTAAACATGATGCTGATCAGGTGTTCATGTGTTTCTGAACATCGATTGTGTGCGTGTGTGTGCATGCGTGTGTGTGATTAAATGGTTTCTAGGTTGTGATTGGATGCCGTATGAACAGCAGGTTAGCTTGTCTGAGGAGGCTGACCCTCAGCATGAAGACACAGTCCACAGCAGAGAGAGGTACAACCACCCCACCCTAACACCCCACCTCTAACACCCCACCTCTAACACCACACCTCTTAACACCCCACCTTAACACCACACCTTAACACCACACCTCTTAACACCACACCTTAACACCACACCTTAACACCACACCTCTTAACACCCCACCTTAACACCACACCTTAACACCACACCTCTTAACACCACACCTTAACACCACACCTTAACACCACACCTTAACACCCCACCTTAACACCACACCTTAACACCACACCTTAACACCACACCTTAACACCCCACCTTAACACCCCACCTTAACACCACACCTTAACACCACACCTCTTAACACCACACCTTAACACCACACCTTAACACCACACCTCTTAACACCCCACCTTAACACCACACCTTAACACCACACCTTAACACCACACCTTAACACCCCACCTTAACACCACACCTTAACACCACACCTTAACACCACACCTTAACACCACACCTTAACACCACACCTTAACACCACACCTTAACACCCCACCTTAACACCACACCTCTAACTCCCCACCACATGTGTTCCAGCGGAGGAGGAGAGTCTTGGTCCTCTGTGTGCTTCAGGCAGTGTGCGTCCCTTCTCCTTCCCCATCTTCCACCCTCCACACCTGGCACATGAGCTTGTGAGTGGGCTATCTGCTTCGTTGCTGCCCTGCACCATGTCTCATTATAACTGAGGTATTATTACTGTTCACCGTGGCTGAGATGTGGTAACTGCACTTCTCTGCTCCTGTCTTCAGGCTCCTAGCGCTCTGGGCGTAGTTCCTGTGACGCCCATCGACGTGACGATCCAGGCTCATGCTCCGTTCTTCAGCCTCAAGGTAGACCACCATGTCCCCTCAAGGTAGACCACCATGTCCCCTCAAGGTAGACCACCATGTCCCCTCAAGGTAGACGTCTAGATAGACTCCATGTCCCCTCTAGGTAGACCACCATGTCCCCTCTAGGTAGACCACCATGTCCCCTCAAGGTAGACGTCTAGATAGACTCCATGTCCCCTCTAGGTAGACCACCATGTCCCCTCTAGGTAGACCACCATGTCTGCTCTAGGTAGACCTCGAGATACACCCCCTTATTTATCTTACATGACAGGAATTGGGTTGATAACATTGTTCAATTGTGTAAATGTGTTTTGTTTCTTTATTGAATGCGTTTCGATCGATATCTTATTATTTTCCTGGGCCATTTCTGTGAGAGTTTTAGCATTAGCAGTCTGGAACGTGCTCCTGATCTGCAGGTGACCCAGGTTAACTGTGTCGCTCTCCTAGGTTCCCCAACACTACAAACTCATGGGCTACCAGCCAGTGTGTCCTTTTGAGGCAGCAGCCAATCACATGCCCCCGGGCTTCCCCAGGACGCTACGCACCGGAGCTGAGGTGAGGAACAGCCCTCCGAGGCCTGCTTACTAGAAAGAGGAAACGAGAGGTAACCACGGCGACCTGTAGCAACATAAGAATCCAGAGGGATGACCTTGGTGTTTATGGGATGGATCTGACTTTATGGTTTTCCCACGGTCGTCGTCTATTCCATCACTCGGCTCTCTTCAGAGGTCAACGGCCGCCAGTTAGATCCCATGAGATAAACACATCTCAGGCAGGGCGGTCTCACGTCTCCCCTCATCTCACAGTCTCCTGCCTGTCTCCCAGCAGCAGACTAGGAGCAGCTATGTAACCAGGTCATTATTCAGAGCCCTCTGGGTGGCCAGAGGCTTCCAGCAGTTACTGTGGGGTGGCACGTTTAACAACATCGTTTTTTTTCAAACCACGCACAGTGGGTTCAACTGCTGACTAGGGACCGTGCGATATGGCAGCCTGCTCTCAGAGGCTCCAGGTCGCTGCTCTGTGTTTGTCGCCTGCGTCCACGCTGACGTTCCTGTCTCCTCTGCAGGACGAGCTGCTGCCCGCCGTGTTGCCCCCCTCCGCAGAGCTGGACGAGACAGGCGGCGCGTCAGGAATGCCCACGGCCTGACCTTCACAGCCCCCCAGGCCCTCGTCGACCCCTCCTACTCACACCCCCTACGGATCTTTGTAAGCCTGCCAACACACCCGTCAGCTTGGAGGGTTTTCCAGGACGCAGTGCTCTCCTGTAGCCTTGATTCACTGGTTGTGCCCATGAATAATGTAGTAGCCCTATGCTGGATCATAACAGCTAAGAATCAATGCCGTGAGTGATCGGTTCTTCCCGTGACACGCTTCTCCCTGGCCTGGCTCTGAGATGTTGTGGGTTCTGTTGTGCAGAACTCAGCTCCTGGACTGCACGCCTTCCAGATGACCCCTCGCTACCTGGAGTGTGACCCCGAGTTCCACCTGTGCCCGCTGCCCAGATACACGGTGCGGAAGAGCGAGGTGGCGGGTGTACACACCCCCAAGACCCAGAAGAAGTTTCTAGACAGAACGGTGAGGCCCATTCTGGAAAACGCCTGCAGAAACATAATAGTCTTTGTTTCGTAGACTTGAAAATGAAATGTTCTTTAGAACATTTTCTTTTTCTCAGGCTTAACAGGCTTCTCCTGTGACCCTAAGCTCGTTGCGATGCTTGTGTTCACACACAGGATGTGATCCCCGGGGTCATGACCTGGAAGGAGTTCCCCTCAGCTGCCCTGGCCTCTTTCAACCACCCTACTCTCACCAGCTACTGGGTCCCGCGCAGGTATAACATGTACACTGCTACACACACACCCTCTGATACACACACCAGGCTCACACACACACAACACACACCAGACACACACACCCAGCAGACTTCCTCCGTGGTGCATAGAGCTGTATGATACAGCCCTCAGTGCCAGTGTCTCTCTCTCCAATGGAAACTGAAAGATGGATGTTCCGTCTCTGGAGGAGCGGGTCTGTTCCCTGTGCCTCGGCCTACAGCTGTGCGAGCCCGGGTCACCACGCGTTCACATCTCTGTTGAACCAGTGTCCAAACAAGCCCTGAGTGAAATGCAGTGTGTATAGTGAAGATATACTGCCCGGCTATAGCCTCTCAGGTCCTGCGATCCACACTCTGGGAAGGGCTGTGTTCAAACGCTAGATGAATGGTAGCCAGGAGCCAGACACTCTCTCAAATCATACCTTCTCATCTGCTGCTGGTATTTCGATCATGCCTGCCAAAGGTGATCACTCCTCTTATGTAAGATCCTCGCTTGGGGGTTTTTCACCAGATAAGATGTTACATGACTAATTTTAGGCTGCGATTGTGAAGATTTAGTTCCTAACTGACCTATGTGTGTGTGTCTACACACGCATAAATACTGGTTACTGGTAAACACACACGTGCACCCACTCACACACATACGTATGTGTGCATACCGTATTCATGCTGTGTAAAACATGACATATAGATGACCTTGCTTGTGGTACCCATGGTGTGTGTGATGGTCCAGGTGTGACCCCTTCAGCAGCGAGCTCCTCCCTGCCGAGGCCCCGGGCCCGCCCCTCAGGGGCCTCCCTGACCACGTCAGGCTGGACCTGCTGGATGGACCGTAAGCACATTCACACACACACACACACACATCCCTGCAGACATGAAACGCTTTGAGCACGAGAGCCCACATGTCCACCTGGAGAGGCAGGAGAACAGCCCTCCGCCCCCACTAGCCAATCAGCCAGTCAGTAACCAAAGCCCTGTGGTCGTCCTGCCCCTGCCCGGCCCTGTGGCGCGTGTCCCCCAGGTGTGAAGGGCGCAGCAGGGATCTCTCTGACCCCGGAGATGGTCCGAGCAGCCTTCCCCATGACTGAGAGTCCTCCCTCCAAACACACCAAGAAGGACAGCCACCAGGAGGACACCAGGTGGGTCTGGCTGGTCTGGGTGTCTGGGTGGTCTGGCTGGGTCCGGTGATTACCTTGGTGTAATGCCTGTGTGTGTGTCTGGGTGTCTATGTGTGTATGTGTGCGTGTCTGTGTGTGTCTATGTTTGTGTCTATGTGTGTGTGTGTGTATACGTGCGTGTCTGTGTGTCTCTGTGTGTGTCTATGTGTGTGTGTTTGATGTTCCCCTCCACAGAGAATTCCGAGAGCGGCAGCTGGAGGTATCTCTGAGGTGTCAGACCAACAGGCTGGGCTCCAGGGTGACGGCTCGACTCCACACGCTCTGGGCCGTGGCCGGGGCCAGCCCCTCAACTGCACCAAGCAGGAAATAGCTCTCCATCATGAAACACTGTCTGAATTAAACTTTTATGACGTTTGACGCTTGATTCTAATTTATTTACCCACGATACAGTACACACTGGAAGTCATGCTGCTATAAAACAGCTCCATCTCTGTTTCGTCTTGTTCAGATTTGATTTGATATTTCTGTTTCCGTGTAGGATATGAAGAATGAGAATGTTCCTACCATGGTTTTTGTCCTTGTGGCCCTACAACTGTTCATTTGGGTGGAGCTTAGTGGTTAGAGCATTTGACTGCAGTGGTCACAGGTTAAAATCCCCCTCTTTATGTAGCTTTGGGTTGAAGTGGCTGCTAAGTGGACACATTGTTCTACAGCGCATGTCTCGTCTCGTCTTCGAGTCTCTGCTGCTGCTTAGGCAGTCTAAGCAGGGGGACTATAAGCCCCCCCCAAAACACTTTCCCACAATGCAATAGAAATCCTACTATCAGAGACATCTGAAAACATACCGTACATTTACTTTTTGATTAAATGACTGTTATGACGAAATGAACTGCATTTCCTCAGATTCCATTGTTTATCTTCTTATCAGGATTTAATAACACATTGGATGTGACAGTAGACCATGATCACAGGCCAGGTTTTGGTTCGAACTGGGTTTACTTACTCATGTTAGATGTTGATTGATGGTCATTCTTAAGTGTAATATATGACACAGTTCAACTCTCACAGTAATTGCTTGCACCACCAGCCTTTTCCTTGTGTGACACTGTTGAACCTGTTTATGACTTTATGAGTCATCATAGTCACTCATCTTGGGAGAAGGGCAAAACCGATAACGATTTAATCTGTGCCTTATATCATCTCACATGTCTGATGAAGATGATGATTACTTTACAGGCATCCTTTGTGAATCATCTCTGTCCATCAAAGTTTATAGATGGCTAAGTATACGGTATACACTTTAAAATGTTGTTACCTTGGGTGAGGCTGTAAACATTTCCAAGAAATGTCAATATTATTTCTAATGCTTTTTTTGTGAATTAGCACAGGTTTGTGTGCCCAAGTCTGTACATATATTTTTATTTCTTATAGAAAAAATAAAAATACTAAATATTTGACCAGATGTGCAATATGATCAACTTTGGGTTTTTTTGTAATGGAAAATTGCAATGACGTCAGTTAGCTAGTTGAACAGGGATATTCACTCTCTTAAATGTCAGGATTACAGTTTGGTTTAATCCCTAAACTTCTCATTTTAAGCCCTCTGCATTGTTCTCTGCCCTCTGTGTCTCACATTGTAGTGACAGTGAATTGGGCTGTTACCTAAAAGTATTAAAAATACAACAGTTCTGTATTTCCTGTGTGCTATCAACTCACTCTGGTCGGATTCTGAAGGTAGGCTATATTTAGAAAGATGTATTGACAACCATAATAACAATAGCATGAACTATAGTTTATTTTTATATATATTATTAATTTGCTTTTGATTTTGGGATATTTCTCGTCTCCTCAGTGATGAAGCAGTGATGGATTTACGCCAGAAAAGGCATAGAGGGGCGAACCATCGTCTTTTGTCTTTGAGCACAAGAACTTGGGTGGCTTGAACTACACAGACTGAACTGACTGGTAAAATGACCTAATTTCGTGGAATCAGAGTTTATCATGCTGGTAGTGATACGTGGAGAAGCTCTTAAGGTGCTGTTACAGGAATATGCTTTTATCAACTGTTTGGATCGGTGGAGTCTGAGCAAATTGCCCTTTGCAAACATTGGAATCAGGCAGGTCTTTAAAAGAGAGGCTTCCCCCACACTTCTGACGCAGGCAGTTGAAGAGACAGCCCTGTGGGATTAAGGGCACTTCCGGAAATATACTTGATTGAATAGACTGAAGTGGAAACCAATATTCACATCTGATTTGCGCTTTCTGTACAAATGTCATCTGGTGATTGTTCCCTCCTAATGACCACCAGATGGCGGTAGAGCCATCAGCATGTTGCCTAACATGGATGCAAACTGATTTACTGTAAATGTAATAACGGCTTAGTGTGCATGGGCAACCACCTCAAAGAACAAGAAACATGTTCTAATTGGAGATCATTCATCAGTCATTATTTTCATGGATTTAATCCAAAATATCTATTTTTTTCAGAACAGCTGTGGATTTAAAGAAAGATACTGACATGCAAAAATATGACCATTTGTTACCTGGTTTTCTTAACATTTGCTTAGCATAAGTAATTTGACATGTGTGTTTTCAGGCATAATGACAAGGTTTTCTCAGTGTAGCACAGCTATAGAAAGCTTTCAATTAAAACAGGCATTGGGATATGGGATTTAGCTGTGGTTTATAGTCTGCTTGGGTTTCATCAGAGTAGGCTTGGGGATTAAGCACATAGGACCTGCTTAATCTCAACCCCAGATTACAGTGTTCTCCGAAGGCCCGTGTCTCTAAGGCTACCCCGTGGAGAGATAGCGAGGCGTTAGCGGGCGTTAGCGGGCGTTAGCAGGCGTTAGCGGGCGTTAGCGGGCGTTAGCGGTTGGCAGTGCACATCCCCTACCTCGTCTCACAGAACACACAGATCTGCTGTCAGGTATCTTATGTGAGTACAAATGTGGATGGATGGTAGGTGAGGAGAAAAAAAGGAAGTTATTAGTAGGACAACGTTGGCACACCCTGCTGTACAGTAGAGTACAGTGCAGTCCAGTTCACTCGCCATAAACTCACTGCTGAGAGATTTGTCGGGTTGAGGGCAAGAGCTTTTAATGATGGCCCGCTGGCTGTGTTGCTTGCAGGGTTTATCTGGCAGTGTTGGGTCATGACTCAGTTTACATGACAACGCCTTACTGACACACACACACACATCTCCCACACACATAGGCCTACACATCCACCACCACACGCACATCCACCACACAGACACATACACTGCACACACGCACCCCTGCACCACACACACACCTATACCACACACACGTATACACGTATTGTCTTGTGAGGCCGCATGAGCGACGCAGATCAGCTCACTGATTCAAATACAATCTTATCAAGGTTTTAGTTTTTTCTCTATCTATATCTCTGTCTCTCTATTCCCCCTCTCTCTCTCTGTACCCCTTCTCACTTTATATGTCTCTCCACCATCTTTCCCCCTCTCTCTGTCAACCCCTCCCATCCTCCTCTCCCTCGGTTCACCCTCCTCTCGCTCTCTTTGTTTCTCGCTCTCTCTCGGTCTCACCCTCTGTCTCCCTCTCTTCCGTCGTGGATATTAATCGCGAGTACAGACATGCACGATGCACCAATGGAAATAATCTGCCCAAATGACGGAGGCACAGCTGGTGGAGAATCCTCAGAGGGTCACCTTCATCCTCATCATCAGGGTCCGTCTCCGGCCGGGGGAGGGGCAGAGGCGGGGGGGGGGGGGGGCAGAGGGGGGGCGGGCAGGGCTGGGGGGTCATCGGAGTGTCACCCGTGGCTTTTTGGAACAGTAATTAATGTGTGTGACTAAGGAAAGGGAGGGAGAGATAGTGAAAGAGAGATCTGATGAGAGAAAGAGGAACGAGACAATAGCAGTGTGTGTCAGTGTTTGTGTAGGCCTGAAGTGACCTACAGGAATGAATCATGGCTTCGCAAAAGTGATGGATCCAATTAATTTCACCATTAAATGGCAAGAAGAAATTGAAAATGAATACATCTTGCATTTGAGGGACCTGAATGAGTAAAAGTTGACATTTTATTGAATGCAGATTCAACCATTAAAATGATGACTGATGTGACTAGTAGCCTATGACGGCACAGTATTATAGCCTGTATAAATGTGTGTGGTGAGGATACTCTGCTGGGAATGGAAGTTGTTCAGGCTTATTCTCAGGTTCTCTGAAGAAAGTAGGTCGGTATAGGCAGGGGGAAACTATCCATGGGAGCACAGCTGGGTCAGTCCCAGAAGACCCTGTCCTGGATGTCTTTACTGCCTCACTGCCTCGTGGGCCCACGTCGGGTTACGGTCATCGTCATGTGATGAAAATCTTTGAAACCTTAACCAGATGATCGTCTTTAGGTTATATATGGCAAGGACAAATTAGTCACCTGAGATTATTTGGTTGGTGTGTCAGACATGTTCAGCCATGTAATAAAGAGGTTACATATTCTGAGGACAGCTAGGTCCAGATGTGAAAAAGGTTTTGAGGAAATAAATGCGAAACTTTGTTTCAAAAATATTTGTAAACCTTTTGAAACTGTTTTTCTGAGACTGACCCAGCTGTGAGGAAAAATGGTGAAACTTTTTTTTCGAAAATATTTTACAACCTTTTGTGACTTCTTGTGCCAAGACACAGCAAGCTAGTGGCTGGCGCGGGTGACCTTTAACCTATCTATCAGGTCACATATTCTGACTATCAAAATATGTGACCTCTTGTACAGACATCCCAGGTCTCAGCCAGGCTGGCGTAGCGGCCAACTCTCGCACTCTCCAGATCAACATCTGATTTATCTATGCATTATTGATTGCCCCGCTGCCTCCCGGTAACCCTGCCTTATAAAACAGCCCCTGTCGCTGCTTTCCTGCTCTGAAGTGAAACGTGATTAATGAGAGACGCTGACTCGGTCCGCCAGGTTTATTCCGTTGAGATATGTTCGGGGTTAGGATGTCACATGGACGACTCTGAGGGAGTGGGGTGGAGCGCAGTTAAGACAAGTATGCGCGTGCGTGTGTTTGCGTGTGTGTGTGTGTGAGAGAGAGAGAGAGAGAGAGAGAGAGAGAGAGAGAGAGAGAGAGAGAGAGAGAGAGAGAGAGAGTATGAGTATATGAAGTATGACAATATATAGGTCTAGTATATAATTTATTTTGTTTCCGCAACTGAACTTAAAGATTTCACTTGAGACATGATATTATACCTATTTCCTTACAGGCCTCAGCAATGCCTCAGGGGAACCTTTAATAATTCAACAGGAGACCTTTTAACATCTCTGGATGAACCTTTACATAACTTACAATTCCACTTTGCCATGGGAAAGCACAGTAATTCAGTACAGCTGACATCTACATTCTGACCAGAGATGGCAAAAGTACATACATCCTTCACTCAAGTATAAAGAAAAGTACAGATACTCATGTTTAAAAAGACTGGTAAAATTTGAAGTACTGACTGCACTTTTTCAGTGTTCAAGTTAAAGTAAATGTGTGGGCTCTGACACACAAAAAGTAGTCATTATTACTACCTGTTTTAGTGTTTTAGTAAAAGGTTTAAAAATTGTAAAGTACTGATACCAGAAAAATCAACTTAAGTAAATAACAACATATTTGTACTTTTCTTCTTCCCATCTCTGCCAAACAAACATTGTTTTTGTGTGCACACTCATTGTTTTCTCACCTAGCTGTGTCATAGAAGGAGTGATGGTGTTCTGGCCTTCGCAGTCATACCCTGGGCACTGCCAGAGAGCTTCATAGGTGAATCAGACAAGCGCTCACGCGATTTGATGCATTCCCTGCTCAAGCTAGGTAACCATGCCAACACTGCCTTTTATTTCCTTCATTCCAAACGTTCTATGGCCCCGTGGCTGTAACTCAGCCAAGCACTGGGGGATAAAAAAAATGTATAGTCGTGCTGGAGATTTAGAACATGAACACAAGGCATGACCGCACCAGCAATGCTGCTGCTGTGAAGTCCATATGAACAGTACGGCTGTAGTGTTTACTTTCTAATGGGGGTATTAAATCATCAAGGATGCAGATTAAATGCACACAAAATTACATATGGTAGTGAATGGTCGGAGGATTGTTGTATAGGCTACGTATTTCAAAATAGATTACACAACAGGATTCCCTAATAGACCTCGGATTTCCCTCCTCTTTGTGTTTCTGTACTGATCATGTCCTACAGAGTTCACTGCTGTTCACATCTCTGGAATGTCACTCTGGTCGATCTGAGCTAAACATGGCTGTCATTCTCACTTTCAGGCATCTCCCTCTAGTGACTGAAGAAAGAGCGTTATGTTGAGGTGCAGAGTCTGTCAGTCAGACTGTGATTACACACACGTCTTTCTCTCTGTGTCCCTATAATTGTGTGTTGTGTTTGCTTCACTGTGTATCGGTGATCATTCTGGCTTTGTCTGCCTGTCTGTGATCCTTCTGGCTTTGTCTGCCTGTCTGTGATCCTTCTGGCTTTGTCTGCCTGTCTGTGATCCTTCTGGCTTTGTCTGCCTGTCTGTGATCCTTCTGGCTTTGTCTGCCTGTCTGTGATCCTTCTGGCTTTGTCTGCCTGTCTGTGATCCTTCTGGCTTTGTCTGCCTGTCTGTGATCCTTCTGGCTTTGTCTGCCTGTCTGTGATCCTTCTGGCTTTGTCTGCCTGTCTGTGATCCTTCTGGCTTTGTCTGCCTGTCTGTGATCCTTCTGGCTTTGTCTGCCTGTCTGTGATTATTCTGGATGTGAACATTGTTCTGTCCTCAGCCTCCTGTCAGTGTGTCTGTGGAAGAGGACCTGGTCGCTGGGCTTTGGCAGGAAGTAGAGGTGGTGTTTCCTGGGGGTGAAGTACCTGGTTCCCCTCCAACACTGCCCTGGATAATCACTTCAAATCAGGCAACTAACACAGCCCTCCTCACCCTCTCATTACCTCAAGGATTATTTTATTACATTTGCCAAAGATAGAGATACGCACCCACCTATTATCTCAATGTACAATTTCCAGTCACTCCTTGGAGAAAGGATTTTGCTGTTGTTTCTCCCAGAAGGCTTTGCATATGGATGTATTTTTGGACCCAGGCTGTGAAGCCTTCTCAAGGCAAATCTAGCTGAGTTGTCATGGTATACATTCATAGTTTGTACCCCCAAAGATTTAAAAAAAATCCTCACTGTACCAAGCATATCCAACCATATAAAGAACAGTATTTTACCTGTGTGAATTTGAACACTTTCCACCAAGCGTCGGTTTAATATGGTTGCTTGTTAATCCGTTAAGTGGTAGTCAATTAAGGCTTCATCATTTTCACAGTTCTAATGCTTTAGGTACTAGATTTAAAGGAACAGAATTGAGCAGTGTTATAATTTCAAAATTAGTATTCCATGTAGCCCACACACAAATAGAAATAATACTGTTGTCAGGTAAATTGTGATTTTCAAAAGCTTGTAATTATTAATAAATTGTTTTTAAATAATTACAGAATCAGTGGCAGCCATTCAATTAACCTACAGATATATGGGAAGAGCAATTAAAACAGTATAATCTTCACTGTACCATAAAGATTCTCTACAGCGAATCTAGTTTTAGCCAAATAACTATTGTGTGATTTAAATATGGACATTCATGAATGAAAAAGTATATTTGTGATAAAACTCCTCTCCCCTGGAAGGGTAGACAAGAGGATATTGGAAGAGAAGTTACGTCCAGTACGTTCCCTGATGGGATGCAACTGCAGTAAAGTTTGCTCCAAACATACAAATGTGGAGAGGTACCCGCGGGCCCTTCCAGAACCAAGCCTTTCAGGAGGAGCATCACTTATTTAGGCTGCAGGGCAGCCCAGTCACATGAGGGCCCACTGTCGGGTTTGGCTCTGGGAGTCTTGGCGCTTGTTCAGGCAAAGTCTCCGCTTGGATCTTCCAGCTCTACATCCAGGCATGCTATTCCACTTCCATGTGAGGAGCAGGGGTTAGAAGGACCGGTATTAACGGCAGCCTGTATACGAGTTTTTATATTTTTGCGTGATTGCTCATTAGCACCACTAATGAGAACCAATCCAGAACCAAAACTCGTATTCTAGAAGAAATGATTACAGAAGAACTCTGTCGATATTCTATTCATCATGCTCTGACGTGTGTTTAAATTCCACATAAATCAAAAGTTGTTATTTTTGTATCTAGATTGCTGATATATATTTTTTATTATATAAAAATGCATGTAGAACTGAACATAAAGTAGATATACGGTATATACACTATGTGTACAGTATATATACAGCCGTGGCCAAAATTATTGGGAGCGACATACATTTAGTGTTTGCAAAGCTTGCTGGGCCTTGGCATAAAATGACTGCTAACATAATTTCAGTAAGTCATTTAATCAGCACAGGGGAAAGTGTGAACTAGTTCTAGCCAGGTGAAATCACTCTATCATTCTGATTGGATTTTAAGAGCAGATTGACTGCTGTAAAAGAGGGGACTATTTGCATATATTGAACATTTTCGCCCCAAAAAAGCTTTAACAAATATGAAATGTGCCTTATTGTATTCCAGTATTCTATAGAAACATGTGAAAACGTTTTCCTCAAATACTGAACAAGCAAACTTTGCAAAACAAAACATTTGTCATTGCCAAAACTTATGGCCACGACTGTACACAAATAGAGATAGAGATACAGAGAGGGCTGTCTCATTCCAGCATTCTGTGAAAACAACTACAAAGTTGCCCCCAGTTCTGTTTGCTTCTTTCCGTTTTGTTTTGTTCTCTGATAATTCTTCTCTCCCCGGCTCTCAGCTGAGACGTGTGACTCCCTGAGTGTGTCTGCCAGCAAGCAAGTGACTCTCTCAAGCCCTCGGACAAACTGACAGTCCTCACGTGTCATCTCAAGCCCTCGGCCAAACTGACAGTCCTCACGTGTCACCACATCAGCTGCTTGATTCAGTCTTCAGCAAACCAACTCCAGCTCCCGGCGCTAAAGCACCCTCCAGGAAACAAGGACTCCCTAAGACATGGTTGTGGATGTGGGGAACAGTTTTGATTAGTGTGTTACCTACACAGAAAAAGCCAACAGTTTATCTTGTTACACACATCAGTGTTTTGCTCTGTAAAACTGTGAACACCAGATCTGTTCACCCATCAAACCCATTTTATGCATTTTCTTAGTATAGACATTTGTTGTCATTTATTGCGTTCTTATAACAAATCCATCTCTGATGTCTTTCGGCAGTTGGGCCAGTTCAAAGAAGACGTCTCTGATTCACGTTTCGAGTTGTCATAGTGACCTGATCCTGCTTCCTGTCTCATTCCGCCCGTCGTAGTGAACGCTGTGGCCGAGGACGTCCCTGGTGTCTCAGCACACGGCTCGCTTTGAACCCCAGGAAGACACAGTCATACTTCACGCTTCTCCCCGTAATGCATTTTTCATTCGTTATTAAAATTCATCATTCGCAGCTAAACAGGAACAGGAAACTCATCATACATCCTCTTCCTCTTCAACGCCTCGGGCTCTGTGGTGCTTCTCTGACAGCGTGGAGGAAGGACGTGTCTGGGGCTTCACAGAGGAATCCATCACTGAGCAGGTGATGCATCAGGGACTGTTTCATAGCTGTGTTTGCGTCACGGAAATAAGATGAATTCGTTTGAGGGAAGGAGGTGACATGGGAAGTTATGCTGTTGTGAGTTCCAATTGCGGACGACCACAACCAGAGATCCATCATACCTGCTGTCCTTCCTCTTTCTTTCTAACTATCTAAATATGAAAGAGTCTCGGGCTAACCTGCTCTACACGTTAGATTAAACCAGGGCCGTTTTGGGAGCGGGCTAAATTGTCTGGTTGATTTGAGTATGTTGGTCTGTGATGATTGACTGCTGTTCCGAGGTACAGGCAGGCAGCGTGAGGCTGTTTGGTGGCTAGTTCCCCCGCTTGTCACCCTTTCATTTACGAAGTAATTTCCTATTCTCTGATTTATATCATAGCTAACTACAAGGAGCCCCAAGTCCCGACTTTACGATTCTCTGTCCCTGTCAAACCCTCAGGACTTATGATGCACTTTGTAAACAGCGGGCTGTCTCTCTATTTCAGATATCTGAGGTGTAATTTAAGAGTTTAGTCTTCAGCTGAAGTGAGCCTGTGGAGACGATGTGTTGTTGTCTGAGAAAAGGTTCAGGGACCTGGAAGTGTCCTACTAAAGGCCCTTCAAAACCCATTTTTCTCCTTAGATGCAGTCTGTGTTCAATATACACTGTACTGTATACTTCATATTAACAGGGCTCCCCAGAGAAAAGGTCAAGTACCAGGAAGTATTTCACCTCTCTTGTATTTTGTGAGGGTTTATGCAGGTTGTCAGGTGTGATGGGGACAGTTGGGGTACCTGTAGATTCCTGTGGGACTGTACGCACGTCATAAAGGGTCTATGCAAAAAAGCTGTTATTATGTTCTCAAAGGTTTTGCTCACAGTCAGATGATGGCTTCTGGGCCATCAGCCTCTTGATTTGACCAACTTTGGTGAAGACGGAGCCATTAGCCCAGTCATTTTTGACTGTAATGGCCGGGTGCTGATGTATGGCTACATAGCATACCCTATGTGGCAATTTGCCTGCCTGCTTTCGCTACTCAATTTGCTCTGAAGCCCTCAAGTCTGCTGAGAGGAAATGTCAGGTTGAGATTGTTTATCCCTCATCAAGATGATCAATAGTCCACTATTCCATGTACCGTGCTATTGGGAGATTGCCACCACAAATCACACAAGCGGGTATCTGAAAACTCAGCAGAACATACTATTTCCCCTCCTGAAGGCGTCGATAAAATACAACAAATTACCTGAGTGCACTGTCTGGGTCAGTTGCTGCTCTTTCGACACCCTGTAGCTGTGCAGGTCTCATATCTCTCCCAGCTCTGACCAGGATTCCCTCGGCAGGTGACCCTGAGTCGGACTGCCCCCCTGCTCGCCTGCTCCAGCTGTTTTACAGCATGTTGTTACCGTGTCACTCTCCTCCAGTGTGTGCTCATGGATTGGCTCTCCAGAAACAGGACGGTAGATCTCAAGGATGAGGGCTAGAGTATAAACTTACAGGATGGTAAATCTCCAGTACCAAGGTTAGAGTGTAAACCTAAAGTAAGGTATCTCTCCAGGAGCAGGGTTAGAGTGTAAACCTAAAGTAAGGTATCTCTCCAGGAGCAGGGTTGGAGTGTAAACCTACAGGAAGGTATCTCTCCAGGAGCAGGGTTGGAGTGTAAACCTAAAGTAAGGTATCTCTCCAGGAGCAGGGTTGGAGTGTAAACCTACAGGAAGGTATCTCTTCAGGAGCAAGGTTGGAGTGTAAACCTACAGGAAGGTATCTCTCCAGGAGCAGGGTTGGAGTGTAAACCTACAGGAAGGTATCTCTTCAGGAGCAGGGTTGGAGTGTAAACCTACAGGAGTACATCTCTCCAGGAGCAGGGTTGTACCGCCCTACCTATGAACCGTGAGAGAAAGCATTTCAAAATATTTTCGACAGCATCACACAGGTGTCGCTCATCGCATCTCGATCTGAGAACGTTGAGGACTAATAGAGAGAGGCATCACTCCACAGGGCCCCATGACAAGCAGACATGTTGATCCTTTATTATAATTAAACATCTATTTCTGTGCTCATTCTCTTTAGAGGCCACCACCTGCTGCCGTTGTGATCAGGCTGGCATCGAGATGTCGTCCTCTGGAGGTGCTGGGGCCTTGCTATCACCAGCAGCAGCTCGGAAATATAGGGAAATGGTGTGAATACTCAGCTGATTGGGTTATAAATAGTCTCGGCAGGGGTCTTAGCCACACAAAGTGCTTTTGCTTCGAATCAGAGAGAGAGAGAGAAAAACTGGGAATCAGAGAGAGAGAGAGAGAGAGAGAGAGAGAGATATGGATTTTGTCGAGTTTTTTCCTCTCTTTCTTTCCTTCGTTTCAATAAGATCCATTCTATATGATTGAGTGTGATGTACTATTGCATGATGAATGTGAATGTTTTCCTCAAAAACCTTATATGGAAGTCAGAAGGATGGATAAAGGATGAGGAGCTTGTTATTGTCCCCCAGCACATTTAATGATTCGCCGTTCAGGACCACATCACTGCGCCTTTGCATGATCCATTCCTTCTGTTACCCTTTCACGTTCCAGCTTGGTTCGACTGATGTATAAGGCTGTTGGTTGGTGTGTGTTTATGTCTCGTGTCTATTTGACATGGGAGGAGACATAAACCCACTTCTAGGAGTGCCTAAAGCTGCTCTCTGAAGCCAGGGAGATGCTGGTGGTTCGGGAACAGCTGGTTGGTGTGATGACAGGGCCCCGGGTGTCTCCACAGAGTCCAGAGAGCTAACAAGGAGGTAGCAGATGCTAGGCTAATTGTTCCTCTTCCACCATCCCTCTCCCTAATGCGAGTATATGAAACTTGCTCGGATGAACCTTTACGGGAAGCTACAGTTATCAGACTACCTGACCTGCAGGCAAAAGACCAACCCGCTCCTTGATTGATTGCTGTTGTGAAACTCGCAGGACCGGAAAGGCCAGGTCAACGTGTTGTCATGTCATTTTGAAGTCTGCCTTGGCTGAGCTGTGGACGAGCTGTTTTTCTGTTAGCCTGAGGTGACAAGGAGTTCCGATGCTGGGTCCAGGCTCGCTTCCATGCAGAATGTGGACTCTCTCTATGTCACTCTCGGTTGCTACAGCAACATAAAGCCATGGTGCTTCAATTTTTTTGTATTATTCAGAGAGGAGGCAGCTGTTTCAAGTGCAGCCGATGTATGAGATTTTACACGCTAAGAAAGCTACAGAATCGTCTTGGGATCTGCTATTAAGGATTGATCTGAAGTGCTGAACGGTAGCTTGGTGATACACACCCTTTATGCCCATCGAGCCATGATATAAAGGACCCAGACACAAAACGGAACAGTTCCAACTGCATTAAACTCAGCTGTACACAGCATGAAGTATAGGTCACGCAAACCACACAGCCTTGGCAGCATCACACGTGTGTGCGGCGTTTGTGTTGTTCTACATTGTGTACATGATGAGCCTGTAGGTCCAAGTGGGTGTGTGTGCTGCTTCAGTTCAAGCCCAGTAGCGTGTCATCTGGGCCAGAGACATCAAAGCAGTCTCTCTTTCTCTCTCTCTCCACCGTCGAACAATGTCACCGTTTTGTGAGGAGCGTGTGGGCAGAGGAAGGAGCTCACCAGTGGGCACGTTCTTCCTTTGACGAAACCCAACAAGCAATCACAACCGAAACTGTTTGATTACCTGATTGTGCACATGCAAATGGACTACATTGTAGGATATACTTTCAATTAAGTACAGGCAAGGTCTTCATTCAGCATATCTTCAAAGCAGTTGAACAATGAAAGAAAATACACCATGATACTAATGGAGAATGAGGATTATGATGCTGGATGTTTAGCACTTATTTGCATGGGGGCTTGGTTGAACCAATCAGAACCCATCATGTTCTTCTTATTTGCAATGGGGGCTTGGTTGAACCAATCAGAACCCATCATGTTCTTCTTATTTGCAATGGGGGCTTGGTTGAACCAATCAGAACCCATCATGTTCTTCTTATTTGCAATGGGGCTTGGTTGTGGTCTGTGCATACACCCACACACACACACACGCATGCATGCTCACACACATATAGACGTACACACACATGTACACCACATCACGCCACACTACATCGCACACAGCCACTGTACACATACGGTATCTTACAATTCAATTCACTCGACGGTACATAACTGATTTTCTGCTCACATTGGTTGCAGCGGCATGCAATCCTCCACTGAGTTGGCAGCAGTTTCCTCCGACTCTTTCTTTGAGTGAGTTCCACTCGGCATGACATCATCTGCAGTGACTCTTTGAAACCGTTCCACCAATTTCCTTCCTTTGTTTAATTTTCTGTGTGTTGTCTCAATCTAGGTCAGTAAACTTAAGCTGTACAGCAGCCTGACAGCTGTCACCTGTGCTGAGCCGTACAGCACAACGCACCTCTCCATCAATCAGCTTTCATCCATTTTTTCTGCATGTCTTTTGTCATGTTTTCGACTTTGTTACTTAAATACTTTACTTTAGGTTTCGGTGTGTTGTTGATGAAGTTGTCAACCGACTTTTGTGTAAGGCGTGGCGATAGTTGATTAATGCGTTTTCATTGACTTCTTAAAAACAACAGGATGCCCAGTTGGAGGTTGAAGAGGCGCTTCGATAATGAAGGTGACTCATCTGTTCTGACATTTGTAGTAAAGCATGATGCTCGTGGCTGACGAATCAGATCTTCATTTAACAACACAATCCTTGTATCCACCAAATGAAATGACCAAAGACGTAAGTTTTTATTCATGTAAATAATAAAAAGAAAAAAAAAGTCAAAGTATACTACACAAATATTGTCTAATATCCGCTGTAGCAAAATGATGAGTTTTGGAAAACATACAAAATAGTGTTTGATTTATTGTAAATATATCAGACTATGACACTTATAAAGTGCAATATTACTATTGGTATACAGAGGTGAAAATATGTTTTATTCTGTTGGTCTAACATACAGGATACATTCACCTAATAGCTTTATGAAAATATATATGTAGGGTGAATCCCACAAGCACTTTCTCTGAACATACAATACTGGGCACTCAGGCTCTAAGCCAAATAACTGCAGAAACACTCATTTTACTCACAGTTAAAAGCATAAAAACAACAGATTTCCTTCAAAACTTCCAATAACACAAAACTATAATACAGAAGATCTGATGTTTCTCATGTGATGTACATTTTACATCGACGTTCACATATTTTCACTCAGTGGAGTAAAAAGTACGATTTCTACAATTTCCTCACACCAGGGGGATAGGTTTTCATTTTGAAATCTTCAAATCTGTCCTTCCCTTTCATAAAGAAAATTATATTTAACAGCAGCATCCTCAGTTTAAAAAGAAATCTGTCCCATCCACATTTGAAAAGTAACCTACGCAATAACCTGTTTGTCTTGTTTACAGTACTGAAGGAGTTTTCCTTCATGATGTATAAATGGTTAAAAAATACCACACAAACAATAACTATTGATACCAGTTTGAAAATAGTATTACCATTTGAATCTTTATATTAAGATTATAAATGTCCATTGACTGACTTACCAAATACAGTTTGTACCTATTGAACATGTCACTCTTGATAGCTACTGTATAAAAAATGGCAAACACAGGTTTGATAGGTTAATTGAGTGCCTAAATGAAACCTTGTGCAGACCTAATGCCTAATATAGAGCAGTGTCTGAATTGTTCAATAGTGCAGTCTATCCTGGATGTTCATAAAATGGAGCATGCTTCGAGATGGATGGGGGGGGAAGGGAGGGAGGGCTAAACAGGGGGTAATAAACCTATCCGAAATGCTAGTCCTGGTTGTTTGTCACCTCTGAATAGGTGTTGTCCCCTTCCAGTAGAAGGCACTGTGGACACTCACATGCAGTCTCCCAGCTAGCCAGCATCACGGTCGTCCAGTGCAGCTGCTCATTAGTCGGCCGTTGTCAAGCAACCAACAGCACTGGCGGGACATCTGTCCCAATCTCCCGTCACGTCTTAAGGATGGCCTCCGTCGAACACGGGAGTCTCGTGCCGTTTGTCCTACAGGAGCTGCTCCGAAGCGGTCGAGCCGCCGGCGCTAAAGGTAGAGGTAGCTGACCCAGTACACGATGTTGAAGAGCAGGAAGGAGGTGGGGAAGAACACCCTGGAGTAGGCGTCCAGCTCCTGGATGTCTATGTGGATCCTCCCCCTCCTCCAGCCCCCGCCCCGGCACTCCTCGTAGCAGCAGAAGAAGCTCTGGCAGTCCTTGCCGTCCAGGCAGTCGTACACGCACGCGTCCTCAAACTGCTGCCAGTACAGGGAGTTGTTGAGAGTCATCACGGAGGTTGGAGACAGACCCACATCCAGGACCGAGTAGGCCTGCACATGAAGAGGAGGGTGGGGGGGGGGGGGGACACACACCTCATTAGGACAGTACAGTACAGTACACTGACATCAATACAGAGGTGTTTGAAGAAAAAGAGAGAGGAAGGAAGGAGGCCTCATTAGAGATGCACAGACTGAGGTAATGAAGGAAAAGGAGATTGAGGAATAGAGAGCGAGAGAGAGCGAGAGAGGACGACAGAGAGCGGGGGAAGAAAAAAAACAACAGACAGCTTGAGATGCTGTAGAAAAGCCAAAATATCGAGGTGGTGGTGGGGGGTGAGGGGTGGGGTGTGAGGGGTGGGGTGGGGGTAGCGGTAGCGGTAGACAGAAAATGAGCTGATTTGTTTTGAGTGGATCTGTGCCATCATGCATTAAAGCTTGGCAGCTAAACCCTCCCCCAGCCAGCAGGCAGCAGGAAGCTGTCACACAGCGGGTAGATGAACTAGCTCTCCTGGAACCCGCTCACTCTTCCCCTCACTCACTCACCCACCCACTCATTCACTCCCTCATTCACTCCCCCCTCACTCACCCACCCACCCACTCATTCACTCCCCCCTCACTCACCCACCCACTCATTCACTCCCTCTTTCACTCCCCCCTCACTCACACACTCACTCTCCCACCACCCACTCCCTCCCCCCCTCCCTCCCTCCCTCCCCTCCCACCCACTCACCCAGCCCTCTCCCTCCCTCACCCACATGGTTGGCATCTCGACCAAACACCCGTCTCACACGCCAGAGGAGGAAACATAACAAATGCTGAGAGACAGGAGAGCTTCAGGTTCGACCTGCTCCAGGTCAGGCTTCCCCTGACAGGCCTTCATGTCCTCCTCATGTCTTTTACTGCAGATACAGCTGTTATGCACTGTGTATGCACTTCCTGTATGCACTTCCTGTATGCACTTCCTGTATGCACTTCCTGTATGCACTTCCTGTATGCACTTTTGCACATCACCTTGCACAGGGGTGTAGGGACGTGCCCCACCCACTTTATGAAAACAACAAATCTGTCCCCCACATTTTTATTAAGAAAATTATATCGAAATGGCCACATCCTCATTAATAAAAAAAGGTAGCACTGCCCACATTTGAAAACAAATCCATGCCCACTGTACGAAACCATCTTCTAATGTACAGTATAATATATGTCATTATTATTGAATCCGTGTCAATGTGAAGTACATGATCGGGTACACCCTGGGGACAGGGGAGGGGCCTCACCAGTGTCTGAGGCTTGGCGGAGGCGGGCTTGCGTACGCTGTAGGAGTAGTAGTTGAGCGTGGCGTACTCGATCATGGCGGCAAACACGAACAGGAAGCAGACGGTGACAAACAGGTCCATGGCGGTGACGTAGGAGACACGGGGGAGCGAGGTCCTGGCCACCGTGCTCAGCGTGGTCATGGTCAACACGCTGGTGATACCTGAGGGACGAGGAGGAGGTCACCACGCAGAACACCAGCGGGGCCCAGGGCAGCAACACCTGGAGGCTGGGGTCAGATCAGGAGGTGGAGGCTAGCCCTGGGAGGCTTCCCCTAGGGGTTTCTGTCGTGACTCAGTCTATCCTTCGTGGAGTGATCTCTTTGGTGTGTGTGTGACTTGATGTTCAGTCTTCAGGTGGCTGTGTTTTAATTAATTATCAAACGCACTGTACAGAGAATTCAGCGGAATAATTCCCCTGACATCTCTAGGCACAGTTTCTGTACTGAGAACTTTGAAGACGATACACACACAGTATTCAAACTCACACACACACACACACTCATATTCATGCATGTCTCCAAGATGCTTCACATGAGACGGCTGTGTGTGTGTGCGGCAGTGTTTTGTGCAGGTTGCCATGGAAACAGGAAGGGCCATCTATTTTGAGCAGTTGGTTCCTACCAAAGGTAGAGCAAGCCACCCCTGGTGCTGCTGGCTTCCTGATTCCTGCTCACTCACTCTCACAGTCTACAGAGACTTGCTGCCAACAACACTGAAGCATAACTATGACCTGAACAAGGAAACTATTAGTACATTTATGACCTACAGCCATTCTACGAGAGGTAGAGGGAGAGAGAAATGAGAGACAGAGAGAGATAGAATAAAAAGGGGAGAGAAAGATGGAAAAAGATATAGGTGAGTGAGGGAGAGAGAGAGAGAGACAATATGTTACTGCAGGTCTTGAAGGGTGAAGTATGGAGTGGTGGAAGGTGGAGACGAAGGGTGGAGGGTGTGTAATTTGGGGTGTTAACTGGAACATGTAGCCTGGCCTGTCTGCTCTCTCCCTCCCTGCCCTCCTCCCCTGCTCCTCACCTCTCCCTGTCGTCCTCCCCTGCTCCTCACCTCTCCCTCCCTGCCCTCCTCCCCTGCTCCTCACCTCTCCCTCCCTGCCCTCCTCCCCTGCTCCTCACCTCTCCCTCCCTGCCCTCCCCCCCTGCTCCTCACCTCTCCCTCCCTGCCCTCCTCCCCTGCTCCTCACCTCTCCCTCCCTGCCCTCCTCCCACGCTCCTCACCTCTCCCTCCTGCCCTCCTCCCCTGCTCCTCACCTCTCCCTCCCTGCCCTCCTCCCCTGCTCCTCACCTCTCCCTCCCTGCCCTCCTCCCACGCTCCTCACCTCTCCCTCCCTGCCCTCCTCCCACACTCCTCACCTCTCCCTGCCGTCCTCCCCTGCTCCTCACCTCTCCCTCCCTGCCCTCCTCCCACACTCCTCACCTCTCCCTCCCGTCCTCCTCTGCTCCTCACCTCACCTCTCCCTCCCTGCCCTCCTCCCACACTCCTCACCTCTCCCTCCCTGCCCTCCTCCCACGCTCCTCACCTCTCCCTCCTTATCTCTCCCTCTCTCTTTCAACCCTCTATTGATCTGGTTGGTTCCTGAGATGGAATGCACTGCGAGCGACAATACGGAGCAAATGACTTCTTTTGTTAAACAGGAGGATGTTTATCGCCCTGCCACAGATCCCGTCCCCACCTGCTCGCTGACAGAACACAAACGTGCCGCAGCCTCGTCTCCGGCGGCGACCGGCGTGTTCCAGCTGGGATGCTTAAATGTGTTGATTGTTGTGGGTTGTGAAATGAATTGGGATGTGGATAAGAGTTCAGTGAGCTCGGATCTTTGGTTTGTTCATGTACAAAAGGATAATTCTGTGGCCCCACTTTCTTTGTGTGGGAATATTGGAGGCGGAACTGCAACACTGATCGTGGCAAACATGTTTACAATCTTGGAGACATTTTTCATAAAAGACCGGACAAAGACTACACCAAGGCTATCTAATTGTTTACACTTACCTCTCATACCACAGTTCAACCTGGAAATGACCAGAAACAGCATCCACAGGAAAGCACATGAACTGATGTAAGCATGCAGCAAAAGACACAAACAATAAATGAATCACAAACATAAATAAAGGAAATGGGTTTCGGAACATCGCATTATGATCAAGTGAGAGGAAAGGTTAACAGCAAATCTAGATGTGGGACATGATATCAGCAAATTAACGACATTAAGTCACGCAGACAAACACACACACAGGAACACACATACACACACACAGGAACACACATACACACACAGAAGTAAGCTACCTGCACAGCACTCACGCACGCACACACATGCACGCACACACACACGTACACATGCACGCACACGCACACACACACGCGCACGCACGCACACACACACACGCACACACACACGTACACATGCACGCACACACACACACACACGCGCACGCACGCACACACACACACACGCACACACACACGTACACATGCACGCACACACACACGCACACACGCACGCACGCTCACACTACCTAGTGCCGTCCTGGCAGGCGTGGCGTCACTCTTGATCCAGAAGGACACCCAGGAGAGCACCACGGTCAGGATGCAGGGGATGTAGGTCTGGATGGTGAAGTAGCCCATGCGTCTGCTCAGGTCAAAGTAAACGGTCATCACCACGTAGTCACCTGGGAGACGGGGGAGGATGGGGGGGACGGGGGGGGGGACAGGACAGCTTCAGAGGGACTGGCAGAACCGAGGCATGAGCCTTTGTAGGCGACATCACTGAGCGAGTAAAGATGGAGGACACAACAGGACTACAAGTCCCTGGCGACGAGGTGGCATGGGAACCAGACGGACATCCAGTGTCCTCATTACTTTGAAAAGCACCCGGCGTCTCGCTTACTCCCCTTTCATGGGAGATGTAGGAGAGAGAGGGAGAGAGAGAGAGAGAGAGAGAGAGAGAGAGAGAGAGAGAGAGAGAGAGAGAGAGAGAGAGAGAGAGAGAGAGAGAGAGGGAAGGAAGGAAGGGGAGAGAAAGAAAGAGACACAGAGAGAGAGAACGGTACTTTATTCTGAGTTTGTTGAGATGTAAATTAATGATGGGTATTTATAGACCTGACTCTAATCATCATGCAGCGATGCAGATGGAGAGTAAAGAAGAAGAGAAAACAGACAAGAAAAGGTCTAATTTCCCAGAACAGCGCGAACCACAGATCTGCAAACTGCTGATGTTAGGATCTCCTTCTTAGCTTCATCTGGATTTGGAAATACGCGACGCTTCACCTTGTTAAAATGTTTCATTCATAAGATCACCTGACCTTTGAAGGCTGAATCATTGTTCATTATGGAGATGAAGCCCTGGTTCTCCGAAGACTGGTCCGCGACATCGCTAACGCTTGCTCAGTAGGAGAGGCAGGTTAATCAGGGCCTGCAGGACTTGCTCATAATGTGTCAATTTGTAGATCCTTAAAAGGAGGATTTGTCTTCACTGCTGTCATGAATGTATTAAAAATGCATCACTACGAAGTTTGGCGAATGGCACTTGCAAGTCCAATTAGATGTTTTAAATACCTGTTTTGCACAACAAGATATTAGTTTCATTGAGCACTCAGAGGAGACAGATCACTCAATGTGGAAACATTAGGCCAATAACGACATTTAGGTCTGAGGGGAACACAATGTGATTGAATAATTAAAAATGTTCTAAATATTTAATGGGAATGATTTATATATCATGCCAGAAATGTGTTTGGTCTGTCTCTGAGGTTAATGCTTTAAGCAGTTTTAAGCTTCACCTCATTGAGATGTTTAAATATCACAGTCCTATCAGACCTCCGAGATCTGAGGAGAAACATGGTTGTCTTCAATAAACCCACGGCTCTGTTTTTCTCCAGGAACAGCAGACGGTGTACTACCATGGGATAAAAGCAATCTCTTCTCACTGGTGGACTGTAACTTACTCTATTTGTCAAGTTCATGAAGGAACAATCTAGCACTGCCCCAACTAATGAAGGTCTTATAGAGAAGCTCGAAGAGAAGACATGTCAGTAAGAAGTGCAGCCAAGCCACTAAACTACAGTGCTACCACACATCTACAGCCATACCACACACCTACACACCTACAGAAACATCACACCTACAGCCTGTAGGAGCCTGTTCTATACTGCCATGAGAGAGAAGAAAAATAATCTACATTTTAAAGTAATCCACCTATAATTGCCATCGATGGATGTTTTTGCTATTCAAATATTCCTCGGTATATTAGTACATGAATGTTCGAGATGACATTTCTGAGGAAAATCCTGATGAAAAACGCAGCTGCAACCAAACTCTGGGGCAACCAAAAGTTTAATAAAAAGGAAAAGATCCAAACACGAGATTTATTGTGAGTCAAAGAGCGTTACCTGCTGTTGTTTTAAGTAAGCTGGTGCTGTTCCTCAATCCCATGAAATCAAATTGGTAAAGTCTCCAGGATTTCTGGTCCGAGGTTGACACCGAGTTCTTTCTCCACTTGTAAATCATTTCATCTCTGGGATAACCATCTGTAACATCAGAAGAACATGTTATACCCTAAACCCCAAAACTGAAACAGGCTCTCTCTAATCTGAACACAGTGTCCTCTGTAGATCTTGTATGTCCTGACAGGTGGACAATGTTACTTTGCTGTGAGGTTTCACTTACAAACTAGATATTTTGTACCTTTCGTTTCATATTTATGACAGAACAAAGGGAAGGGTACATGTCCAACAGAATGCCCAGATCCACCATGTAAGAATGGCAGGAGTAAGATTCTAGCTCAAGTGATATTATCAAGTCAATAAGGCCTGTGACATAACCACAAAATACCACAGGAGTCAAATGATTGTCTCCCTGCCTCTTTGCGCTGCACAGTCAGTGTGAGTTGGGTCTTGGTCAAGCACAGAGGAAATGGACCAGATGTCTTTTAATCATTGGTTACGATCACTCTGCTCACTGCTCTGGCATTGGTGGAGATCAACATTGAGCTTCTAATTCACAGACCTCCTTCATCATTTACCTCAGTAATGACAAGCTAAATGTCAATCATTATGTTACAGGAATAACTATTAATTACAGCCTGCTTGCACTGTACTTTGGGGTTGTGGAAGGGAAAAATGAAGGTAGAAGAATGGCTGTCAAATTGAGGCCTTGACTTTAGAAGAGCAAGGTAGCCGCTAGTTTCACACAACAATGCGCTGATAACTAATTCAATGACAATGATGGTAGTGAAAGGCTTTTATTTAAACTGACTGGGATTTGAATGGTTGAGATTTCATCCATTTTGTGGGGCTTGTTAGAATGTCAAAGCCCACATTCGGGGCTTTGACATGGGGTCTTTTGAATGCTTGTTGAAGGACACACAGGTAGTTTGACTTCCAATATAATGTCTCTGTCTGTGTCATAATAGTTCTTCCTTGCTGAGGCAGTAACATTGAAAAGCACAATTGCCTCCATTCTGAGACACGAGTCAGCGAAAACACTTTCGATTCACAAAGCAATTCATCTCCCGAAGAAACGTCCCCCACACACGCCGCAAATTTGAAGACCCCAAATTGCTGCCTTTTTCCTCAATTATTCCACTGTTGCCTACTGTATGCTAAGCTACAATTGTGGCATATCATCATAGCGATATCGATGGCGACATTTGTGAATGATGAAACAGAGAGTGGGGGTGAGGAGGGATTCTGTCTGAAAGAGAGACGGGCTACTCACAGCTTGAAAAGACGAGAGGGCAGGAATGCTCATCCATGGGGAAGTTATGAAGCTGCAGCTGGCACTCTGCGTTGATAGTCAACCTATTTGAGAACAGAAGTTCAGATTTTTAACCTTTATTTAAACAGGCAAAATCATTAAGAACAAATTCTTATGTTCAGTAGTGGCCTGGCAAAAAGCACATCTTTTTGAGGGAGAGGGGAAGGGGGCTAAGGAAGAAAAATCAGGTTAAAAAGCACAACGGCACAAAACCACAGCAGTACAGACATACAGAAAAAAAAGCTAAAAGCAACAACAGAAAACAAGCAGGTTAAACAAAGCAGGGTATTAGTAGCAATGGGAGTCAGAGGGGATAAACAATTTAAAAGCACAAAGCAAGACAGAGATTATTTACAACAACCACAATCAAGACATAGCCTGACACTGGCAGGTACGAACAAAGGATACAGGCAGGTGAGAAAACAAAGCAGGCAACATAGGTACAACAGGAGGACAAAGTAGGCAGTTGGCAACAGATCATAAGACAAACCATGGGGATGAATAGAACCACAAGATAATCAGGGGAGGGGTTCAAAAGTGAGAAAGGATTTACAGGATTCAGTGAGGATGAGTGAAATGGCTTCTTAGAAGGCAGGGATGGAAATGAATGTGTCCAGTTTGAGGTGTTTTTGCAGAGCATTCCAGTCAGAGGCGGCAGCGGAATGAAATGATGCGAGACCAAAGGTGGATTTAAGTTTGGGAATTTTGAATTGGATATGGAGAGAGGACTGTGTGTTGTGTGTGACAGGAAGCGGATGCAGCAGGTGAGCCAGGTAGGGGGGTGTCCGGTGAAGAAGGGTCTTGTAGATGAGGACAAGCCAGTGAATATTACGACGGGTGTGAAGTGAGGGCCAGTTGACCAGGGTGTAAAGAGTACAGAGGTGCGTGTGGAAAGGGGAGTTTGTGGCAAAGCGGATAGCAGAGTGATAGAGAGTGTGAAGTTTACTGTAGAGTAGCCTACATTTACAACAATGTTCCAACAAACGTCATTAATTAGCTAACTTGTTTAATTACGAAGAGAGCATAAGGTATGCGGTAACCATTGTTCTCATTGTCTCGTACAGAACCTCACGTTAGCGTCAAAACAGAAAACAGATGGCGATGATGCACTTGATTGAGTGGCCATTTTGGTGTGTTAAGGCTGAATCACGAGGTTGTTGTTGTGTGTAACGGTGCGAGGCCTCGTAGGGGCAGGGTAGGGGCCAACATGCCACCTATTAGGAGGCGTCTGCAGTTTGGAGCACAGCTGTGTTCTGCACACCTCTGCACATTGGTGTTTCTCATGGGAGTCAGGTGGCTGAGTGGTTAGGGAATCGGTCTAGTAATCAGACGGTTGTCGGATCGATTCCCGGCCGATTCCCCGCCGTGCCAAATGACGTTGTGTCCTTGGGCAAGGCACTTCACCCTACTTGCTTCGGGGGGAATGTCCCTGTACTTACTGTAAGTCGCTCTGGATAAGAGCGTCTGCTAAATGCATAAATGTAAATGTTCTCACCTAACTACTCACTGCTACTACAGGGTTGTTTTTCCCTTTAAACTACAACCTACTAGTTGCAAAAAATGTATGAACTAAAGACTTTTTACTTCTTCCTCTCCAGTCCAGAACCCTCCTCCCTTCTCTCCCTCCTTCATTCAGCCATCTCTCCATCTCATGCTTCTCTCCTTCCCTGATAAAATGTCAGCCTTGTTTATTTTGGCTTGACTGAAGTTCACCAAGAGGGGAATGAATATGTGTGTGTCTCTCTCTGTGTGTGTGTGTGTGTGTGTGGGTAATGAATGAAAGATAGACCGGTGGTGGGGGATGCATTCAATCAGGTTAGCCGACCAGTCAAGACTCTGAATGTGCACACGACTACTGGTGATGGGATCATTCTGTAAGTTGTGCAGCAGGAGGGTCAGTTAGAGCAGCAATTATCCTGCCTACACAGATTCTCCTGCACTACTAACCATACTGTTGCCAAGGGAATGCCTGGCGAACGCAATGAATAAAACAGCAGGGAGACGTCTGTGCTTTGGCAGGAACGAAGACACAGCTCCTACTTTGATTCATACATGATTACGTTTACGCCCTAAAAAGCACAAGATTCCTGTGAGAGTATGCTTAGTTGTATATGACTATACGAGTGTGTGTAGAATACAGTGTACAGTATATATTATTAAAAACGATGTTTTATATATTGTTAGGGTGGTTAAAAAAACTGAAAACAAAGGAATATTCTAATTATCAACCCCAACCCTGATTCAACGGATGTGTTTTGTGATGTATGATGTAGTACAGTAGACCCGTTATACCGGTTACATTGAGTGCTGTAAAGGGTATAATAGTTGTGTACTGGAATATTCCTTGTTTGTGCAATGGTAGAGTTCGGCCTTGAGAGTTGTGGTCATGGGATTTTCCTTTCCTTTGAGTCTTAATATAGTAGAGTGTAGATAAAACAGTGCAGTGTTGATATATAAAAGTGTGCAGTATATATAATAGATATATAAAGATTGTAGTATGGATGGCACAGTGTGCAGAACCCTTCAAAGCCACACTGCGAGCTAAGCAGGGAACACGCCCTACAAAGTACCTCCGTGTAGTCGACACATCTATGTTTCATACGTGCGGTGTATAACATAACATGTAGTGTCAATATCTAGCATGGATACGGGGCATTATCTGCACTTGAATAAATAATGACATTTGCTGCTATTTCCCCAAATAGAAACACTCCACCAGAAATACCTCTTGCCCAGAAGAACTTCTGATCCTTGATATGTTGCTGTACATAGGCACTATGTACAGTATAATCCCTCTGGATAAAAACGTCCCTCTGGATAAAAACACCTGCTAAACGAATACAACTCAAAGTCAATATAAAAGTCCTACAGCAACATTCAGAGGATCGTCACTCACCTCAGCGTGTAGAGAATCTTCCCATCGTTCCATATTCGCAGCAGCTGATTGGGTGTCGTGATCCAATGAGAGTCAGCGTTCTTGGCGTTCCTGAAGATGGTGTCGGGGACCCAGATGAGCCCCACCATGTTACTGTTGAGGGTCAGGATCTTTGTGCTGCTGTTGTACCGCAGACGAGTGTCGATCCACGACTGAGAAAATATGATGTCGATCTGGTACTCCTGTCAAAGGAATTCAAGATTATTACTGGAGATAAAATCAAATCTATACAGCTGTTGTTGGCTACAAGTTCATTTTTATAGATTCCTAAATTGAAGGCCCGGTTTTATCCTGCAATATATTCTTCTGCGGCGTCAACATTTTTCACAGAGTCTCGAAATCTTTGTCTCGAAAACGTTTAAAGATTTGACTAAAGGAGAAGGCAAACCAAAATAGCACCTCTTTGTCTGAACTCCATTTTTAATGATAAACATTCAGAGATGATTAAATGAAAGAGTAGGCTGTGTTCTGCTCTGTGGCTGTCCCCACCCCTGAAGTGCACGGCCCTTTAGGTCATGCATCTAACGCAGCATGCCTGACCTTTTTACAAACCTCCACAGGCACACACAGGACCTGGCTTTCTTATCAGTTTAATTAGAAACCATTTGTAACATGAGCTGTGACCTTTAGATCCTTAAGTCAAAGCTGGTTGCTTGGGTCAAGCCTGTTACTCAAAGCGTCGAGCATCACAATGATCACAGAGGGAAGTCTGTTTTAAAACATCCTAGCTTGCGTATTCCCATGGCTGGTGTGTGATCAAGAGTTGGCACTTTAGCTTGCCTTCATGACTCTTGCATGGAAACAGGGAGCAGCCATGCCAATTAGAGCAATTGCTCATCCATGTTTGGTACTCTTAAAAGGAGGTGTTTGTGAGATCTACAGCTTTACGCTTTACCTGTGAGGCTTTGGGATAGCATCTTGGAATGGCATGACATTAGCTTGCTTTTTCATACAGTGTTGTTATGGTTTTGATTTGGGGAAACGTACATGCAAAGATATCTACCAGTCTACTTACAGAACGTGTTAACAACCAGATTACATAGACTTACAAGTGCTATCAGTGTATTTTCAAAAGCCCCTGATGAAATGGAAATACATTGGTGTTCAGTCATGGCCCATTTCAATAGGTAACAACCCTCAAACGCCACACACTCTTTGCACTTTGATACTGTTATTCTCCTTTAGCAGTCATTTCTATCCACCATGACATTGAAGTCATACCCAGATTTTTATACTCAATATATCAAAACACTAAAAGCATTTGCAAAAGCAATGGACACAAGCACTTCTGAAACACAAGGTCACAGATGTTACTAAGAAGTTTGTGCTAACTTGAGTTATTTAATTTTTCCAATTCTCCCACAGATCATTAAATACTGCTGAAGGTTAAGGAAACATCTCTTCTCACTGACTTAAACTTTAAAGAGACTGTTTTCCTAAGGTCCTGCATCAGCATTAATCTTGTGACGTACAAGGAAGGTTGTTAAATGACTGTCGCTATGTAAAAACATCCCTTTGGGGCAGCTAACCCATTTAACTTCAGTGAAGTAATTATAACCTCAAGACTTCAACAACATTTCAAGTCTTGGAAAACAATGACTAAATAGGGAACCTGTTTCATTCATACTTCGTAGTTGCTTTGCTGTGTGCATGAAGGCAGGGAGAGAGTTTAAAGCTATTCAAGTTTAGCTACACAGCACTGAAACAAATGTTTTTTACAGAGCTTATCTGGCAGTTTGGGACCAAGTAAGCTTCAGATCTGCAACTTACAAAGTATAAGTACAAACATACGAGCAGACCACTCAACACCTACAGCACAAAAGTTGTCAGTATGTGACTACAAAAGCAGTACATTTTATATACAAAGAAAGATAAGTACAAAGAAAATGTAAGCATTTTAATTTGAGATGGGAACATTTTTAATTTAGGTACTGTGATATAGGTGACAAGTCCAAATGTCTTTAAAAAAAAACATCTATTTTTTCAGTTGAGTGCATAAAACTATGTGTTACTATGTGTTAAACTACATGTATCTCAGCTCTTCCACATGATTCCAAGGCCATAATTATTTCCACTGTGCTAACGTTCATGCGCTCCTCATGAATGTTAACTCCAACACTAGGCGGAGCATATGAAATGCCACATTATAAAAGGTCAAGTGATAAAAAGCTTTGAGTAGGAAACTACACTACATTGAAACTTCGTGATCTGGAAATCCACACATCCAGGCCTATATAAGAATCTTCTGTCTTACAAAGGGCCACATTAGAAAATATTCTTCCTTGTCCCAGGATGACAAAACCCTGCCTCTGCCAAGCCTAATTATAAAACCCAACTAAACATAAACAGTGTCAAAATTGTGCCATGAAATCCAATATTTCAAACGTATTCTTTCATCTCGATACTGGCACTTTTGTCAGACTTATTTTTTGTCTCTAAGCAAAACTGTATTATTCTGTTAGACAGAGACGGACTTATTGAACTTGTTCCAGTAAGTCAAGATTAGCTCTAGTAGCCTACGTCACCATCACGGCACTGACTCCATTACAGCACTGGAATGTTGTCTTATGGACACCAGTGCTTTTAGGGGTTCTACTGTTGCCGTGGATACAGAGTGTCCTCACTGACATAAAAATAGCCCCGCTTTCTAGAAGGGTTGTCCCTCAAACTAGGTAAGCAAATAATTCAGTGAGTGCATCGTGTGTCATTGCAGTGAAAATCTACCTAGCGGAAAAAAAGTAGAAAAAAAACACAATAAAAACTGTCTTGAGTTTAACTTATTCGTTTATTGTGTGATTGAGATAGGCTGTTTCCTAGCACAAACAGCTAGGGAACAACCCAGTGGGTGAGGAAGGGTTCATGGTGAGAGAGCCACAGGGGATGGGTTTCTGTGTCGGGGGGGAGGGGGGGGGAGGGGGGGGAGGGGGGGGGGGGGGGAGGGTAAACACTGTAGAAGCGATCAGGATACCCTCAACGTACTCAAAGAGCTGTTTCAAACATGGCGTCTGTCACACAGAAGCTCTGTGATGTCTCCTCACAAGTTGGCGTTATGTAAACATTGTTTTATCTAGACCTGCCTCTCTGGCTGACTACAATGAATACAGCAGGGCTTTCATTTATGGTTAGAAGTGTATCACTTTCCTTTTCAATAAATGTTGTGTTTTACCTGTATTTGACCAGTTAAAAGTGGCTTTGTGGTTTAATGCATCAATAATAGACATTAAACCAGCATCTACTAGTGCTTTCAGTGCCCAAGACTTTGCTCCATGCTCAGTATACAGTGATAATTATTAGAATTTACTACTGTAGGCTACACAATACAAATTAATTACCTTGATCATCAGTGACCGGACAGTGTATAGATTTGAGATGAGAATTGCTCTTTCGGTCAGGTAATTTACGTGTTATCTTTGCTGCACAGCACCAGCTATAGAACGACAACCATTACTGCCTCTAACCATTTCAGTTTAATCACACAACTTCTATCTTGAATTAATATCCGCTTCAATGATGCACTCACGGTCATTAAAGCAATGAGGAATAGTCATTTTCTCAAGAAGAAATATGTCTCTATTAGGGTCACTAACTATGCCCATAAAACATAATGTCTACTTGATTACATTAACGATAAGACCATGAACAGTAATTGTACGTATTAGATATGGATGTCTATTGTCATGCCTATGACCTTTTAGACCAAGATTTCTCACATAGGTACCGAGCTAAGAGATAGTTTGTTTAATGACAAATGTCTTTACTGACAAGTCATGCATGGCATCTCTCTTCACTCGATGACTAATAAGGCTTAAGTCACATAGCCCAAAACAACCGTGGATCTACAGTTGAATACATAACAAATCCACCCTGTGTCTGTGACCTGCCTCCTCCTGCAGAAACAGCGTTTAGGCCATCTGAAGCTGTAGCCTCCCAGGGCCAGAGAGATGAGTCTGCTGGAAAACTCCGGGAGGAAGGAGGATATGGGAGCAGTGAAGTGTGGCACAGTTCGGAGTCTAGTCAAGCCGAAGATATCCATTGTTTTCTTTCTTACTTTGTCACATTTGCCGGGATGCGAGTGAGAGAGACGCAAGGAGGGTAATTGGAAGATTTGGGTGGAGGTGAGTGGGGGGAGGGGGGGGGGGGCTTAGTCACGTTTTAGTCGAGATCTCTCAGGCTCACCAATCGCTGTGCCCCCGAGATAAATGGTGCAAATGTCACTCATGGTTGGGGCAAATCACACACTTCTGGAACAAAGGCTCAGCTCAGACTGTGTGTAATGGCCCAGTGACCTACTGGGTCAGAACAGTGTCAACGGAACTGTCTCTGAAAGGAGACACATCTCCACATCCCTCCAGATGTAGCGTAGTAACCAGGGTTACGAAAGAAGAGGTTACAAGACGAAGAAAAAAAGATCAAAACGGCTAAATCTAATATCAACCGCTAAATAATGCAAGTATTGACATAATACATGTCTGACAATAAACCCATTTGAAAGGTGTTATTGTTGTTCTGATCTGAGGATGACTCATTTGGGAAGTACAGTACCAATCCAGACGTTTTTTGCACACCAGACTCGAGACACTAGAGACAGCGGCTACCGGCTCCATTTCTACTGGCTGCTCCCACACATCTCGCATCAACACATAGAGGAACACCGCTGTCATCGTGTGTGTGTGTGTGTGTTTGTGTGTGCGTATGCGTGCATGTATGCTTGAGAGAGAGAGGCATGAGAGAGAAAAATAGATAGGGATAGACAGAAAAAACACCCGATAGATTCAGAGGAAAGAGGCAAATTCACTTACCATGTCTATCGACGACACAGGGCCGATGCTATTGACATATATGTCCACATCTATGACTGTCGGTTTCACTGAAAAAGACAGACATTGACACTGTTACAGACAAGGCAAAGTTTGATCCTACAGCACTTGGTAATATCTTTGATAATATCAAATTCTGAGCCAGGGTCTTTTCAACAGTTTCTCTACAAGCCAGTATTTGACAATGGACCCCACTACCTCCGACTTTGTAAATTAAGATGGCAGCACCTTGTATCAAAAGTGTAAAGCAGTTCATACTGTTTCAGTTATTCTGTATATTTATGTCATTTAAATTGTCGTACACACAGTAGGCCTACCTACTGTCTAACTCTGTCTATGAAAATGCTACGGTGGTATGCGTGAAATACCTGCATAATGCGTTTTTAGCCTAGCCCATTAATTGTATATAGGCCATATAGTGACAAGTTAACCCTTACTTCTCAGTGTTAGAAATACTTGAGAGCCCTGAGCAAGAGCAAGCACAACAGAGGCTTTCCTGAGGATGCCATCTTGTTTTCCGACTTTGGACACTGGAACTTTTGGGGGCGGGGGGGGGGGGGGGGGGGGGGGGGGGACATGGGTTAATCAACTTGGGTTAACTCGGGCGTGACGTCATCCCCAGTTCCCCAGTTCCGAGGAAACTGGAACTCGCCATTACCTTGACCTTGTAACAAGTGGATATGTCAACACCCTGAGACAATTCTCAACTGACAAAACACTTTCTGCTGGCTTGAGGCTCTTTCCTGAGAGGAGAGGGAGGAGGGAGGGGGGGGGGGGGGGAGCAAGTGAGAGGGTGAGGGGAGAGGGGATGGGGTAGGCTGACCACATCTGCTCTATGTGCCAGGAACAAAACTGCCACCTCACAACTTTATTGACTAACACCTCATAAACAATTCACAGCTTTTATTTCACGCTCAGCTCCCAGCTTCATTGCAAGCCCGTTCCTCTTTACCAATCATCCTCCTATCTAACAAGGTGTCAGAGTAATGAGTTGTTGGCGCCTGTACGCCTTTATCCCCTTACCATTGAACATTGCCCTCGCTTCCAGACTCGACCAATTAGCCCCCGAGGTAGTGCCACGCGCTAAGTGCAGACTCTGTCTCTTCCCGTGACGAGTGTCAGCACTCAGATGTTCCGAATGCGGTAAAGACTGTGTAACGGCCGATGGATTTACGTCAGTCCTATGAAAGCAGATGCAGGGGAAGCCGAAAGTGGGTGCGCCGGAGTGTCGTCTTCACGCTAGAGAAGATGCGCGTCTCCCGACAATTACAGTACATCAAACGCTACATCGAGTCGGCAACTTACACCACGACCGATATTAGATACGAGCAACGCCGCCAGATGCAGATTGCCTCTGTTTGCATGAAATTGACTTCACTCTACAACAAGAGCCTTTAGCACTTCCAGGCTGTAGTCTGAATCTGTATACACACACACAGCGTCAGAATCATTGTCAATCTGCCTATAGAAAAATATGAAATATCAGTTTCCTCCTCTGTGTGGGTCCCCCCCCCCCCTCCCTCAAACATCCGCAGGCCTCTGATGAGGGGAGGTTTCCCGTCAGCTGTCAGGAGAGGGTCAGGTGCTGGGCAGGTCCCTCTAGGACCTCTGAACTGTTCAGTCTCCCTGTCCAGCCTGTACAGAAACCCTGACACCCCCCTGAACCAAACAGCTTCATGATGGTGATGATGTCACGTGGAGTTCCCCCCTCCTACCTGCCCTCAACAGACAGGGGGTTTCCCAACACTAATGCAGCTTTTGACCAATGTTTTCTGTTTTGGAGGAATGAATGGGTTTAGATGTTCACCCACAGCCATGTTGGAGCTGGGCAAGAACAAAAGCTGCCACACCTGTTACTTCAGAACCAATTTAGAAAAGCTCCTCTACCGATTAACTACCTCAGGGTAGTCTCCACCTGTCATGTGTCATCGCCTTCCTCCTGGAATCATTCTCACCTCAATGCTGCCGCAATGACAGGAAGAGGGTGAGAGGGAGACAGGCAGTGACCTCAGCAGTTGAGAGGGAGACAGGAAGTGACCTCAGCAGCTGGGAACAGCCCCCTAGTCTCTCTCCAGCCCCTCCAGCCTCTCTCCAGCCCCCTAGCCTCTCTCTAGCCCCCCAGCCTCTCTCCAGCCCTCCAGCCTCTCTCCAGCCCCCCAGCCTCTCTCCAGCCCTCCAGCCTCTCTCCAGCCCCCCTAGCCTCTCTCCAGCCCCCTAGCCTCTCTCCAGCCCCTCCAGCCTCTCTCCAGCCCCCCCAGCCTCTCCCAAGCCCCTCCAGCCTCTCTCCAGCCTCTCTCAAGCCCCTACAGCCTCTCTCCAGCAACCCAGCCTCTCTCAAGCCCCCCCCAGCCTTTCTCCAGGCTGCCCCCCCCTCCTCCCCCTGGGCTGAGCACAGCTTAATCAGTCATGCATTGCAACATTTGAAGTACTTTTCCTATGGTTAGGCTAAATACCGTGGCTATTTTTGGGTCCTCAATGAGATCTTCTGTTTTTACCAGGTAGACTACCCTTAGAGACAAACGCTGGCATACGGACGGCAGATGCTTCCAGTTTCCAGAGCGATAAGTGTGTGTGGGCGAGCGGCAGTTTGTTAAGGCAGACAGAGTAAACAGAAAGATGTGTGTGCTGTTTGCCACCCATAACAGAATAGCGAGACCAGGCTGAGTTTACCAAAAAGCAATGATAGTTCAGAATGTAGAAATCCAAAGCTGCATTTGGTTGCAATCAGACTACACTGAGCCTGGTTCGCCTCCACCCAACAGGCGATGACGGCTTAATCGATTTTCACTCTGAGCCGGCCCGATTCCTCCAGTCCAGGTATTTAGTGAAGTATCTGGTGCTCTCTGCAAACAGAAGAGCCAGAGCCAGCATGATTTGAGGCATGTATTTCCATCTAATGCAGCCGATTCACTGCAGAACGCCGGCAGGGTACAGGGATGCCTCCGAGGAAACAAACAAAATTAGTCTATAGTGGGTTTCATAAAGAATCTGATTGCTATGGCCCAACCTGACACACGCACACACACGCACTCACACACAGCCAGCCGCTGTCACGATGCTGTATGGTGATCCAGGAAGAAGGAAAAAAAAAACAGGACATCGTGCAAACCCTAACATGGTTAGCAGAAATGGATAGGGCAGTCAGGTTGGCTGGTATTGGAGATGTGCACCTCTGGCCATTGGCCATCTCCCTATCATTAGAATGTGTTGTTCTGTCTAGAATAAGCGTCCGTCACACAGGCTGCTAACGTGATTGTGCCGCTGCCACCGGACTGCCAGGGGACACATCTGAACGCCCTCTAATGAGACACAGGTGGATGGAGGTCTTTAGATGCCCAGCAGTGAAGAACTGCTTGATTTCAGCAATCAGAAGCTTGTGTTGTACTCTATTGTGGGATGCTAAACATTTTTTAAATATTACTTCTATTTGAGTGCACACACACACCTACACACCCACCTACTGAAGATTAGCTCAGACAGTATTAACACCGGTAGACATCTTTCATTAGCATTATACATTTCACAGTAGATTCTAACAGTATATCTAGGGATTACACTGATCTGCGTCTAAAGCTGTTCTGTGCATTTCACCAGCGGAAATAATAATTTGTATTCTACCCCCAAACCTCCGAGAATTGCCTCCTAAGCTTCAACAGTGGGGGAGAGGAGAGTAGTGTCAGACCGACAAACTTCAACAAGGTTAAACATCCATTCCCACACGTTGAAGCCGACATCCCCCTGACCCAAACTCAAAGAGAAGTCAAGTCCGTCATGGTTCTGTGTTTACCCTACCCGGATTAAAGGACTGTGAGTGGCAGGAAGAACTAAATCAGGAGTCGATGACAAGAGCACTCAGTTCTGTGTTCAGACAGGAAGTTCATTTAGATGAATCTACACAGGGGGCTCCGGAGTTCCTTCCAGGTGAGAACAGTCTAATGAAATGTCGCAGGGCTTGAATGATCTGAAATTACTTGTCAGGTACTCAACTCTGGGTTGGCAGAACCAAGATGTCATGGTGCCCAGATGTCACATCATCCTGAAACAGTGGAAGAGGTGGTTCACAGCTGGTGAGGGCTTGGGTCTCTGGTTCAAGTGTCTTGTAGTTCAAGTCTCTAAGGGGGATTCATTTAGCCCAATCCTCCACTCCTGAAGGCACTAAATTAGATGTCTAGATTCATATGATTTCTGGTCTGACAGGCAAGACACGTTCTGACGCGTTATTTTACTTTTCTGTGGAATGTAAAACACAGTACAGTCCAGCTTAATTTCTTTGATACACCCACTGAAATGCATGTAAACATGATATGAAGCTTTTATAGAGCATTAATATAAACCCCTTGATTACAGATTAATGGGGCATCTATAAAATAATAATTAACTTCATGTTAACTATTCATAAATCATTCCATTGTATAAGACTTCAAGTTACCGAAATATCCCCTTGTCAGAACCAGTAACCCAGGTGACATAACAGAAGATCTTACAGCTAAATTATCCTGGTTCAGTCAACCAGAAGCAAATATCCCTCGTTTCTACGACTACGTTAGGGGTTGTGAGAGAAAATGAGATGATACTTTGAAAGCGCCATGGTCACTTATCATGCATTACAAGTTGTTGTGGTTTGAGCTTCAATTTGCTTTGTGCTTCAAGTTCTCTTATCGTATCAAAATGAGGGACAGTTGTTTCCACAAATACAGTGCATGCTAGTATGATGCATTTATTTACACTGGTTCCACTTAGATCAAGATTCAAAGTGAGACGACCTTCACTTAGCGCTCACCTGGCTGACAGTTTGTTTGAGACTGTCTACTGTGATTGTAACAAACAACAAACATTGTAACAAGCAAAGCTTCCACTGACATGTCTAACAGAGGCTAGGATGAACCATTCCTTCCAGTACAACAAGCAGTGACTTATATTTACATTTAGTCATTTAGCAGACGCTCTTATCCAGAGCGACTTACAGTAAGTACAGGGACATTCCCCCCGAGGCAAGTAGGGTGAAGTGCCTTGCCCAAGGACACAACGTCATTTTGCATAGCCGGGGATCGAACCAGCAACCTTCTGATTACTAGCCCGATTCCCTAACCGCTCAGCCACCTGACTCCCCACGGCGACTTGTGAACAGACGCCGTATTCACTCCTCTCCCACTGTTGTCATGGAGCGATTTATATTCAGGCACGATGCACCTGCTTTCTTCTGAGACAATCCCTTTTAATTATTTCAATCAGCCGTCTCTTTAATGTTGGGGTCATTAATTCAAGCGTTCATCGCCCGTTTCAAAGGGGCCGGGCTGGGAGGAGAAGCTGGTTATATGCCCACAGCCCCACGCAGGAGAAAGTGTATGTACAGTACACACACAGGCACATAAGTACTCACACATACACATTCACACCTACATTCACACTTCACAGCTGCACACACACACACACACACACACTCAGAGGTCATCACTGTGAATGTAGCCAACACAAATACTGCATAAACAAACACATGGGAAAACAAATACAAACACTCAAAGCCAAAATACATGAACCCCCCCTATCATATGATGCCCCATTGAAACGGTCTGCTCAACACAATACCCTCCATATTCCTGCAGCATCTCATTTGAAAAGAGGTGTCTTCTCCAACAATTATCCCCCCCTGCTGCTTCTCCCACGCCTGCTGTGATGCGGCTGCGCGCGGAAGGCAGGCACGCGCGGCGACACAACCACACAACCAGGGTAGTTCTCCCTCCCGCGTCAGAACCCCCAATCGGAACCCATGGAACTTTCTCTAATGGAAGCTTCATGGTTGGAGTCTCCAGAGGAGGAGGTAGCCTGGAGGAAGCAGAACTGCTGAGAGTGTCCTCCATGAGGCATGGAGAGACACACACTAGGATGGAGAACTGCATACAGAGCAAGGCAATCTGACCCACTTTGAGTGGGATCCCCTGACAACCCAAAAGGAAGCTGACATAATAGGGCCACAAACGCAATGCTGCCTCATGTGAGATGAGCCGAGATATATACGCATTAACACTCTTGTCAGGTGGTGTGTTGGGCCTTCACTGACAGATGAGAATGTATGTCAAGTAAAGGGTGAAGATTATGATTTAGCACACATGCAGAGTTTGGCATTGTTTAACACTGTCATCTCAATGAAGAGGGTCATATTGCCCTGCCATGAAGTCCCCTCTAGAACAAACCTCACGTCGGACGTACTGCAACATTAAGAAGCCAGACGCATCCCGTGAAGAACATTTTAAAACACCATTTTTTATTGCATCCTTTATTTCACCAGGAGGGTCCCATTGAGATGAAGAATTATTCAGAAACTGTTTCAAGGGCAGCCAAGACAGGCAGCAACATGAAGTAAGAACACTGTAGTTACACAAGCACGAATGGTGGCCAAATTAGTAAGAACTCAAACAAAGCACAGGAAAGTCACATTTCAAAAGAGACATTTAAAGTTTTGTAACCAGGTCAAGTAAAAACATTGACATTTAAAGAAATCTGCCTCTAATTATTGCTGTTATGATTTAAAAGCCTTTAACTGGATTCATTATAGATACATTGAGTTTCAAGTTGTTCTGCAACGTTTTTCGTGCCAAAGGTGCAGAATACACAAATGCCCTAGTTTCCATGCTGTGGGGGCATTTTTGGAAAGAAAGCATTAAGAAGTCAAGAGAATGCAAAAAATAAATCTAACACTTTTCTGTGTGATGATAACTTGTGGGTGGTTTATGATAAGACCAGGAACTGCCTTAAACGTGGACCAATGTCTGAGCCTCCAGGTGGCCTGAGCAGGCTGTTCTACTGCAGAGAATAGCTCACAAAGGTGAGTCAGAGTGAAGGACAACTGGTGTCCTTCAAGACCTTGGGTGTTGTGATAGGGGCAGTTGGAAAGCTCAGCTACTCACCAGACTGGAGAAAAAGGCGTTACACTGTAGAAGAATCAGCTAGATTATGTATTCTCCTGCTAGCTTGTTCTGTGTCTGCCGTTTGAAAGCAGGCTATCCCCAAATGCCAATGTTAATATTTTATTGCCAAACATTTGTTGTGTTTTTTTTTTATGACGAATGCCTTTTATGTATATTTTTAGTTACAACATGCTCAGTCATTGGGAAAAGGAATGTTTTTCCTTGCAAGGCCTCAGTTTTTAGATTCGGTCACTGTTGCACACAGCCTGACCCTAACCCTACCCCCCCCCCCCCCCACACACACACACACACACACACACACACCTACACACACACACAACACACCTCTTACGTAGAATACTCATCAAACGAATGCACTATGTGTAACTTTAGTCTGGACAGACAGCACAGTGGTTTTATCTAAGTTTCTTATCGAGTGTGAATTTTTGCATCACATGAACAGTTGACCATTACATCGAAGACCGCACTACCTTTTCACTGGGTGGGCAACATAGTTGAGACCACAGTAATCTATATAGACATACATGCATCTTACCCCCTATGTCTGGGCGAAGTGTCCTGTCGTACTCCTGCAGTAAGTTATTTAATATGTGTGTGGCGTCGGCTTGATGGTCTTTCGGAGCAAGCATCTGATTGACAGTGACATCCTCATAGTCATCATGATATTGGCGTCGGTCGGAACTGTGTAAAAATAATAATAATTTGATCACAATGGGGTTTCGTATAGCACGATTATGTACATGTCCATGTCTGTCTAATTTCCCCAAAATTAACAAACTACGCAATTAACAAAGTATCCATACAGTAGACGCTTGGCAAACAAAAGCGGGCGCTCTTGTGAGGATTGAAGTCAGTCAGTGAAGCAAATGGTCTCATTTCAAAACGAGCAACACGCAAGTAAAAATTTGACTTACCGAGCAAATTGCACAGCCAGAAGTAAGAGAAAGACGAGTAAGTTGGTAATCATTTTTTCATGGAGAATGCTTGGGGTGTAAGCAGACTTAAAGCGCTGGTGAGCCAGAGAAGTGGGTAGAAGTATTGTTGAAGACGGTGTTGTACCTGAAGCTTCAACTAGTTCATCTCCAGCTGCATTGTCCTTCCTCAAAAGAAAACCAATAGATCCACTTATCCGACCATGAATACGAAGGGGAAAAAAATCGCGCTCGGGATTCACCGGGATTTTCTGAGACAATCCTCGCGCGTCAGTGATCAATATCTTATTGCACCACACCTCCTTCCGCTTCATAGAATAACACTAACCCGTTAATGCATCGACATGGTGACGTTCTTTCCACAAGGTAGGTTACATTATACAGGGCGTCTTGAAAAGTGAGTCACAATCTATGTTCAACAAAACACATTGCTATGCAATAAAAGTGATTTAACTGATTTTCAAACTTCTTGTAAACATATGGTTTCATAATCCCTACACTTTAGCCTATATTATTATTTATTAAATAAATTATCTTAACCTAACTGGATTTAGGCCATTTTTAAAGACATCTGAATTAATGTGTTAGAACATGCCGTATTAAAACTTTAAGAACCTGCATTTTAACATGATAATAAAATAGGCCTATGTAATGTCATCCAAAAGGTGGGGCCGCAACCTTGAAACATTAACCAAGCCAAAGAGTTTAGAAACGCGCTTTCTTCACTGTAGAAATCAGGCACAGTGGTAAAGTTAAAGAAGTGTGACTACCCCCTAGCGGAAAGTGGAGGTTTTGCAAGTAGAATTAGGTTTGCTGTGGAATTGCATTATACTGTAGCCTATATCGGATTAACCCCATGACATCTCCAACCGGAGATAATCGGACCAGACCACGACAGACTATGAATGGCAGCCAGCAGTGGGCCGAGCACGATAGGAACCACAGGAGAGAGTGACAGAGAGTGACAAAGAGAGAGAGAGAGAGAGAGGGGGGGGGGGGGGGGGCATGTGTGGAAATGTTTATGCATGTATAGGGGGGAGGAGGGGTAGAAAGTAGTTATCCTCTGTGGTATCACATGCCATACATAATGGATGCCAATTTAAAAGCACAGATCTTTCTGTCAAATTTATGCAGACTATAGCATACAGTACATTACAAGGAAAAAGACTGTAGTAGGGTATGTTCAATAATTGTTAATTTAAAACATCCACCCAATCTGGTATCACACGCCAGTTTACGGAAAATAAACACGTAGCCTAATAAGTGTGATGTAACAAGGGTAACGTCGCTTTAAGGATGCAGGGGTTCTCCCCACCATGATCAACAATCCTTTGCATTTCCTTGTTTATTGAAAAATGAAAAGAAATACATCTCAGGGTTATAAGATACATGAAACCAGTGTTTTTGTTACGAGTGTCAGTCAAATAAAGCAAACACATTTAACCGATCTGTCGCGTGGTAATGGACTGATGGACAACAGGTTCAACGATGTGCCCCTCATACGCCATGCTAGCACACAGTCCCGGAACAATCGCGCTATCATTTCATTCAGCATATTCATCCCAAACGGTTTCCCTAGCACGCAGCCCAGCTGTCCGCTGCGCAGAGATGCCACCATTTGTCATCAGTTACGGCTTAAAGAGGAGAGAAGCGCAGGCCTCCTGAATGGAAAAGTAAGTGAAGCTGAACTAAATCCTTGACAAACAGATGTACGGCAGATGTGGCCGCCACAGCCTCTGGTGGGACCGAGTCAGTCCCAGGCTAGCAACAGGAGAACCGCAGTCTTTCTCTAATCCAACAAGTTATCAGTGTTGTTGGGGCTGCTAGTCTCTCTTCATTCTCCTCTTCTTCCACTATGGTATATTCCAGGCGTCCGTGGAACGGGTTAGGCCATAAACTGTTGAAAATATCTTACTGTAGTAACACCGGTAAAATGGTTCCCCGTTCCACAAACAACAACAAATGAATCGAAGTTTTGCAGAATCGGTTACAAACACATTAGTATATGGGACACTAATTAATTGCTAAATTAAATTTGTAATAAATATATAAATGAATAAAAAATACTTTTGAATTAGATGTAACATTTGGTGCTGTTTCTGCCTTAGTTTTAAACCTGAATAATACAAACAAGGCATTTATTCATTGCTCTATTTACATTAGACATAAATTAAGATTGTACATTCCCAAGATAACAAGGGAAACAGCCCACCATTTGGACAGAAGAACATCTAAGTAAATAGGAAATAAACAAGTAAATACACAAACATTTACAAACAAAGATAATGTAATCCTCATAGGAAAACAAACAGATTTCAGGGTGTCATTACCTACAGGGTCAAGGTTAATCAGACTTGGTTCTTTCAACACCCTTTCCCCCTCATGCACTGCAGACCTTCTGGCAGTACCTGGCCTCATCTGTAGGGAGAGCTCCAATCAGCTCCTCTCAGACACTGCCAGCTTACCCATATTTAAAGGGTAGGTGCTCAGAGCTCATTACTCCAGGGTAATTAGATCACCTTTGACCTCATGGAGCAGTAAGGAGCTAGCCAAGATTACTGGACTATGTTACAAGAGCAGAACACAGCTTAGCCTTTAATAGTCCACACCGGCATCATTTAAAGTTCAATACTTCATTCACATTCACACTCTTTTAGGAGTTTTTTTTTCTTTCTTTGGAAATCCAACATATTTGTTTCTTGCTGTTAGTTTTCCATTATTTCAGCAAGCCCGTTTCTTGCTAGCTCGATTGTGCAATTTGTTATTTTCATTCATGCTGATCCGACAATATCTCATAGCGTTTTAGGACAAAAGTCAACATTTTCAAACTTTAAAGGAAAGAAATTATACATTAAATGTCTGAAACAACCAGATTTGGTTTGGAGCGTCATATAGCCTACACTGCATGGTGGGAAATGTAGTTGAAAAGGTGAACACATTCTCAAGGATGAGGTAATGGTAAGTCCAGAAAGTCTTATTTTAAGAATCGCCTATCATGAGTTTGGCATCGCCAGACCAATTCGCAAATACATATTAGTATGGAACCTCTCAGAACCTCCGTTCATTTTCCTCTCAGTTCATTTCAAAGGGGCGTTATCAATGGGAGCAGACCAAAATTCCTTTGGTTGTATCCATCCAATTGCGTCCAATCAGAGCAACAAAATGTCATCTTGGTTGTTTACGAAAATGCCTAAACGGCGCTCCTCATCATATTAATCCCGCCCCATATCAGATAAACGGTTGTGATTGGGCTGGCCCGGCACCATCCAGGCTGGGTGTAAATCTGTCTGAATGGGAGGGTGGCCAGATAGATCTACCAGAGCAAAGAAAGAGCTTGCAGATTCGTCTGGTTCCCACGCAAGTCTATCATTCCACTTCATAGTTGTACGTCAAAGGTAAACATTGAGGTACGGTAGCATGTTAAGTATTTTTCCTTGTCCATCCAAAATGGCAGTTGAATAAAAAGCATCAATACTGTGTGTGTCTTATCTGCTGTCATTCAGTCAGGCCAAAGTGTGACAGCGGTGATTGAAAAGGTCCATGTTAATTTACACTGTCAATGTAAAAGTTCCTTTTTGAGAGACGAGGCAATTTACCAGCAGACTAGAAGCAGGATTTTCAAGGCAAAGAAGGTCACAGTACCTCTTTAACAGTGTCATGCAAATCACAGTAGGAGATAGTCAGAAGATAGAAGACATCTCCTTTCGCTCATGATCATTTTTCTTCGAAACATTTCTTGGCCTTGAGTGGAACATCATCCTTATGTAGAAGAAGCTCCTTTAATCACCGGTTGATCCCTGTTCAGGTACGTGGCCCAGTACACCAGGTTAAACGTTCCAAAGAGAACAGGGAACACTATCCGGGACATCTTGTCGATCTTGCTCACGCTGTTGTAGGTCTTCTTTGGATCGGGCAGCTTGGTCTCGGCTGACTTCAGCTGGACGGAGGTGCTGTTGGAGATGGTGGAGATGGAGACGTCCTTTGTGATGTTGGGTGTGTAGTTCACCCCTGCAGAGCACACGTTGTTGGGCTTCTTCGACAGCACCATGGGGTCTCTCTTCTATGGACGGACAAACAGAAAAAGGACAGCTGACTTAAGTCCCTAGCGATGTCAAGAGACCACTGAAACGTCCTCACCAATAACTAGCAGTAGAGCTGGGGTAGTTTTAGCATAGGGTGGCAAAGATGTTTCACACCCCAATGTTTAAACCAAACCTACATTCTTGATTAATAGTGATATTTAAATCAATACAGAGTCATACACTGACCCCCCACCAACCCCACGGCATTAAGACAGTTGATCAGTCAGTTGATTACTTGGGAGTAGCTCAGCGGTAGACCATTTGACAGCAAATCAAGATGTTGCAGCTTCAAATCCCCCCCACCATGTGCCATAAGTTGCTTTGGATAAAAGTGTCTGCTTGATTCCATCAACCGTTCCACGATTGTTCTGGAACCACGCATGCCAGTCTTGTGTGATTCTAAGAGCCTACGCATGCCAGTCTTGTGTGATTCTAAGAGCCTACGCATGCCAGTCTTGTGTGATTCTAAGAGCCTACGCATGCCAGTCTTGTGTGATTCTAAGAGCCTACGCATGCCAGTCTTGTGCGATTCTAAGAGCCTACGCATGCCAGTCTTGTGTGATTCTAAGAGCCTACGCATGCCAGTCTTGTGTGATTCTAAGAGCCTACGCATGCCAGTCTTGTGTGATTCTAAGAGCCTACGCATGCCAGTCTTGTGTGATTCTAAGAGCCTACGCATGCCAGTCTTGTGTGATTCTAAGAGCCTACGCATGCCAGTCTTGTGTGATTCTAAGAGCCTACGCATGCCAGTCTTGTGTGATTCTAAGAGCCTACGCATGCCAGTCTTGTGTGATTCTAAGAGCCTACGCATGCCAGTCTTGTGTGATTCTAAGAGCCTACGCATGCCAGTCTTGTGTGATTCTAAGAGCCTACCTTGGGGTGTTGCTGTGCCTCCATGGCCTTCTTCCCATCCCAGGCCCAGCTTCTCTTGGTGAAGTAGTTGACGGTGGCGAACTCGATGAGGGCGGAGAACACGAAGGCGTAGCAGACGGCGATGAACCAGTCCATGGCCGTGGCGTAGGCCACCTTGGGGAGCGAGTTACGGGCGCTGATGCTGAGGGTGGTCATGGTCAGCACGGTCGTCACTCCTGGAGGAAAACGACGCGAGGGAGGCGATGGAAGAAAGATAACAATGACTGGGTTTGTGTTGCGTTTGTGTGGTTGTGACAACACAGGCTGGCCGGCTAGAATCAGGCAAGGTGTCCTGTGAGCTCCTGTCCTGTGGGGGAGGTGGGAGGAGGGGGGGGGAGTTGTACTAACCTGATTTAAACACACCTGACTCGAGTAATGAGCTGTTTACTGAGGTTAATTAGGTTAGTTCCAAGCGAACAGCCATGAGGGGGGGAGAGGGGGGGTAGGCTTTTTTGTTCGCAGAGTTTGGCAGCCATGATGAGTGGTGCTGTAGGTACTAACCAAAGACAGTCCTGGCAGGTACAGACTCCCGGTTCAACCAGAAAGACACCTGGGAGAGGATGACTGTCATGAAGCAAGGCATGTACGTCTGGATGACGAAGTAACCGATCTTCCTCTTCAGGTAGAAGTGGGCCATCATGACGGTGTACTGACCTGCAGGGGACAGCAGGACGTCAGGCTGGAGGATCACACAGCAACACAGTAGTATGACCTAGCAACTAGGTATAAGGGTCTCGAGGAATATTAGACATTATCAGAGAATAGTTTACTTGTTTACTTTCAGCTCGAGGAATTATCGTGTTGCCATCTTAGTGATCTCTTTTGAGCACAGTATATGGATAATGCAAGCAATCTACAACATCTTTTTTTTTCTTTTTTTTCTGTTGATATTTTTTATCATCTCACTATAAATCTTATATGATTATGTGCTGTGAGTTTCACACTCAATAAAGTGACAGTTACAACATCATTCTTGACGGTAAAACAGAGATGGTGGAGAGAGAAAAAAAACATAATATCCTGTTAACCAACTGAAGATTGCATTTGAAGCTTTTAAAAAAATCCTCTCAAGCCTTCCTCTGACAGCACTGATAAACTATAGAAAATCCACTGATGACTGCTGCTTTCTCCAGGCAAAATCGGATTTTTGTATCTCACTAATCCCTTGTCACAATCTGCCTCCTGCCCATCACTGCTACCAGGGCTGGGCTCAGTCCAGCCCACTCTCTCTGCTTGCACTCATCAGGGAGACACACACACACTCTCCCTGTCACACACGCACGCACGCACACAATCTCCAGCCGCAGAGATACCCGCTCCTGCTAATCACAAGGATCTGGTGGGATGGAGGGGGGTTGACGTGTCCCCACAAGAAGCTCACGATTCTGTCCGCTCAGGGCATACCGCCGCCAGCCTGCCTCCACCCGAGCTACGCCTCCTCCCTGGAGCCCTGACGCACCCATGACTCCCGACCCTCGGCTCTGCCTCCTCGCTGGCCCGACCCACCGTCCGGGGGAACCCTGGACCCTGCTGCCCTTGATGCATGGAGCCCAGTGAGACTCGAACAGGAACGAACATGTTCATTTGGTGGATTTTACTGCAAGGATTTTGGAGCGTTTATGGGGAACTTCCTTTTATTTCGGAGAATAATGCAGCCATGTTGGTCAATTGGTGAGTACTGGGACGGCAGAGTATTAGAACGCCTTGGTGGGGTGAATTAAACCGCTCGACAGTGTTTTTTTTATACTTTTGAAACACGTTAATTTTGCTATGTCACAGTTTGGGTTCACAAGCAGAAAATCAACAAATGAGAAACTATAAATGAAAATAATAATATTTGCATCGTATGCATCATTATTTGAAGTCTTTCTAGATGACTCCATTTAAACAAAATTATTGAAGTGTTTTAAAACCTGTATCTCTCTACTAAAGAGTAAAGGCAACCTTTGCAGATTTGAGTATTTTTGGCCGGACTGATACATCTGGCATCCAAGGAGGATGTCATGTCCCTAAACTGAGGCCTGCTAATCTCCTCTTGATTTAGAAGAGAGATTGTTCCTCAGATTAGGACTGCTAATTCAAGAACCTACAACTACCCAACTGTCTCTGGGGTCAGCAGGCTCCACAGACCTGGCAGTCAACCAGACGGCCGACCTGCTGTCTCAGCCTGACCTCGTACCGCCTTTTAGCCCCGCCAACGCGCTGGAGTGAGGGAGCCCTGCTCCAGCACCAGGGTGCAGCAGGGTAGAGTTGGCAGGGAGAGCCAGGGGACACATCAGACTAAACTGTTTGTGCAGGACAGGGCTTACTGAATACAACAACTGACTTAGAGGGCAAAACAACCAGGGTTTACAGCAGTCGGTATCTATGACCTGCGGGTGCTGCAGAAATCTCTGGTATCTGGGAGTTAAACAATTGTCTCTGGGCCTGTTTCAGCTCTGAACAATGGAGGGGGAATCCATAAAAACCGGGCCGCAGACGACAGCTGAAGAGTATTACAGTTCCATTTTTACATAAGGGAATTAAGCAGATGCCTTTCAGTCCCACGTGTCACTGCCAGGAACGTCCAATCCCTACAGGATCGGTGATGTCATCTGCTTATGCAAAACGGACGGGGGCAGTCCTGTAGGATTAACCCCATCTTTCCTGGGACTTGGGGAGGGGAACAGGCCTTTTTCTCTTCCAGGCCAGGCCTACATAGACAGCTGCCGTTCTACCGGAGAGCACACACTCATTCATGTTTAGGGCCTTGTATTTTAGGATCTTGTATCTTAGGTTCCTGCATCTTCAGGACACATCGTAGAATAGTATATTGTAAGGACTTGTGTATCTTTCAATCTTGTATCTTGAGCAAGAAACCTCCCTCCCTCCAGTAGCATCCTAGCCAGTTCAAGTTGGGGGGAGGTGTGTGTTGGTAAATGGTGTGAAAGTGAGACAGGTTGGGGAGTGTGTTAGGCAGGTTGGGGAGTGTGTTAGGCAGGTTGGGGAGTGTGTTAGGCAGGTTGGGGAGTGTGTTAGGCAGGTTGGGGAGTGTGTTAGGCAGGTTGGGGAGTGTGTTAGGCAGGTTGGGGACTGTGGGAGACAGGTCGAGGAGTATGTGACAGGAAAGTGTGAGGCAGGAGTATGTTGGACAGCAGCGTGTGAGGCAGGAGTGTGTTAGACAGCAGCGTGTGAGGCAGGAGTGTGTTAGACAGCAGCGTGTGAGGCAGGAGTGTGTTAGACAGCAGCGTGTGAGGCAGGAGTATGTTAGACAGCAGCGTGTGAGGCAGGAGTGTGTTAGACAGCAGCGTGTGAGGCAGGAGTGTGTTAGACAGCAGCGTGTGAGGCAGGAGTGTGTTAGACAGCAGCGTGTGAGGCAGGAGTGTGTTGGACAAGTTAGGAAGTGTGAGGGAGAAGTGTTTTGTATGTGAGAGTGTGTTAGACGGGAGTGTGTGAGACCGCAGTGTGTGAGACAGGAGTGTGTGAGACAGTGTGTGCGTGGCACCTCTGCTGGTATGGATGTCCTCGGTGCCGGCAGTCTGGCCAATCAGATGGTACTGGTTGAGCCGTGAGCCATCCTCCGCCACCACCACTGACTTGGCCGCCCCCTGCGTCCACGTGTACACGACCTCCGAGACAGGGTAGGCATCTGGACACGAGAGAGACAGACACAGTCACCAAACCTTCTGACTAACAGGACCTCACATACACCATTTTCTTAATGAGCTTCCTGACCTGAAAGATATGTTCCGAGCTCTGACGAAATCTGACACACTTCCACATTCAGATAGTGATGCTGAATAGCGTTTCAGCAAATTGTAACATTTGGTTTTATGGATGTTTTGTTGTTAGAGACCTTTGTGCAAACATACTACCACTTCAAACTAGTACCAGTTTACAAACTAGTACCAGTGTCATAGATAATCGAGGAAATCAATTTAGGAAATCAGCATTTGGCAGATGATCTGAAGATCTGAAGTGCAGATGTAGTTGTTTATATTAACAACATGTCCAGTTAATCTAGTGGTGTGGGATTGGAGTTGACAGGCTGTCTGTGTGGCAGTACATCTGACCCTGTCATCTATCCGCATTCTGGCTGACCCAAAGGCATGGGTCAGATTCTACAAACCACATTCGGATAACGGGAAAGATAAACACATCACCCCTACACACACACACAGCTAAATCGTCCCCACGGTTATGGCCTGTGGTCTCTCTGTGTTGATTTTACAGCACAAGATCCTACATTTCATGTTCCACTTTATGCTCCACCATGAAAAGTGATGATCTACTGAGATCTCCCGGCTGCCCCACCCGTCTCAATCCCTCCATACACTTGCTCTCACACACCTACGGAAACACCCATCCACACTATCTCTCTGAGATTTAGCCCTGATCCAAGCCTTGACTTTGGGTTATTAACCTTAATCAGGACAGACACACTGGCAAACTGGACCACATACTGAATGAATGCTGCAGGCTGTGGACAGGTGTCCTGTAATTCTGCAACACAGAAATGTGGTATCTTGTCATCCTTGTTTCTGAATTTGTTCTATTTTGTACAATTTTCCAAGATGAGGGAGCTTGCACAGAGGGTCTGAGAGGGTGTGAATCCTGCCCATGCATTAGTTTGGTCATTGAAAAGTGGTTTGGATTGAGCCGGTCAAATAAAGTGAATAGAATGTATTTGAGCTGAGAAGGAGAATGTGTAGGAGTGTCTCTGCAGTGGCACCACAGGAGAGACAGGAGAACAGTTCCTTAACTTGTGAAGATGGTCTGTATGTGAAATACAGGCAGAGTAAAGACAAGAAAAGGAAAAACCATGTGAGTCTGAAAGACATGAGATGAGATGTGTGGAGAACAAGAAAGAGAAAGAGGGAGAGGAGAGAAAGGGAGAGAGGGAGAGGGAGAAGAAGGAGAGGGAGGGAGAGAGTGGAGGAGGAGAGAGGGAGAGGAGAGGGAATGTGTGAGTCATTCTGTTCAAGGCTACACTGTAACAATCTTCTTCATCATTTTGATGTTGATCTTTTTTTCCTCCAAAAGAACAAAAATTATTGCGGATGAAAGAATAACTTGTTTTATCCCCTGATGACAAAGTATTTTTTCACTCTGCAAAGAAAATCATATGAAATAGGTACATCTCCAGATTTCCATGGACGACAGTATCGTTTCTCCACTGCAGTCTCAGAGAGCAGGGTCGGCAAGAAGTAGAAAGACTGAGAGAAAGAGCCTCTAATGTGCACGTGAACTATACAACCTAAACAACACACTGGAACATGATGGCCTGCATGGCTGCTCACTGTAGAACTTACAACAGGAAAGGACAGCTTGGTATTGCTGGGGCCACAGTTAAACACAAACGAGGATGATTATGAAACATGGGCACAGTCTATCATTATTTGGTAGAACAGCTAAGAGACTTGGCAGCCAGAACACATCAGGGGTGCCAACTTTATATTAGGACCTGACACAACTTACAGTGAGCTCTTTCTAAACTAAAAATAACACTTATTTTACATTGGTTTAAGGTGGATGAAGTATTTTCAGGAGAAAGTTAAATAAGACATCATCATCTTTCCGTTTTTAACACCAACCACGTTAAGAGTCAAAGGAATAGCATCCCAAGACCTATTTCAGGTCTAATCTCTATTCTATTCATAGTCTATGGTGTGACGACTGAGCCTGAAACAGCCCTTGAGCACGGGACAGTGTCCAGGTCTACAGGTCTGTCTCTCTCAGGACCTAATACAACACTTCCAATGATCCTGAGCTAACAGGATGAAAAGTTTAACCTAAAACCTCCATGTGACATTACACACACACACGCAATGCTCTGCCGCGCACACACACACACACTGCCCGAATCCTCTTACACCTTGGAGTGTGTGGAGTCTTGGTTCCCCTTTGACCCGTGTCTATGACCCGTAATCAAACACTGGAAAGCCTTGAGGAGCGACATGTTAGCTTCATGCAGGCTTCTCCTCAGGAGTGCTGTGGGCCACAAGGCAGCGCAGGTTCCAATTTATAGTGAACATACAAAATCGGTACGTTTTAAACACACTTCAAACTGTGTAGAAAAAGATCAATATAATGAATATCTATTAAGATCTCACTTCATACATTTCAAGTAGATTAAGAGATATATTCTTTTCCTGCTTGGTTATACAGTATAAAAGCCAATCCCACCAGGTGTAAAAAGAAACTTGAACCCGCTGCCCTCGTTTTCAGAAGCAGGTATTCAGAATGACGGAACAAGTGTTGTGTTCTCTCTGCTAACAACAATACTGTTCTCCAAGAGGAAGACATTCTTTTAGAGATATTTTAGTGTTGTGTGGTCACTATGTTGTATCAGCATCATATAAAATGTGGATTGTTCATAATTTATTTCTTAATCGACATGGAGAGATTGTGTGGTCGTGGTGGTTTACATTCTTACAGTCTGAAGACATTTTTGCTGGGTTCGGCTGTGTTGTATTCATGGAGGGGGGGTAGGGTGGCGGGGGGGGAGGGGTACTCACAGCTTCCAAACTTCAAGGGACATGCATGGGCATCCATAGGAAAGTCTTCCAGTTGCATGGGGCATTCTGCTGCTATGGTTAACCTGGAGCAATTGCACAAGGTCAAAGGGTTGGGGTTAGCTTATCATCATCACGACTATCATCATCCATTCTTATATTCAGCCAGATATCCGAAAACAAAAGCTTATTTTAAATTGTTGTAATCTCATGACTTCCTGATTTCCTGGTCTGATAGCTCAGAACAGAGGATTATAAAGATGACACTGCCATCTTGTGGTCATGTTCAACTCAACCTTATTCATGAATGCTCAAAAGAGAATGTATTAGATCCTGGAACATCACAGTCCTGAGAGGAGGGAAAATGCACCCAAACAAACGGTGATGAATCATGATAAAAGACGGCATGTATACGAAGGCCTTCTCTGGCCACTGAGGACCGTCTGGATTCAGGTTGGGTCCACATCGGCGTGTAAATATCCAACTGAATCGCCTCGCTTATTGTGTGCGAAATAGCTGAGGGATTTCAGCTTGGGTTGATATATCAAGTCAGAAACACAGTCAACTGAGTTTGCTTTTGATGTTAGATGATCCAGTCAGGGTGTTGGTTCAGGCAGAGAGAGAGACAGAGAGACAGAGATAGAGAGAAAGGGAAAGGGAGAGAAAGAAAGATAAAGAGAGAGATAGAGATATATAGAGAGAGACAGACATAGAGAGAGAGAGAGAGAGAGAGAGAGAGAGAGAGAGAGAGAGAGAGAGAGAGAGAGAGAGAGAGAGAGAGAGGGAAACAACCTTCCTGTGGCTAGAACAAGACAAGCTGCGCAGACTAGAAATGTTCTCATCTAGATCAGACAGAATCCATATATTCAACAACAAGGAAGTAAGAAACCACAGGCATTTCCCATGGCGGTTAATAAGACGATGCTATTCTACTTCTTTGGATGGACTGGATGTTTTTTTGATGAGGGCTACCCTGAATGTAGTACTGCACCGTGCGCCAGTATGAGACACATGGCCACAGGGGTGTGGGGTATACAGTGAGAGGTACTAGCATCGGGTTAGAGTAGGCAACAGTACTACAACGTGTCTACACTTTGAGTTTGACATCACTATTGAGTTATTTGCACTGATTACACACAGTGTTGTAGAGGAAGACGTCATGAAATATGCATTCCAGAAAAATGTAGAACTTGCTCAGAAAAATGGGGAAGTGTCCATGGGCTAATGTTTTTTTATCAAACAGGGTGAGAACGCAATCACATTTAGTCATTATCTTGCTCGAAAGAAAGAGTCTGCCCACCCCCCCAACCCCCCCAACCCCCTCGCTTCCCCTCCCCACGCCCATGAATACTGCGAGGCAGAGGCAGAGAATGCCGTAAATCTAGGTAGTGCCTAATCTCTTTTCCCTGGTAATGGCAGTGCATTAAGAGAGACTGTAGTAAAAGCAGAAGATTAAAAGCCACATCCTGATGTTTCATTTCCAGATAGTCGTCTGGGTTCTGTTACATTTTCAGACTGTGTATTCTGCGAATCTGTACTTCCTCATTCAAAAGCCCGACCCAATCACCCTGATGAGATCAAGACAGTAGGCCATGTAGAGGCTTGTATTGGGATTCTTTTTTTGATATGTATGTATGGGATATGGCCCATTGAATTTACTTTCTAGATGCTTTATGTGAAGTTTGGTGGTTAATTATCTCATATATAAAATATTTGCAAAACTATGCAAGCTGTGAACACAAAATCGTGCAACCCAAAACATATTTTTGAGGTTAACAACCTAATCATTTCATCCATACAGTAGAAGGCAGTGCCTTAGGCTGTAACTCTAGAGAAGTTACTGAAGTATTGTACAACATTAACTGCAAGCCAAGCAGCTGGTTCAACTACATTACCCAGAAGGCCTTGAGGCAGGGTGGTTAACGACTAGCTAGATCTTGGTAGCTTTCTCACCCCATGTTGTGAGAGCTAGTATGTAACTGCTACGTCAGCTCGCCAAAATTGATTTAAACATCGCCGCACCTCATAGTGTAGAGTAGAGTCCCATCATCCTTCAGCCTCAGCAGCTTGTTGGGCGTGGTCATGTTGTGGGCGATGGACTTCTTGCCGTTGAGGAAGAAGGTGTCAGGAGTCCAGATGTTGCTGGCCAGCAGGTTGTTCAGAGCCAGCATCTCCATGGGGCCCTTGAAGCACAGGCGCTCATCCTTCCAGCTCTGACGGAAAAACACATCGATGGTGTATTCCTGTGGTGGGGAGAGAGAGAGAGAGAGAGAGAGAGAGAGAGAGAGAGAGAGAGAGAGAGAGAGAGGGAGAGGGAGAGAGGGGGGGGGGAGAAAGAGAGAAAGAAATAGAGATAAAGAGAAAAAAATCATGCTATTGATTCTGGGTATAACACCTACAGGCAGATATCTATGATGCATGAGGTAGTGTGCTGTGTGAGACATGGGTTCCTATATTAGACTCGGCAAGTGAGAAGCTACAGTAAATATGCAGCCAAATCACTAACCCACTCAAATGTCTGCACTGTTTTTGTATGTTTGTGTGACTATGGTGTTTTTTTTGTTTTGTCTTGTTTTTTTGTTGTTGTGGTAGAATGTTACGTAAAGGTGGGGTTGACATTAAATGAACTCACCATCTCAGTGTCTGAAACTGGGCCGAAGCTTGTGACAAATATATTTGTTTTGATCTCTGTGACATTTTCTGTGGACAGAAGAAGGTTTAGTTTTTTGGAAAGTATGGGGGAGCGTGATAAAGTCACGACTAATCAGAGATCATTCAGTGTTTCTTTTACGACTGCTTCGCCTCATCTCCATATCTCGAGGATTGAAACACCACTCAGGAAGCCATTCCTCTGACTGCCTGCCCCTTCATTCACCAGGAATGAATGCACTGCGTTTGTACTCTTTGGTTGAAGACAAGACTAAATGAAAGAGAAGCCAAGAGGTAACAAAGGAACATGAAGACCAAGCTGACGGTGGAACATAAAGCTTCTCTCAGATACAAAATCGGACAACAAAGAAACGGTTACAAAATAAAATATGTATTTAATGTTCGAGTGTTCACTCTGTGGCTCCTCTCAGAATAGCACCCAGCCTCTCAAGGTTACTTTCTGTAGATATTGGAGAGTGGAGGAGAAGGCTCTTATGATGTGCAGAATCGAATGCCGCAAAACCAGACGTTTTTTCCTGCAATTGATTGCATATGATGATTGGTTCTCTCTGAGGTGTCGTCCATCTCAGGAGCTGTATTGGAAAACATCCTTTCTTTCTCACACCTGGTAGCCTAGCTATTATGCCCAATCACAAATTATAAAAGAGCTTTGGTAGGATAGAAATGCACCCAAAGCTCTCTCTCTCTCTCTCTCTCTCTCTCTCTCTCTCTCTCTCTCTCTCTCTCTCTCTCTCTCTCTCTCTCTCTCTCTCTCTCTCTCTCTCTCTCTCTCTCTCTCTCTCTCTCTCTCTCTCTCTCTCTCTCTCTCTCTCTCTCTCTCTCTCTCTCTCTCTCTCTCTCTCTCTCTCTCTCTCTCTCTCTCTCTCTCTCTCTCTCTCTCTCTCTCTCTCTCACAATGCAACACAAAAAATCCCAGGCCTAATTCACTTACATAAATCCACCCTCTCATTCTTTCATAAAACAATAGTTCAACAGCACCTGGCAGGAGAGACGGAATCTTTGGAAATCCCACCATGAAATAATGGATTCAAGGGAAACCAAACCAGAGCAAAACATGGGAAATAACCCAAGCTGAAATTCCTCTGAGTGCGTGAATGTATCTGTGCCGTGACCTCCTTCCACAGCCCTCTGTGGCTCTGTGGATCATCTGCCTGCTGTCTCCGTGTACCTCCTAGCCCTGGCCTTAGACGGTTGTCGTAGCCATCCAGCAGCCCATCCAGGATCCTGGTGAACACGGTGATGCTGTCATTGTTCTCCGCCTCCTTCAGCGCCTCCGTCGTTGTTATGGAAACCCTGGAATAGAGTTTTAGGGTGGCTAATTACAGATTGTCGTGTAATGACCCTGCATTGGATGTCTATTAAGCAATGAGAAAATTCAGATTTGCAGAATGGGGGGGACAGAAAGCATTCTGAAGGATATGTATTATACCATAGGTTCAGCAAAGGAGGAGTTAGAACCTGTTACTCTGCAGTTTTTTATTTGCATGCTAATGCTTGGTTGTGGAAGTTTGACTTACTTCACAAGGCTTGTCATGCACACCAGCAGAACAGAGAGAAACATGTTTTGTAGTGCCGAGACTTTCCTCATTTTGTGTAAAAGTTCTGGAAAAAAACAACAACAAAGTTGTAGATTAGTAGTCATCTTCCTCCTCCAAACGCAATTCGATCAACACGTATTTACTACATAATTGGCTACATTATTCAAATCAAATTGCATTTGTACAGCCCTATTTATAAATGCTTATTTAATTTCATCTAAACCAACCTAAAACTCTCAAAGAAGACAAATGCCAGGGGGAAAGTCCCAGGAAAACTCTATTTTATTTTTTTATGAAACCTTGGAAGAAGCAAGTCAGTTAGGGATCCCCTCCTCCCTATTCTGCCCAAATCCATCCAGTCTTACTTCACACAATACATTAGCACTACCTAACCTGGTACACAACACATCATATCACACAGGACAATCGCCAGTCCCCTGGATAAAACGTTAGTTTCAGAGTCTTGATATGGCTAAAAGGCATTCCTCGTTTTGGTATACGTATACAGAAATGGTCCTTGAACGTGTCCCTTGCCCATAGACCACCCCAGACACCTCATTGCACCAGAATACATATCTCAGTCAATCTCAGTTTGCTGCAACTGTAGTCGTAGCCTAGTAGCCAACTGTGAGCTTTACTGCGTAGGAATTCACAGGCTGTGCAATACCATTCAATGGTAACCCTCCTTCCCTCAACCGCCCCCCCCCCTCACCTCTCAAAAAAAGAAAAGAAAACGGTACCTTCATAGAGAGGGTATCCCAACAAGAGAAGTCACAGAACACATTTGGGTACCTGAATTGAGAGCCGTCATCTTCGGTTCGATTTCAGTTCAAGTGGGGTTCAAAACCCGCAACAATGGGAGTCGAGGAATGTCGAGTGAGTCGAGAGGCAGTCTACTCGGATCTACCACCGCAGGCAGTCTGGAGGACAGTGTACTGGACTGATATGCATCAGTGACTTCCCACTCATATAGCAACGCTGCGTCTTGTCCTACACCCTTCGCATGTTCTTGAGAGGCGCTTATATCCTACCTGCTCGTGACAGCGTTCGTCCGCTGATGTCAGAACCGACAATTCGTTTAATCAAGCACACTTCTCACCTAGACACTACGAGCATCGTTGCATGTGAGCTATGCTACCGCGACGATTTCAGAAATAATTTTTCCACCGCTTTCCAGCTGTTGTTTTTTTCCGATTTTTTATATCTTTTTTTCACAGCGGTCAATCGGGAGATCCGTTCCTAGCCTATCACACCTGGACTCCACGTGCAGGCTCCAAGCTCCGCTAACCTAATTCAAAGTAAAAGTCATCATTGCTCTCTCAAGTATTGTGCTAGTACCGTAGCCTACATCCAAACCGAACCTCAGGTTCGACGTCCTCGTGCAGAATGAGGGTCACTGGGCTGATTTTCTGATCCCTTAGTTACACCCCAAAATCCCAGCGAGACCATAAACCACATGCCTTAGGCAACACGTTCAATCCCACTCCTCTTTGCCTGTCTACGGTGTCCTCGTGAACGCGCGATCTGCCAGCGAGATTAATGATCTCGATGTCCTGTCCTTGAATAAAGGTCCTGTTTTGACATTGAGCCGACTTAATTGATGATTGCCTACAGCATGAAAGTCCTATCAATTAGAACAATAAAACCAGCGAGGCTTGCGCAATTCATGTTCTCCTTAGCATTTGCGCATTCAAAATAGATGTATAATTCGTTCAATAATAATATGCGTAAAAAAGGTATTTGAAAATACATAAATGAACTAATTCGCTAAACATTTGCATAACAAAGTCGTACTAGCATGCCGATTGCCATAAGAGGGAACTCGAACTCCATATTTTATGTGAGCCATGCTACCCCAACCCCATCCCAATGCACTTACTCCAACCGGTAATAACATCTCCTCATGAATTGGGTTACATCACACCTAACCGTATAGACATTTATAATTACCCGGCGATTTATCAACGACATATCCTTATGTGTTGCGGCAAAGATAGTCTAACATAGAAGGATAGACTAGCATTAGGCCTATTCCATTTATTGTAGTTTCAGCACCGCATAGTGTCTGTTCAGCACCACAGTCGTGCTGGACAGCTCCCACACTGCATACAGTACAAAATACAGTATACGTTGTGGCTATACAGCATTGACTTACTGTTGTTCACTAACCAGACAAACACAAACCACACAAACAAAATTCGGTGTCCAATCTAGAGATCGATGTATGGATACGAATCCATGACTTTGTTCCCCTGTGGGCACAGTTGGCAGGAGATCGTTGAGAGAGCTTTCTTTTATCAGTTGAGTTTGCTATTCTATCTACAGTATGGATCACAAGGGTTTGTTGGTTTTTGTTTGACCACCAATTTGTCTCATTAGGAGACAATGGGCTGCTAATTATAATTGGCTGCTGTAGAACTGCAACGGCTACTCTGCAAATTGTGGTCCTGTTTCTGACCTTGCTTTCTTCATGTCTTTCAGGAACGCAGTCGACGGAAATAAGAAGTTGTTTGCAATTTACGACACAAGGTAAATTTCAATTTCCAGCTCCAAATCCTCGGGGATTAATTAAATTGTGATCAGAGAAAAGGGCCTCTCAACGATCTCAATCACTAGTTCCACTTGCCCACAGCTCTCAGGGCACGTGGGACTGTTTTATGATCTTCGTCCCCAAGGAAACGTACGGTCGATAAGGATGTTGAACTCCACTCCATAGGGAGTTTGGGCAAACTTGATGAAAGAATAAATAATGGCTATATTAGAAATCAACATAAATAAATTATGTTTCGATTGAAATGTTATTTATGCTTATGTGTCGGTTTATGTTTATGTGTATCTTAAGGGAATGCTGTTTTTTTAAGACAAGCCAGAAAAATCGAGAGTTGTTAGAGGGTGTGATGTGAGCGGGTTTCAAGCTCATTTGAACAGAGTGAATTTACTGCCTCTACTGGCAGGTTTCTACCGTCAATATGCGTTTCTGTTGTAGTTCTTTAGGTTAACCCTCGCATGAGACAGAGGCATAAGCAGTCAAAATAAGAGTGATGTCAAACCTTACTTTGGACCTGAATGATCTTAAACGACTTCAACGACTGTTTGTGAATGGACTGCTCTGATTTCGAATAGAAATATCCGGATAATTGTATTAGCACTTTGATAAAGCGTAAGGAATGTGGGCTTTCCGAAGAGCCAGACTGTTCAGTGTTGTTTCTGCACCAGTTCTAGTGGCAGTTGTGTGTTGCGCACAAAGGTGAGTGTTTTGATTTCCAAACGTGGACGCTTTTGGAAAGTATGTGTGGTTGACTTGCAAGTTAACACTATTCATGTCATTTCAGTGTCAATGAACCAGGGAACATGTCTTTTGTGAAAGAGACTGTGGATAAACTGCTGAAGGGCTATGATATCCGTTTGCGTCCAGACTTCGGAGGTAGGTAACACATTTCGAAGGTTCCTTGCAGTCTCTCCATTTCTAATGCTATGTGGTGCAATCATATGCAAAGTAAATGCAATATTATTAAATGGAATCATTGTTATTTGTCGTTTCAGGGACCCCTGTTGCAGTTGGCATGAGTATAGATGTGGCGAGCATAGACATGGTGTCCGAAGTAAACATGGTAAGTGAACTTCCGTTCATTTTTTGTTCTTTTGTTATTTGGACCTGAGCTTTTAAAATCTCACCTGCATGCGCTCCTCGCCTAACACGCACACACACTTTACATTTCAGGATTAGGCTACTCTTGTCTTGCGCTCTTGGGCATTGTTGTGAAGACGCATTCCAATGCTGCGGCTGACTGAAGTTTCGCAATGACGTGATTATGACGTAACGCTTCAGTTTAGTTTTAGTTTTTAGTTTTCTTTTCTGTGGATTTGACCCATGCTGTTTCCTGAAATAGTTTCACTTAGTTTGGTATTTGGGCCATAACTTTGTTAGGCTGCCCTACCAGCTGAGAGTATAGCGAAGAGGTCACTCTTAAGACTACAGTGAATGATCTGTGCAATACTATTTCATGATAATATAGATTATTCATCATCATGAGTATGTGTATTGATATACTCTAACACAAAGGCCATGTGTGGTTATTGGATTGGATTACTTTAGAATTTGTGTGCAGTCATGTTGGAGCGCTTCAGTGTTTCTTGATTAACGCAGGGAAAGTCATTTTCTCCTGGCCCATTTTTCACTCATTCTAAGAGCTGCCTGTGTTATGTCGTCTATAATGTATGTCTATGTGTGTGTTACCTCTCCTGCATTGTGCTCCCCCCTCCTCTCTCTCTCCCTCTTTCACATTCTCTCTTTCTCTTTCACTCACTCTATCTCTGCCTCTCTGTGTATCTCTCTGTATCTCTCCCTCCCCCCTCTCTCTCTTCCTCTGTCCCTCTCCCTCCCTGCCCTCTCCCTCCCCTTTCTCCCCCTCCTTCTCTCCGTCTGTCTCTCTCCCCTCCCCTCCCCTCCCTTTCTCTCTCTATCTCTCTCTCTCTCTCTCTCTCTCTCTCTCTCTCTCTCTCTCTCTCTCTCTCTCTCTCTCTCTCTCTCTCTCCCCACTCTCCCTTCTCTTTCTTTCTCTCTACCTCTGTCCCTCGCTTACCCTCTCTCTTCCCCTCCCTCTGTCTCAATCTCTCTCTCTCTCTCTCATTCACTCACATGCACACACACCCCACCTGGTTGCCCATGAATACACCTGTTTTAACAGTAGGCTGGATCTCAGAGTGAAGAGCAAGATGTTCCCAGCAGCTGTGTTGCCCTCAGAGCTAGCTAATTACCCAGCAGCCTGGGTCCTGAGCCTTAGAATGGGTCACCACTGAACTGTGTTGAACATCTCAAATCTTGGTCTCGTGAACCGGGAAGTTGGTTTTAGCGAAAAAGCAAAATATGTTGGATGACTCAATCTCCTTTGCTATGCAATTGTCTTATGTAGAAAAGACAAACGTGCAAAATTCCCTGTTGTCAATGTACATCCTTTTGTGTTTGTAGTGAGTTTCCAACATAGTCTAAAAAGGGGAGTGGGCTGGGAAGTGAGACCCTGGTCTCGCTGTTCCAAACCACATTTGCATGATGGCGAGAGAGAGGCCATTTGTATAATTGGATATTGGGGAGTCAGGTGGCTGAGCGGTGAGGGAGTTGGGCTAGTAACCAGAAGGTCGCTGGTTCGATTCCCGGCCGTGTCAAATGACGTTGTGTCCTTGGGCAAGGCACTTCACCCTACTTGCCTCGGGGGAATGTCCCTGTACTTACTGTAAGTCGCTCTGGACAAGAGCGTCTGCTAAATGACTAAATGTAAATGTAAATGGATGACTGGTGGTCGCTCTCAAACAGCATGGAGAAAATACTATTTGGAGTATGGAAATGAGGTGCTCTCTTCCTGTCTGTAGAGGGGGTGGTTTGCTGGGTTATGAGGAAAAAGGGGTTAACAACATACGTGACACATGAGGATGTTTTGAGCTTTTATACAGTTTGAGATTTAAATAAGAACCAAAAATTATATATTTCCATCTAACCCATAATACTGATACGATGGAGATTTTATGGGATACAAACAGGGTTGCATCAAATTCACTTCAGTCGTTTCTGGGACTTGTTCATATGTACATATATATTTGGTGGAGGGTGCAGCTCAATGGTTTGAGCATTTGATTTCAGATCAAGAGGTTCAAATCCCCCTTTGCTTCTGTCTAATGAATATCACTGAATACATTATGTAACTGTACCCAGAATGTGAAAAACATATTCTATGTCATGTTTCTTGGTGTTTTAACAAGTGTAATGGAATTTGATCATTTAACACATTTACAGTACTGCGGTAATGCAGTTTTTGATAAAACACTGCCTCCTTATCCAGTCTATTGCATAACCACATAGTGATGGCAAAAGAGCTATGGCCATTTTCCATCAGTTACTATGGAAACCATTGTAATTAGCCAGGTGTCTAGTGTCAAACATTTGTTAACACTTTCCCCAACGCCCCCAGTATGATACATTATATAGTTCTAAAATTAATCCTATCTGCATGTGATTCAAGTGATTAAAGTAGATTGCCATCAGTTGCACTGAGCCAATAACGAGAGACTTCCTGATTGACCCTGGGGCCAGGTTGACCCTCCACGTGCGGCACGTGTCCATCAGCAGACCAATGATCCAGGAAGAGGAAGGAGGCTGCACGGGCACATGCCCAGAGGCAGCAACACCCTCCGAGCTGGTCTGGGAGCAGCGTGGGGGTGTTAGGCTGAAAGTCTGTCATGGCAAAGTGAAGAGGACATTTGTTTTTCCCCTAATGTTCCTGTCATAGCTGTTTGCTTTCCCTGGAACACAATCTCGAGATGTTCTTCCACACTGGCTCTCTGTGGAGAGCGGAGTGCCGTAATCCTTAAATACTTAGGCGGATGCTAGCTCTCCCTGTTGGCCAGGATTGAGAGGGGTTTATCATGTGTCATTGACTCTCTTAGCATTGTCTAGGCTGTTATTGATCCAGAAGCCAAGACGTTGTGATTGAACTCCCTCCAAAAGCCCACAGAGCTTCCTGTCTGGCTTCATGAAAGACCAAAATCGAAAACATTCATATCGAAGAATGCACTATATGGTGTTACTATGTCAATGTCTGTAAAGTCATATTCACTGGTCTGTATGATTATTGGTCATTGCTCCTTGAGGGCAACTCCCCACACCCTATAAAGCCCCCTCAGTCAGTCAAACACACAGGTTTGTTTAACCATCTATGAAATTAAATGTGAACAGACCTATTGTCTTCGTTTTTTCCTCATTCGGGTGTGGACGGGTGTGGAAGGGGGGGGGGGGGGGGAGGGTGATTCGTTCCCTGCATGAGAAATTCATAAGCAATTAAATGATAATCTGGAAGAGGCAGGGAGCACCATATGAAGAATCCCCCAGGAGAGATCCAGTATCGCAAGACTCCAACTGGACCACAAGCAGGTGGAGGCAGATTTAGAGATTGTCCCCCCAGGAAAACCTAATAGCCCCATTCTGAACTGTGGCTGAGTAGAATCTGCGGCAAAAACAACAGTTGTACAAACGAGACTTGGTCAGTCTGAATCCAGTTTCTGGCCTGGACTAAGCTCAGCTTGATCACTTCACTGTTGTGATCCTTGTTTATCAGCACCACGACAACACACAATACACATATCATACTGCTAATACACACAATGCTAATACACACCCAGCTAATACACACCCAGCTAATACACACAATGCTAATACACACATTTTAATACACACAATTTTAATACACACCAAGCTAATACACACAATGCTAATACACACCCAGCTAATACACACAATGCTAATACACACATTTTAATACACACAATGCTAATAAACACCCAGAGGGATGTGCTCATGTTGCAGCTGCAAGTCTGAGCTGTGAGTGTGCTTCTCTTCTGAGATTCAGAATTGTCTGGCCAGAGTCAGCACCACACACAAATCCACTTAGCTTTCAATGGGGACCATGCTATTTTTATCACACTGCTGGGGGTGGCCATGCAAATTATGAAGGACCTTCACAGGGATTCCCCACACTGAAAAATGAATATTAGTGGAAAGCCCAAGGGGATGACATTTTAATCAAATAAAATACATCATTATTTATTTATTTGTTTGTATTTAAACACCCAATTGGTGAAAATGTCTCTGCTGAGTGGTTGATAATTGACAATGGATTCCATATCTTGGAATGATATTGTGTTGTGGCAATGGAGAGAGGTGGAGAGGCAATGGAGAGATCATGTTTTCACCTTGGCTTTGACCTTGGAGCTTGGATGAGGGATACTTGTTCTGGATCATCCTTTTTAGCGAATGTGGGTTAATTATGAGCAGCAGCTAGATGTTGATACTAAGACCAAGAGGCTGGAGGGGAGGAACAGACGCCAACACAAATGAGATTAGTCGGGTGCAACTGCATCGATAAGCATCATTTAACATTATGGTCGAAGGGATGCCGTCGACGAGAGCTGGTTCCGACCCATTGCAGTTTGGTATAGCACAAAATGGGAATCTTAACGGCAGTGTTGAATGTCTTTGGATAAAAGCGTCTGCTAAATGAACAAAAGTGCAATATAAATGTAATGTTGCTGTTTGTATCACCCGAGAAATCTCACTCTTTTGACTTGAAGCAAATGAGCTCTGCTAGAATCAATGCCACCAGTGCATCCCGTACGAATCCAATTTATTTTCATAGTTTCTTCCCCCGGGGGTTTCCCTACAGGGATAACTGCATCAACCTTTTAATAACCTTTTATTCTGACAGTGTTGGTGTTTGTGATGCAAGCATTGGCTGTGCGTTGAGGCCATATTTAATAGGCTGTGTCACAAACTGTGTTATAATCACACTGAGAGTGTGTGAGTGATATGCTGATTGTGTGATTCCAGCCATGGCAGGTCTGTGTGTGAATGTGTGTGTGTGTGTGTGTGTGTGGAAGGAGAAGCCTTTCATCTGGGATGTGGGTGATTGTGCACATGAAAGATGGATGAGGACCGCACAGGAGCTGATGAGTTGGCTACACTCCGGTTCATGCTTTACCTGAATGATTCATTCTCTACAGGTGACGACTCAAGCACACCATTTACACACCGTTTACACGGACAAGGCAGCAGTACACTGTTTCCATGAATTTTGAGAGAATGAGAGGGAAGGAGAGAGAGAGAATGAGAGAGAGATGAAAATAAGGGAGAGAAAATGAAAAACAGACAATGAGAGGGAGAGAATAATAGAGAGAAGGAAAGTGAGAGAGGGAGATAATAAGAAAGAGAGAATAAGAGAGAGAGAGAGAGAATGAAAGTGAGAGGATGAGAGGGAGAATGAGAGAGTCTCTGAGAGACAGATCAGAAAGGGACAAATACAAGCCTAGCAGTGTTTAAGAGACAGATCGTGTCTCTTCCCTAGTACATTCCTGACTCCATATGGTAGGGACACCCAGAAAACAGGCCAGCAGCACGGTGCCTGGTGCGAGGCCTCCAGAGAGGATGTGTCCGCGGACACAGTCTGCTCCCTGGGAGAGGAGGCCGGCGCTGTTGGGTAACAGGATTATGTGGTTCAGGCACTTGGACTAACTCCTACCTCAGAGCAGCCTACAGTACAGTAGTCTGCTGTTGTGTAATCTTTATCGAGGATGGGACTGAATCAGACAGCCCACGCTGTTCCGGTTGAGGTGGGAACTGAACTGTGTGTGAGTGTGTGTAGGCTCCTCAGGAAACGCTCCTGAGTGAACGAGGGGTCGGTGGTGAGAGAGAAGGAATCACTTTCAAACTTCTATCCCAGGGAAGAGAAACAACGCAGATGGAGGTTTTGAGGATACCTTCCTGAGCTGTTAATAGTACATGATGTGGAGTTTAGCCTGTGGTCATGTTTTGGGGCCCTGGGGGAGATTTGTGTGACCCTTCTGAGAGACTCTGGATGATGGCGTCCGTGTGTGTGGACAGGGAGATTAGGATCCTCTAGAATCTGTAACATGATTCTTTTCCCCTAATGGACAGTTGGTTTTAAATGTCATCGCTACGCACACATAAGGACACGTTCTTGCCAGACATTTATCATTCTGTGTCTGACTTTGTGCTTCAAAGTATGCTATCCACACATCAACACGATCATTTTCTTTCTCTCTGTCTCTCTGAAATGTTTCACTCTGTCTCTCTCTTTCTTTACTGAATCTCTCTTTCCCACTCGCTCTCCCCCTCTCCTCCCCCTCTCCCCCTCTCTTTTTCTCTCTCTGTCACAGAAGCACAAACACACACACACATCACACTGTATAATGTATCATAGAATAAAAAGGTCAAACTCTGAACTCAATCTGGTTCTTATGAATGTTTGTTGTCTTCCCCCAGGACTACACGTTGACCATGTACTTCCAGCAGTATTGGAGGGACAAGCGGCTGGCCTACGTGGGGATCCCCCTTAACCTAACCCTGGACAACCGGGTGGCCGACCAGCTCTGGGTGCCCGACACCTATTTCCTCAACGACAAGAAGTCGTTTGTCCACGGGGTGACTGTGAAGAACCGTATGATCCGGCTGCATCCTGATGGAACCGTTCTCTATGGCCTGAGGTAGGTTTCTAGGTTCTAAAATCTTGATGGGGAGAATTGGGTTCTATTTTAGAGAAGTTTTTGTGTCTGTTTGTGTCAAAAGTAATCGCTTTTTAGACGTTGTGTTGTTCTGTCGGTTTCCAAACACACTGCCGTACTGTCACTTTTTCTTAATTTTTAATGTTTCATATGTTACAGTAAAGTAAGTATGACATTTCTTAAATCAGGATTCGGCTTGTGATGTTAAATATTAATTATGAATATTAATGTAGACATTAATTGTAAATCAATGGATTATGTGTTGAGCCAGTTTGGTTTTTGTTTTCATGTTTCCAGAGGGCATGAATAGTTATAGTTTGACAGGCTATAAATTAACAATATTCATGAATATAGATATGTGCACCTCTAAACATCAATTGAACTCCATGGTAATTGGATGTCTTCACAAAATAGAAATTCTATCCATGAAGTTTTATTGTTGGGTTTCTATCTGAAACATAGTACAGAGAGACTGACCCTGTCCTCCACCTGGTGTGTGTGTGTGTATGTGTGTGTGTGTGTGCGTGTGTGTGTGTGTGTGTGTGTGTGTGTGCGCATGCATGCCTGTGTGTCTGGATTGGATCAAAACACATTACCTCTGGAGTGTAATACGTTTTGACAAACACACTCATCTGGACTTAATACAATTCAACCATAACTTTATATAAGGAATGAGCCACCTGATATGGCTTCTCAGACTCTTACCCATGACATCACTTATCTTATTTATTTATTTATTTATTAGATTGTTGGTGCTTAAACCGTCTAATGGTTTCATCCATACTAATGGTGTCTGGCTACATTCAGGCTGCTTCAAGGGCATCCAGCAGGGATCCATTGCTGGTGAATTTCAAACTCCAGACCCCCCCCCCCCCCCCTCCTCCTCCAGACCCCCCTCCTTCTCCAACCCCCCCCCCCCCCCCCCCCCCAGCTTTGCCTTCATTGAGCTGTGCCTGAGCAGTGCTTGTGGTCATAACTACATTATGAAGTGAGATGCCTCAACATCAATGTATATGTTTCTGTTCTCCTATAACCTTTTCTAAGATATTACCTCCACCTCAATTGGTTTCCAGTCCCTTCCTTGCTTTTAGCTTCCAGTAACCTAACACAGGTTACATCATTAAGATGAAAGATCACGGCACACAATAGTTTCTTCATCTTTACTGTATGCTGCAGATCCTTGGCTGTGCAGTGAGTTGATGGGAATAGTGCCAGACTGTACCACAACCAACAATCATCCATAAAGTATCCATAAAGAACTTTCTGGCCTGTGTTTTCCCAGGATAACGACAACAGCAGCCTGTATGATGGACCTGCGGCGCTATCCCCTGGACGAACAGAACTGCACTCTGGAGATTGAGAGCTGTGAGTGATCTGCATCAAATCTCCTTTTGATCCCCATAAGCAGTGTCACATAAGCATACGTAACATAGGTGACCATAGATGTCGGCATGGTAATCAGCTCAAGCCATCAGGGACATTCAGAATGAAAACTTCGATTTTAAAAACCAGAACTCCAAGATCTGTCTCTTGGGCAGCGTTCTGTTTTGGTGAATCATCGTTAGCTGAGTTCTTCAACGCTGCATATCTTCTCCTCCCGGTGATCCAGATGGCTACACGACGGACGACATCGAGTTCTACTGGAAGGGGGGAGACAGCGCCGTGACGGGGGTGACACGCATCGAGCTGCCCCAGTTCTCCATCGTGGACTACAAGCTGGTGTCCAGAAATGTGGTCTTCTCCACAGGTACCAGACTAGGGTTCTCAAGTTCTCAAGTTCTCAATGCTTTATTGGACAGTTTTTAAGTAAAGTGTGAGAGGAAAGGCTTGGGGAGAGACGGTAAGGTATCCAGCAAGATAAGGCCTTATCCGATGAGCCACCGGGGAAGCCCTCCTTTGCTATTTCTAACAAGTACAAGTGTAGGTATAGTCTAATTCTGCTGCTCCTTTCTTGTCTCTGTCCTAGTGGTATAATCTAAGTCCTCTGTGGTTCTAAATCTTAATTCCTATTTATATAACACCAACCAACTGCCTCTGGAGAAGGGGACACTTCCAAGGATGCTCGTCCCAAATTCTCTTTCAGTTTTTTGAGAGTTTTTTGTGGGGAGTTTTTTTTTCTTGTCTTCAGTTTTAGGTGCAGTTCTAGGTGTACTCACCGGAGATGGCATAGTACCGGCGGTAACCACCGGCCACTGGGGGAAGAAAGAGAGTGTGATGGAGGAGAATGGGACAGACAAGTGTCTGAGTAGAACAGGAAGCAGACAATGGGTCCTAATCATGCTTTCTATTAGCGCTTTCATACAGACGCAATTCAGATTATTTTCGGCGTCGTTCAACCCGGCTATATTCTCTTGTATCTGGTCCTCTTCCACCACAAGGGCCCCACAATCACGCTGCTTTCCTTCTTCAGAGGATAAATACACAATTTCTGCCCTATTTTCCTGTGTGTGTGTAGGGAGGGGGGTATGTGTGTGTGTGGAGGGGTGCTACTGCGTGTGTGGCGTGTGTGTGCGTGTATTTGAGTGTGCGTGGTATACATACTGTATTCTGTTGACACACGTATTGTTTACTGTATGAGTTTTCGTCTGCATGTACAGTAAGCATGCAGGATGTATACCGGTGTGTGTGTGTGTGAGTGTGTTGTGTGTGCACGTGTGTTTTTGAGTGTGCGTATGTGTGTGAGTCCCTCATGGCAATCATTAAAGTTTAGCATCCAGTGGTCCTCCAGTCTGTTCCTAGTGGGAATGGTGCAGCACTTCAAAGGCAGTCTCAAACTGTAGCTTGGCTAATGACCATCCCTGCTCCATCCCTGCTCCATCCCTGCTCCTTGTATTACTGGCCATGTTCCCACTCTCGGTGTTGGGGAGTGATTGCAAGATGGCAATTACCTTGCTTGACACAGGCTGTCATGTGTTCATGAGGAATAAGACCCACAGCATCAATTATTCCAGTGAGGGGAAACACGGGGGCTGTATGTGTTTTTCTGCCCTGCTCTGCGCCAAACAAAGTTGATGCACCGACCGTTGATGTTCCACGGTCGTCATCGTCCGGGCCGACATCCTCCTCGCCGCCTTCATCATGATCACTAGCGCCCTCCTCTTCTTCCTCCTCCTCCTCCTCCTCCTCCTCCTCATCACCACACAGTGTTCCGCCCACTCTCTGACACGCATACAGACATGCAGCCAGAGTCAGTGCTCAGTTGGCGCACACACATCCTGCAAAGCACCAATTCCCTTTCAACAACGCCTACTTTCGCCTCCTTCTGTTTCTGGGGATGGCTGTCTGTAATTATGCTCACATCAAAAGTGTTTGATGGAATTCAACTGAGATCTTGCAGAGATCTAAGATTTTGGTTTGTTCATCAAAGGTTATTTGCGTGGCTGATCACAGAGCAGTGAAAGTTGGGGCCTTTCTTATTGAAACAAGTCATTTCAGTTCCGCGTTCTGTATGTTCTGGCTACGCAATCCCAACAAGATAAATATTGTACTTTGTGTCTCTCAGGCTATACCATGGAGGAGTATAACACAAAATATCATAAAAAGAAAGAGCTTTGATGGTTTAGGTTGGACGTCATTACGTGTTAATTGGTACTTGACGTAGTTTATAAAAATCCACATGATCATCATTTTTTATTTGGTATTGTAACAGTTTGAAATGAATAATGTATACAGATCTACAGATCTAGCATAATCAAAAAACAAACACGCACTGATGCGTGCATCATTATTTTAACGTGTCGTGTTAAAACCATCACCACCAAGGCAAGTCGCGAGGATGCCTGTTTCCATGGCGATAAATCCAACCCATGCTGCCGTCGCCATGGAAACTGAAACCAAAACATGAGGTGGTCCCGCGTGCTCCTGGAAGCAGGATGGACGCCTGTCCGTTGGTCTTCTGTCGCCTCGCCCTCCTCCTCACCCTCCTCTCTCCCCACCCTAGGTGCCTATCCACGCCTGTCTCTGAGCTTCAAGCTGAAGAGGAACATCGGCTACTTCATCCTGCAGACCTACATGCCCTCCATCCTGATTACCATCCTGTCCTGGGTCTCCTTCTGGATCAACTATGACGCCTCGGCTGCCAGAGTGGCACTGGGTATGTAGATGTCCACCGTGTTGCACACACACACACGCATGCACGTGTTGCACACACACGCGTGCATGCCTAAAAAATACGCACAAGAGAATGTATAGAAGCACATGCACACGAGCATGCACACTCACTTGTGCACAAACTCTCAAACGTACTCGAACACACAAACACTCTCTCTTTCTCCCTCTCTAGTGCACACACGTTTCTATTGAAGTGCAATTGCGTTCTCTTCACCTGAACCATATGGTCGCCCTGCAGCAGTTTCCTCCTCCTCCTCCTCCTCCTCCTCCTCTGCCTCCTCTTCCTCCTTCCTTTTCACTATTATTGTAAAGTTAAAAACACGGTTGAAAGGTGTGCATGTATGTGCATGGAGTGTTTATGTTCTTGTATTTGTGACGTGTGGGTTGGTCGGTATGTTTGAATGTGGGGTGTCTACATAGTGTGTGCGTGTGTGATGTGTGTGCGTATGTGTATTATGCAGAGGTATCTGAGTGTGTAGACACAACCTCCACTCATGAAAAGAAAATAGACACAGAAGAGTTCATGTCCATGTCCGGCGTTTGTCTCGTAGATGAATGAGAGCTGTCACCCAGAAGACTGCTTTGATCTGCCACCAGTCAGGAGAACCCCGATAAGGAGATCAATGCAGCTGGCAAATAATTGAATTGTTTGAGGGAAGATTCGATTTTGGCACAGCCCTGGGGAATTTTAACTCCGAATGACCTTATTGGACTTAATCTTGTTGAAACTCTCTTTCCCCACCTTCCTGAGTGGTGTTTCTCGGCTCAATATCATGTTATGAACCATCGGGTTAAATCCCTTCGGTGCACAAGGTAACGGTTTCTGGGCTGTGTGTACCAAGAGGAAGGTTGGCAGCCGGTGGATCCTGTGCATGCTGGGATTGAGGAAGTGGCGCTATGTGAGTGTGTAGCCTTGTTTCCGGGGCTGTTGCCACATCATAAGCCATATTTAGCTTCAGCGCCTTTTCAACACTCCTACACACGCACTTAACAGGGTTTATGAGCACAAATGGTCTCTGGATATTTTTACAGAGCCTTAATGAATGTTACAATCATCCATATTTTTCAATGAGAGTTGGAAAGGAGGAGAGGATGTAAGTGAAGGAGAGGGTTGGAGGGACAGAGAGGGGAACAGGGAGCATACAAAGAGAGATAAAGTCAATAGAATGTGTCTCTGCGTGTGACAGAGAGAGAGAGAGAGAGAGAGAGAGAGAGAGAGAGGAGAGAGAGAGAGAGAGAGACATAAAGAGACAGAGAGAGAGAGAGACAGACAGACAGAAGGACAATGATGGAGAAAGACAGGAACAGAGAAAAAGGGAGAGTGTGAGTGAAGTTCCATAAAAATATATTTATCCCCTGAGAGAGAGGACTCTCCTGATGAAAGAGGAGCGATGCCCATCGGCTCAGGATTAAATGAAATTGTCCAACGGAGGGGCAGCAGCGAAGGACAGAGAGTTATAGAGACACCGTAGGATCACCTGAAGAACATGGCTGTCGTTAAGCTAAACCCCAGAGATAGCAGCAATGAATAAAAACCAAGTAGGAGGAGGTGTCGTATTTCAGAAGGCTACACGCACACACATACAGGGTAACACAAACACACACACACGTAAACAGTAAATACATACAGACACAGAAATACACGTATATACACACTACACACTTTCTCTCTCTTCCCTTTTTCTCTCCCTCAATCTGTCTGTCTCCCTCCCTCTTTTTCTCCCCCTCCCTCTCTCTACAATTTTCCTCCTCACTCCCTCTTTCTATCCCTCCCCCTCTCTCTCTAACACACACACACACACATACACGACACACTTCAGTAGAGCTGGCCCTGTAATGTAGCAATAAATCACGGTAAGAGGCAGATTGATCTCAGCCTTTCTCCTCCAACTGGGTTTTATGATGTCACTAGCTGCCCATAGACCATGTTTATTCTTTCCTTTAAGTAAAATATGTTACTGCTGGGTCTCACCATGAGCTAACACTGCAAGCCCTGCCATACCACGAACAGCATTGTTCTAGGAGTGAGGACATCTCTTCTTCCTTCTGTGGGGTAGCTGTATAATTGACTGGAGCAGAAGCAGTGTTCGATATCTCTAATGCTCTCTTGGCCTCATGACTGTGAAGCATTATTCAAATGAGCTACTGGAGCTTGGGGACAAGTCGAGGCCTCATGAATTTCAAACAGCACGAGTCATTTACTCAACAGTAGATTATATTCGGACACCTTGTTAAATACCTTAATACCACATCTTATTTCTTTCATGTGTGGTCCACGTGAGCCGATGGATTTTTACAAAAGGATGCTTGTTGACTTTCCCATTAATTGCAAACATAGCTAATTAAGATTCCTTGACTGATTAAACGCTTTTTAAATGATTTATTATTAAAAAGCGTTGCCTCCAAGGGATTAGTGCTGTGCAAACCCTGCTTCTAGTTCCAATCATGGTCCTAACCCTTGTCCTAGCTCTAAAATAAGCACTAGCCCTAATCCTAGTCCTAGCCCTAACCCTGATCCTAATCCCAACCTTAGTCCTAACCCTGGTCGAAGCCCTAATCCTATCCCTAACCCCAACCTTGTTCCCTCTGTCCTCCAGGCATCACCACCGTGCTCACCATGACTACCATCAACACCCACCTGAGGGAGACCCTCCCCAAGATCCCCTACGTGAAGGCCATCGACATGTACCTGATGGGCTGCTTCGTCATGGTCTTCCTGGCTCTGCTGGAGTACGCCTTCGTCAACTACATCTTCTTCGGACGGGGCCCTCAGATGCAGAAGAAGCTGGCCGAGAAGGCTGAGAGGGTCAACAACGAGAGGGCCAAGTACGACTCCAACAAGGTGAGACAACGTCACGATTGTCCTTCCACGCGTGTTAAAGCCGGTTCGCGCTAACCCCAGCAATGTCCCACGAATACCAAATATTCCTAACATTCAACTGTCGGCTGTTGGGATTAGAATGTTTGGAGAGATTTTCACACTGCTCCCAAATAAACGCCAACAACCATTTCACACCAACAACTGTTGGCTGTTGGTGTTTAATGGTGTTTGTTTGGGCAGTGTGAACTGACCTTTAAATGTTAATTGCAAGCTGAGTTTCTCCATGAGGGGTTGAACAGGTGAAGACTGAGGTGACATGAACATGTGTTGGTGGCGTTCAGGGGAGGTGCGTTGTGGGGTGGATGGGTGTATGACTGTGCTGATGTCGCTGTTTTGTGTTCCTCTCGGTGGACTCAGGAAGGGGGTAGTAAAACGTCTTCTCTTAAGCGGTCCAATCAGGTAAAAGGTCTTCGCCATTCGCGCTCGGTGAGTTTCAGCCCTGGAAACGTCGATCAGGTGTTTGTTGTCACCAACCACGTTGTTCTGTCTCCAAGATATTGTCTCGCTTTTGTTTTGTGTCCTGCGTCTACTTCTCATGTCTTCCGAATTAGAATCGATTCTGATTCTGATTCAGTGCTAGCTCGCATGCCCACAGAACGGTACATATATCATTGTGGTTCCGCTGCATGGGAAACGTTGTTCTTCAGGTTCACATTGTGATAAGAGATGTCTGTGATTAGTACATGAAGTCTAATGTCTGTCGACGTCTCATCCATTTGCCTGCATTGGCTGTCTATGGACAGACTGTTGTGATCTTCTACAGACACATGGGAAGTTTAGTAAAGCTCTGTGTGTTTGTACATGCTGTCTGTTGATGCCTGCTGTTTGGTTCCCACTTCCTCCCAAAGGCGGAGCCTCACGGGAACATCCTGCTGACAACCCTGGAAATCCACAACGAGGTGGCAGGAAATGAGGTCACCACCAGCTTGGCCGACATGAGGAACTCCACGTCCATGAGCCTGGACAGCACCGGGGTGCAGTGCCGGAAGCAGAGCACGCGGTCCAGCCGCCACAGCCTGGACCGGCACGCCCAGCTGAAGAGGACCCGCCTGCGAAGACGCTCCTCACAGCTCAGGATCAAAATCCCGGACCTAACGGACGTTAACGCCATCGACAGGTGGTCGCGCATCATCTTCCCCTCTGTCTTCTCACTTTTCAATCTCATCTATTGGATGTACTACGTCTAATTGACACGTTTGTTTATTTTTAGATGTTGTTGTTGATGTTTTTTTTTCTGATCTCCTTTCATCATTGCTTTTACGTGATAGGAAAGGTTTTACTGTGGAAAAGAACTGCCTCCTCACAGCATGAACAGCATACTTGGGCCTGCTTGTCAAAGTGCGTACAAAGTATTTGCAGTCTGATTCACACTTTTGTTGACTTTTCACATTTTATACGGAACTTTGTGTTAAAATGCTCTGAGAATCGAGACATTCCATACCCTTTGCCCATTCAGTAACTAACAAACTAAAAGCACAACCTGAGAAAGGAATTTGTTAAAGGGGCAAAAACATCCAATCAGCATGGTTGGAAAAAACGTTGCAAGTGCAGAAGATCTTGTTGTTATATTTTTACCCCATTATATGCATCATGAATGTGCATTGTTTTCAGCCATTTTAAATGAGTGGTTCATAAAGAAAAAAAGTTGTGTAATTTTTGACTTACCAAGGCACCTTGATTTATACTGTATTTCTAGGTAGTGATTTCCTTGGTACGTGAAAATAAGGTAACATTATTTATTTGTTGAACCATTCCTTTGATCACAAATGAATGAATTTCTTCTTTTGCCTTCTGCACATACAGAATATGACTTTTACAGTGAAGTGGTCCTGTTTATGTGTGTGTTTTTTAATTTATAGTGTATTATTAAAATACTTATTGTTATTGACTAAATAATCGACACTATAATGATATATTATCCTGGTTGATCTTTTAAAAATGGTTTTGCGGTATTTTACTGTTGATCATGAAATTGACTCAGGTTGGATTTATCTATTTGGCTGGGCATTCAGTAAAACATTCCGATGATAAGAAGTCTTCAATGAATACATGTTCCTACTGATATTGTGATATTGCATTTACACTCTATTTATCAAATAGTTTCCATAAGAAATACTTAATTAAATCCACTGCCAAGGGCCTTTGACTGTAATTTGAGTGTGTGAAATATGATATTTTTGTAAGATTTGACTATTGTACTGTAGAAAAACTCTACTCCAAAACTTATCTCGACATTCCAAGAGAGTGCCCTGATGTAAGGTTTTACTGTTCTTTCTGACTGAAGGTTTTGTTGTACATTTTGATTGGTATTTATTAATGAATTGACTGCAATTGTACATATGTGTATACAGTATATAAAACTGAAAATAAAAATGATCATATATTCAGCATATTTATTAGATAGATATATATATACATTGTATTTATATTTGCTGAGTGAAAATATATATGCATTTGCTGGATATGCGACCATTTTTACTTTTGGATACTTAATGCTTTTTTGTTCTACATGACAATATAAATTAAATAAGAGTCAAAAATATTCTGAAATTGACAAAGATGCTATTTAGAGTTACAATACCTGCATTCCATTACTTTGACTTTCCAAGTTCAGAATTCTGTGTCATGTACTGCTACAACTATCTCCTGGTGTATCGTTTCATAGTAGCACACAAGGTGAATGCAGTGTTTGACGGGAAACACATTACTGCATGCATGGTGTGTCCCTGCATTCCTGGGTTTAGAATAACATTGAATGTATGAATTATGTTCAGGAGAAGGATAACCAACCGTGATTGTTTCTCTAACCTAACAAGCTTTCTTTTCTGGGCAATGAAATACGTGACATATCACTCACATTGGTAGACAGGAAGAGAAAGGGAGAGAAAGAGAGAGAGAGAGAGAAGGAGTGGTGATTCTCATCTCAGTCTCTGCTTTCTGAATTGCATGTTTAAGTTGTGGAACCCTCAACTACGAGTTCCACTAGATATCTTGTGATAAACTGCTATTCTTCAGTTGATTTGCAGAGGAATCAGTGTCTCTATTGCTCTCATGGCCAGAGACCAATACTGAGGATTCATGACCTCATAATGACCTATTCATCACTCATTCTACACCCCTACCTAATCTCCATGCTTGATCAAGAACAGAATGTAGCCAACAGCTTTTCAAAAAACAGTGTCGATCTGAAATTGTATTTTGCTACTTGATTATCTCAACTGGTGATTCATTTTTTGGGTGGGTGGGTGGGAGGGGTTGATTTTGGGGATGTAAGTTTGAGGTCGAGGGTGCATGGTTGTGCCGGTAAAATCAAACCACGACCAAATGATACGTTTATTTTGTTTTCATCACCCTTCTACTGTGTAGATGGGTTGTGTTGATTGGGTCATTGAAGTCTCGTACATTTGCGTGCATCCCTGCTGCCCACAGATGTATCTTAGGCCGGGGTTCACAATGGAATGTCAAATGGTTCTGTACTGCCACAAATGTATTTAGATTTAGATATCTGTGTATATGTTTCCCCTTTTTCAATAGGTTATGATGGTCATATATTAAAGACATATATAAATTGTATTGTCTGGACTTGGTCTTGCATCCACAGGAAAGCAGATATTTATGGGCTTGTTGTCTTTACAACACTCAGGGCTAAAAGTGTACATTACATACATTCATCTTATCAATCCTATCAAATCCTCCATATTTTATTTATAATATAGTGTTGGCTGTTAAGAGATAACAGATAGTCCTAACACTCATACAACAGTACATTTCTCACACAACACAAAATCCTGGAAATATTCACACAAAACAAACTTGCATAAGTCATTAGCGTCATAAGTCATTAGCTGCAATCGTAAGTTTGACCATTAGCATCTGACCATTACAATGATGACTCTGCTATTAGTTCTGTTGAGGCCTTGATGGATACAGAAGCCAGCTGTGAGGTGTGTGTGGGAGGGGATCACATACTGAAGGCTTCTGAGTAATAATTACATTTGAAGAAGCAAAACGTTTTGAGGGATGATGTTGTATTTCCCAAGTGGACTGGCATGATTTCCAGCCATCATTATCCGATGATTCCTGTCATGAAGTTGACAAAGGGACTGTTTATTTTGTGTTTTTTTGTGTGTTTGTTTTTTTTTGCTGCGTACAATTTATGGTGCAATTTCAACTCTGAGTTGAAAGGTCAAGCTGCTAGCAGCATCCACAGGGAGACTTTCTTTCCACACCCCAGATGTCTTTTCACCCTCATACTGATGAATCTGAGGCTGTTATCAATAATGCACACTTTCCCCCCCCCCCACCAATAGTACAGTTTCTATACACAGTATATACATACATAAAGTACATTGACTGTGAATAAGAAATGCAAACATGAGACAGAGCGCAGCCTTGCTCTTGATAACGCTGATGCAAACTTCCTATAGGCTCCCATATTGCAATATTGGCCTCATTTCTGGCTGTGGCTAGGGTTTCTAATAATGCAATATATAATCTTTTCCCTGCTCTCATGGGGAATGAGACTCTAACACCCACATTATATAGCATGTGTGAATGATTTTTTTTTTTTTTACTGTCCAACATTTCCAATGGATAAAAGGCTATACTGTACATGAATAATTACAAAGAAAACTGCTGTGCTTGGCATTTTATCTACCAAGGCCCCCATTTCAATGGATACCTCAGGGTGCTTAGAGTAGAGTTTACATTTTTAATGATTGGAACCTTTAGAATCTTGAATCATTAGAACCTCACAATGGATCCATGGATCTTGATCCTTGAGTGCATTATTATACAGAATCATTATTCTCATATTTGCCAAATAACAAGATTGAGCACTATTAGCTGGCAGGCTACAGTTTCATAATTTATCCATAGTAATTGTTTGTCATTGATAATTCATACAACCCAAGAACAAATAAATAACTAATCAACATTGTGGAAATAATCCAACATTTTTCAAAGCCAACATTCATTTGAGGATCCCTAATTAGCTGTTCTGAGAAATGAATTGGGCATGCAGACAAAAAATCTGCACTATACCTTTGAAGAACCTACATTACAAATGACATTATTCAGTTACTGAAGTCTGTAAGTCAAATGGCCAATGAAGGAGTTCAGAGCAAGAGAGAAACAGAGGAAGCTACAGAGAGAAACAGAGAGTTGTTCATGCTATTTTTTGCTTCATGTTGGCTTCTACTTACATTCTAAACTCAACATGCCAACTGTTTTGTACCTGTACATTCAGGGTATGTTGTTGAGGTATACTGTCCTAATCTTACCAAATCATAGGATCTTCCCCTGCCTTCTTCTGTCACTACAGAGTCTGTAGGTCCCTGATGTTCAGGAGGTCGAAGCGGGACAGACCAGTCTGAATGCATAAGCATGACAGTAAAACCCATACTAGGTCACAAACCCTCAACAGACCAAAGTTATCAGAAGAAAAATAACTTCTGTAGAGGCATACCGGATGTGCTTCCCAGAATGCCCTTCTCCTTTCCACAGTAAAAGCTGACCTAATTCTCTTTTTTTAGATTTTGACAATGCCAATTTGCATTTTAAAATCCTTGCTAAACTTATTAAAGTTGCCCCAGGAAATCCGGTGGCCTTAACCATCGTTTCCTGACAGAAAACTGTGTATAACCTGGACTCCCTGAAGCTGCTGTGAGAGAAACCGTGTAATTACCTGCAGAAACGTGTGAGATGGTGACAGCTGTAAATGTTTTACCCTGCAGAGGTCAATGTCAATATCTAGTTACCAGGGCAACAACTCCTGACCATCAATCCTTCAGGAATCTATCTTACAGTTGTAAACGTGTAGCTTTTCCTCTGCAAGCTGGTCTCACCCGTTTTCAATATCAAAGAGAACCACAAGTCCCAAATCTCACGTCACAGGACTGAGGCTGCCAATTAGCGCCTGCGAAACAATGTTTTGCTGTGTCAATCAAAACAGAGGTGAGTGAGAGCCTGAGGTATTGAATCAATTTTCTCCAGAGATTTCTCTGATTTTGGACCCTAATGGAGATTATTTGCTAAACCATAGGAAAAACACACATTTCTTATTGGGGACCGGTATTGTTCAGAAAGGCCCAGTTAAATCATCTGTATATTATTATTGTTATTATCATCATTGTTATAGCTAGGTCTACATTATTTCCCATACCATATACAACAACTGGTGACTGACACTGAATGAGAAGGGGGTCAAATAATTCACAAATTTTCATTTTGCCTTGACCTGTAGCGAATTTTCACCAACCCCAAAATAAGAAGGCCTGGAGGCTGAGATTCACAAGCAAACAGAAATGCTAATGTGATTCCAGCCAGTGAAAATGTGGATCCTCTATTTCTACTGAGAACCACGCAGAATAAATTCTTTCTGATGTGGTCCCCTTCTTCTGCCTCCTAACTGACACACTTTCTTCTAATTCAACAGCAGCAAAACAGTGGGCGAGGGTGGGGTGGGAAGGGAACGGGGGGTGTTTCTTCATCAAAAGACCGTCTAAGAGACTGAGGGGATTTCAGTCCCTCCTCAATGTGCTTTTGATGATGCCTTTCTGTTTTAAGAACCCTGTGACACACTTCAGCTGGGTATTAGCCTACTTCCTTCTCTACCGTGTGTGCTTCATTTGACGTACGTGATGCGGGGGTTGATGGGTTCCTCAGGCGTCGGATCCATTTTGCCAGGAACTGCCCGTGTCAAATGTCTGTCATCTTGTGTCTGTCAACACAAATAACCCTCGACAAATACGATGTTTCGCTTTTAGCAGGCAGCAAAAGGTCTCGCCCCTGCATGATCATACATCTTTATCATACACTATGTTCCTTGGGGAATCTACTGATCTAACTTAAAAGGGTATTCCCCCAGCAACCAATGCAATGGAGAACAGCAAACATTTTTGTGTGGCTGACCTAGATTTGAGGTGGGCTCGTGGCACAGTGCATCTCAACTCACGTCCAAACTCTTCGGATTTGGAGAAGAAAATAATAACCATGTTGTTTTGAACAATACATGAAATCCCTGGAACGTGTCGCCGCCTGGCCAGCCAAGTTTAGCATCTTTCTGGCCCGAGGGCACTTCTGGCCATGTCACGAGATCTATCAAGTCCAGAGCTTTTAGATATCAATAGACAAGATTGATCTGCGACTCCACCTTAATCAGCATCTTTGCATGACAGAGTACTCAGAGAAAACGTTGCCTCTGGCATTCATTTGTTGTCCTGGTGACAGCAGCAGTATCTATCCTCCAGACTCATTATGGGGCGACAGAGAGCAGAGTGAACAGCAGCTGGCACTGGGGGAAGTGGGATTGGAAGCCACATTTCTCTCAGCACGTGTCTTTAGAAGGTTAGCCGTTTCCTAATATCACGGCGGCTTTCATTAATCAGCCGGAGAGACGTTATTTATGTCTCTGTGCTCAGGTCAGGCTGACAGGAGAGGTGGGAGGATTTGGTGAGGTTGCACTTGGAGTCTGGCTCTGTCTTGCTGGGTTGCCAGGTTTTTGCTCTTGATCTATTTAACCACCAGGAGAGGAGGAGTGTGTCTGCTCAAGCAAAAAGCTCCAATGACAGAGTGCCAAAGAAGAATATAATGGAAAACTAAATCTCTGTTATGGCAAGAGAACTAAAGGGAATAAACATGGACAGTCAGCTAAAATTGGAACAACAGCAAAAAAGGGATTATTTCGAAACAATTCCATGCCTCTCGCATCCTACAGGGGTATTGTTGAGGGGAGTGTTGGTGCAAGTCCTTTCCACTGTTTATTTTCATGCGCTGAACTTTGTACCTAATTTCTTGATTGTAATACAGTGAAAAAGGTGGTACTGTTTACAATCGGTGTTATATAATGCCCACAATTGTCCATGCATCCCATACACATTGCTGTGTGCTCTGAAGTCATACACCCTCTGCTGGAGACATTGTATGTGTGTATAAGGAGCCTGTGTGTGCGTGTGTGTGTGTATCTGTGTGTGTGTGGGTGTGTACTCCTTGCCTTAGGTATTTCCTCTGTGTTTTAAGCCCTCCTCCCTCTCACTTCCATCACGCCTTTAATTAGGATCTTACGCGTGTGATTATAGACTGGTCTCCATCTTGCTTGTTACATTGCTACCAGGGTATAAACAGATCCTCTGGTAATTAAACCAGATAATTAATTCAATGGACCCCATTATTTGTATTGACTTTGATTAAACACATCAGTACATTTATTTACACAATTATCATAGGTTTAGGTACCTAGTGCATGAATAAGCATGTCAAGTATTTGACACAAATGTTTTCCATCCGATTAAAAAAAACACAACTGTTCATCACAGTAGACCCAGTGCTACTGAAAGACTTCTCACAGTTTGATATTGTGTCTATTCACGATTCCTTTTTTGTAACTCATCGAGCTGTGTTTGTTCGCAGGGTGCTAGGTGCAAAGTGTCACCTTGACCAGGACCTAGATGCTGAACAAAAATGAGAAGAAGTCAGGCCCTTTCTTCCAAACACTCAGGTAACCTGTGTGAACATGTTGCCAGGTAACTGCAGCCAAGAATCCTGTGCCTATCTCAAATGGAATTACAGAACCTGAAACAAGGTTTTACAGGCTCTGAGAAATGAGTGGTGCCTATCCTCTCTTAGACACTGCAGAGAGAGAGAGAGAGAGAGAGAGAGAGAGAGAGAGAGAGAGAGAGAGAGAGAGAGAGAGAGAGAGAGAGAGCGAGAGAGAGAGAGAGAGAGAGAGAGAGAGAGAGAGAGAGAGAGAGAGAGAGAGAGAGAGAGAGAGAGAGAGAGAGAGAGAGAGACCAGGAACATATATCACCACACATTAATCCCTAATGCTTCTGATGTCAGCTCCTCTTCAGGGAGAAAAGCTCACCCTCAACCATCCTCGCTCTCTAACCCAACCTGCTAATGGTGAACAAGAGTGGAATGGGAATGGCTCTTATCAAACCTCTGAGGGCTGCTTAATACATGTTACAGTTTAATCCTAGACAAGGATCGGATCAATGTAAAAGACCCAGGGCTTATAAATATCTCCTGTAATCACTGTTTGGTATTTACTCTAGTTTGCACCAATGTGAATAGCAGGTGTATTGTAAAAATTTGATTTGATCCATCCAGCAACTGTTTTCACAATATGGTGCACTGTTAAACAGTAAGTCACACTAAAATCTTACAAAACGTAGGCCAACCTCAAACTGCATCCATGTATAAACATACAGTATGTCACATTTTCGATTGTGTCTCCACATTTCCTGCAGAACAGAGACCTACATTTCGACAGGGCAGTTTGTGGCTCTGCAGTGATCCAATGTTGACAGCAGTGAGGAGATATATTATTTGCAGTACTCTGAATGCTTATTAAGACGTGCACACAAAGCCTATACACAGTGTTTTTTCCATAACAGATGTAAAATGTCACTATATATTGTTACATTGAAAGGGTTGATGAATTGAAGAGTCTCAATAGTCCTCTATTCATTTGTCGTTTTAATAGCAGTCTTACCCCCTACTGTCTATAGTCCCCCGTATCTGACGTTAGTGAAAGTGATTTAGGATCCCAGTCACCAAGTTATTCTGGAAAGAACGGTCTTGCTTGTCAGTACTCTGTGAATTCCACGTTCTATATTAACACCGGCGAATTCTTCTCAGATTCTGTCAATATGTAACACATTTCGGAGTGAATAATGTTAAGTTAAGTGCATAATAAGTTTATGTCATGCTATAATGCAAATGATAATGGCGCCCCCTAGTGAACAAATCAATCAATTGAAAATACCTTCACACAGGTTGCGTAGGTCTGTCCAGCTTCATTGAACAACATGAGTATCTAGCCTACTGTTGCCCACTTGTATATCCATATCCCCAACTAATTAGCCTAGGCCTCTACGCCTAAGCGGCCTTCCTCCGTGCGTACACCAACCTGAGCTCGATTTTGTCGCTGTCCGTCTGCAGGAGCCTGATGTCCAACAACGCTTTTATTTTGAAAACCCGGTAGATCCGGAAGTACTCCTTTTGATGTGGCTGAGAAGACACAGATGCCCGAGTCAGTGTTTACATCGTAACAAAACGTTGCTATTGAATAAGAAGCCTCTTGCCAATAATAACATGTCTGATACGGTAAGACACTTTTCGTTTGTCTCAGCGTTGTGCTTTTCTGTGAATTGAAAGCGAACTAGACAGACAAAGTTTGTGTTACTATAGAATAGATAGCACTAGGTAATGCCATGCCGCTATCGCTAACTAGCTAGCTAACGTTAGCGGTTAGCCAGCTCCATATTGCGACGCTTCAATAACAACACTACAAATCGTTTCATATTATAGTTGTAGCCTAGAGGCGTCTGTAACATGGCTTTATCTAAAACTTCAACGCAGGCAACATATCTGCCAAAGAGTAACAGTTAACCAACTCGTGTACTAGTTACATGAAGTATGCGGGATTTTGTCAGTTTTGGGAGGTTTTCTTACAATCCTAGTTGCCTCACACAGTCAGCAGCATGGCATAACTGTGTTCCTAGTCTCTGATAACTAAAGCCGCTAGCACTAACTTACTAGCAGAGATGTTGTGACCCGGTGATCGTTTTTTTAGTCTTGGAACTTTGACGGGTAAAATGGATTATTGGCTCAGAGGAGACCAGGGACTAGGATAGTTTGCTAAACTAGGACTAGTAGTACTGTAGCTAATCTAGCCAAATACTCCAGTAATGTAATGTCAGTGTAGCGCTAATGCGCCAGCTAGCACTGCAGAGACGTAGCTGGTGGCCGATACAGAGAACAGCTTTTTTGTTCCGAGAATCATCGACTCGGTTGTTGGCAAGTAACCAGTATCCTTGTTTGTTGTGAAGCGTTTCTAACACGCACTGTGTGTCTAGTAGACAGCGCTGTAGTTCCCAATTCTGTCCGATTGCGCAGTTATCTGATGTTCTGTTTACTTCTGGCAACAACAATGGAAGATTGCTGTGCTACAAATAAGATAATGATTTGTTTCGTGTTTGTTTTTCAATTTGTTTTCATTTAGGAAACAAAGCCCTCAAGCCAAGATGGTGGGGAGAAGAAGGATGGAGAATATATTAAATTAAAAGTTATTGGCCAGGTAAGAATTGTAACAAGGCAGAGGGATTTTCATTCACACCCACGATATGTGTATCACAATAGTGTGTAGACTGCCAGATGTAGTGTATTGCTGGATCAAATGTGTGCTTCATGTTTTGGCTTCTCGCAATGTTTTTGTGGCTATCTTGTTGTTATCATCAGTGACCTATGCACTTTGTAAAGCTCTCTCTTGGAAGTCGATAAAAGCGTCTGCTAAATGAATAATGTAATGTGGATCAGGTCAGAACGAAGCCTCTTAGCACCTACAATTTAGGCACATGCTTGAATATATGTATATACATAGAAGAACTAGGCTACCTCAAACTGTCAAGTATTTCCCCTCATGAAACATTTTGACATATTCAGCCGTTCACGTTTCTCAGGATGCAAGAAATGTCAGTTACCAGTGTGTGTTGTTTACCCTCAGGATAACAGTGAAATTCACTTCAAAGTGAAAATGACAACACATCTAAAGAAACTGAAGGAGTCATACAGTCAAAGACAGGTTTGTTTATCTGATCTCATCATTTTGTATGAAAATAAGGTGTTGTATATTATGGCACTGCCAACGGCTCTTCAAATCAATAAACTTTGTGAAACTCTTTTAGGGTGTTCCTATGAATTCTCTTAGGTTTCTGTTTGAAGGACAGAGAATTGCAGACAACCAAACACCCAAAGAGGTATCCTGCCCCATCTGTGCCATCAGTCTGTTTGATTATTAAACTCTAATAACCAACCTTATTAATCATCTTCTCTCTGTGTTTTTCTGCTGTTGTCGGTGTGCAATTGAGTTTCCCTTTTGACTTTCAGCTCGGGATGGAGGACGAGGATGTCATCGAGGTATACCAGGAACAGACTGGAGGGCTCTGGAATGATTAGACTTTGCTGCATTTTTTCTCGTTTTGTATTTTGATTTTATATGTATTTAGATTTTTCTTTTCTTATTTCAAACCATCTGGATCAAATCAACACTTTTAAGGTCTCCATTTGCAGAGGCAGTGTCTCTGTTACCAGCTTGTGCAGGTAGCAGAGGCAGTGTCTCTGTTACCAGCTTGTGCAGGTAGCAGAGGCAGTGTCTCTGTTACCAGCTTGTGCAGGTAGCAGAGGCAGTGTCTCTGTTACCAGCTTGTGCAGGTAGCAGAGGCACATATCAGATGTACTTGCTGGAGCCCTTTTCACTTTTATGAGATCCCATATGGAGTGTGCAGTGATGGCTGTATTCTACCTCGTTTGATATAGCGGACACGTTCAAGATCGAGCTCTGGATGCTACCGAGTGTGTGCTTTCTCAATAGTAGCCTTTGTTCCCCTTTTTCATGTTTACCCGAGTTAATGTTGCTTATTAGGTTTACTGAGAGACTGCTGTGGAAGTTTTTCCATGTACATCAACTGACAATGCAGATATCTGCTATGCATTAGCAGATCAACAATATGGAGAGTTCAGTTTAAGTAATACCCCAAGACTACACCGTTCTGGTGTGTCCTTAAGAATTTGAAGAATTCCTCTGCTGTTTCCGTGTCAGTTAGATTAATTCACACTTCACAGAGCTTCCCATTGACACAAAACACACTTGTGAGAACATCTTGGAATTCCCCATTTTACTGCCATTGATAAATTACATATTTAAGATTTTAAATGGTAAAGGAGATTGTGTTTAACTTGTATATTTTGTATTCAGTATTTGTGTGTAATCCATTATGTATACTTGGTGATTTCCTTTATTTATAGTGGTACTCTGTACTGTGCGCGTACATTGTTTTACACTGCTCAGTCCATTTCAAGGGGTAAAGATGATCTAGGATGAACATCCTGTTTCATGTTATCCTGCATTTTTGAACCAGCTGTTTGATTGTAGTGTTCCTGAGCCAGAGTCATATTGCTTATATATGATCTTGGTCTCTGCTCTTGCCAATCTAGGAATACTTAAACAAATGTAGCCCTGCAATGATGTCACTGCAAAAGATTCATTATCTTAGAAGAATGTTGATGCAGATGGTTTGAAATTATGGGATGATCACTTTTTTTGTTTTGTTTTTTAAATAAAATGTGAAAAAATCTAGTGTTTGAATTTTTGTGTTGATCTATTTGTCATTTGAAACGTTTTATTTCTCCAACAGGTGGTGCTACACACCAGTGCCTATAGAACATTGCCATTAACCACATATACTATATATATTGATTCGTTTTCCACATGTACATTCCTTCTACAATCAGCATAACTTTGCAACTGTAATATTTTATAAGTGCTAAATGAGTCTATTCACCTTAAACTGTTAAAAAAGTCTACATCTTAGCAATATGCAAGATTGTTAATACACTTTGTGGTGTACAATTGTTCACTGTTCTAAACATAGACTAAACAATTTATGTACATAAATTAAAAAAAGTTTAATTCCACATGATTGGAATGAAATTCTGACACTCAAAGAGAACAGATTGGAAATACAACTTAATGCTCCACTTAGTGGAAATACACTCACTTTTCAATGGGAGTTTATAGGCTACATCTTTCTCCAAACTACTGAAAAAAAGTAGTTTAGCACTGCAGGAAGAGGAGTTCTTTACTGCCCAGAGAGAATATTTATTTGGAGAGAGTCTGATTTCATGGAGGCCCTAGGAGGGGAGGAGAGGGGGGAGAAAGGGGTGGGGTGTGGAGGAGGCAGAGGGGGGCAGGGGACGATGTATTGACCAGAGGCAGGATGAAGCAAGCAGAGAGAGAGAGAGAGGGGTCAGGTCAGTGAACGCAGCCTCTGTCAGTCCCAGGGTCCTGGGCCTGGGCTTAGACTCAGCCTGAAGGGGATCGCATTTCCAAGCCTGGGACACCTCACAGTGGCAAAACACTACCAGATGTGGGCCAGCCAGGAGAGGGGGAAGGGTGTACAAGAGAGAGAGTAAGAAGAGAGAGGGGGGGAGGTAGGGTGATAGAATATCTGAATCAAACCATGGGAAATACCCAAATCTGTCTCAAACTTAAAAAGTAACATTCTCAAGGTTAAAATAATTCTTGGTTAGTATATGAAATGTCCTCTTCTGAAATGATCTGTTATTAAGGACATACCAGCATACAGAAAAGTAGAGACATGTGTTCTCTATACAGAATAAAGACCAGTAGGTAGAAAGACTGACATCCACTGTGATTCATACATTTAGAAGAGCCTCTGTTCAGGGTGTAGGCACCTTATGCTCAACAGAACCTTCTATTGATGGATCAACTCTCCCGTCAAATTATAGCTCTTGAAGAAAGGCAAAAACATTCTGGCAACAATTAAATCTTCTAGGACAAAAGCAAGAACCTTCAGTGGATTAGCTGGTTTAATCTCGGTTGTCTACTGAGATGAAAAATCCAGGTGTAATTGTAATGTTTTACAAATATTCAAAAAGAAAACCCACAGCGAGGGGGTGTTTTCTCTACAGTGGAAGATGAGAAAAGGCTTAATAAAGTCTGTTTCCTCCCCCCGTTCAGAGCTCAGAAACAGAACAAAAGGAGGTGGTGAGTGAAAAAAAGAGCACTGGGAGAAAAAAGAAAGAGGATCACATTTCTCCAGGTAAGAAAGACTTCAGCGGTCTGAAGGCTCAACCGCGCTTCCTCCAGCTAATCCCAAGAGTCAGATGTCATGCTTGTTTTCTGATCAACTACCAGATTGTAGGTATCTCACTAAGGTATTTGTCCAAGACCATAGTTGACCTACTGCAAGACAACAGAGCAGTGATATGACACCCACTGGAGCGAAACACAATCACACAGCTGAAAGGAGATTTATAGACCACGTAGGAAAGGACAGGAGATGTGTGTCATCTGAGCAGATAGTTACAGGTGAGTATAGGAACCTGAGAAGTGAAGTTGCAGATACCCCAAACTTCAGTTAACCTACCTGTAAACATGCAATGGAGTAGGGGGGCTCCTTGTGTCCTAACATGTAACTAAAAGAATATCAAGTTCTGTGTCTGAATGCCTCATATGATTAGTATTACCCAGTAAGACCCAGAGGACAGCAAAGATAAAAATGGTATCTTTTTATTTTGTGAAACTGTACAGATACAAGCCGTATAGCATTGAAAATCAGTAAAAACAGCAAGATTATATTTCTTATAAATACATATGTTCCTTTGAAAGAGTGTATATTTACAAAATAAGTGACCTGTAAACGAGGGCATTTTCTTGATCCTTGCAATTTTCCACAAGCGTATTTCAACCCTATAGTCTTAGCTCATTTGGTCTACACCACATGGCTGTTTGGTGACGCTTGTCAGCAAACAGTAAGCTCATGTAAAATCAAATCAGCAGCACATAGCAAAAATTGGTACATGAAATTGTTTGGGTGGGGCTTAAAATGGGGCAAAATGCATGTATTCACTTTAAAGCATGCTTTTCAAATGAAAAAAACAAAAAGATAACATATAAAGGCTTCCACAGCTAGTGGAGTTTATGGGTCCTGTCTCTTTTCAAATAAGACAACTCCAAGTTCCAATATGAAGATTAAAAAATTAAAAAAATCAAGCATTTATGGAAAGACGTAGACAGAGGCTGCCGTTACTATGGTCCTGAAAGTTTCAGTCGTGAGTTCATTCAATGTCCCCAGGAGTCAGGTAACGACCTAGCCTTGTTTACATCCCTCACCGTGACTCAAGACTCAAGAGCCTGGCTGGCTTGCTAGGCCTGAAGGGAAAACCTTGGGAGTTCCTAACGCCATCACCCTGTCCAGAGACGGACAGAGATATGCTCAGTCTCCTTCCCTCCTCTCCAGTCCGGACCCTCCTCCCGCTCCTCTTCGGGGGCTTCACACGGTCGTCTCTCCTTGGTTGGTGTTGCTGAGCCGCTTGTAGAACCTGCGCCACGACTGCAAGGTCTTCCCCGACCAGATCCAGAACCCGGACGTGATCCCCACGATCATGGTCATCAGGTACTTGATCATGAAGACCGTGAAGTCCGGCGTCATGGGGGCAAAGTTGTGGGCGGGGCACGGTATGGCGAAGCGCTTGCAGGTCTGCGTGTGCCAGGTCTTCTCCCACTGCTCGCGGAACGCCTGCTCGTAGAAGTAGCACGCGATGACGATGGTGGCAGGGCACGGTGTACAGCACGCTGAACACGCCGATGCGCACCATCAGCTTCTCCAGCTTCTCCGTCTTGGTGCCGTCGTGCTTCATGATGGTGCGGATCCGGAACAGGGACACGAAGCCGGCCAGCAGGAAGGACGTGCCGATGAAGAGGTAGACGAAGAGCGGCGCCAGGACGAAGCCTCGCAGGGCGTCCACGTTGTAGATGCCCACGTAGCACACGCCGGTGAGCAGGTCTCCGTCCACCTGCCCCAACTGCCAGGATGGTGATGGTCTTCACAGCAGGCACGGCCCACGCCGCCAGGTGGAAGTACTGAGAGTTGGCCTCGATGGCCTCGTGACCCCACTTCATCCCGGCGGACAGGAACCAGGTGAGAGACAGGATGACCCACCAGATGGACGAGGCCATGCCGAAGAAGTAGAGGATCATGAAGAGGATGGTGCAGCCCTCCTTCTTGGTGCCCTGGGCCACCGTCTTGTACCCGTCATCTTTGAACTTGTCTATGCACACGACCTTGTCCTCCAGGAGGAAGCCTGCCGTGTAGGCCACGGCCACCATGAAGTAGCAGCCTGACAAGAAGATGATCGGTCGCTCAGGGTAGCGGAATCTCCTCATGTCCACGAGGTAGGTGAGCACAGTGAACAGGGTGCTGACGCAACACAGAATAGACCAAATGCCCACCCACAGTTTACCGAACTTTAATTCCTCCTCACGGAAATACATCAGTCCGTTGAGCTTGGTTGCCTCGCATGGGGCTCCGCAGTCCTTTGCTCCCAAGAAATGGTAGTTGAGGTAGGGAGGGACCTGGAGTTGTAGAGGACAGGAGAAGGGCTGAGCTGATCGGGGAATGAATGGAGGTAAAGTCATTAGCTCGGGCAGGTTTGGAGTTGGGTCCGAGGTAGGTATGTCTGTGTCGGATGTGTTTTGACCGACACAAATCTCCCCCGCGCCGTGCACAGGGAAGTTCTCGCAGCGAAGTCTCTCGGGCCACTGGAAACCGAATTTATTCATGAGTGCCTCGCAGCCCTGGCGTGCGCGCTCGCACAGAGAACGGCATGGCGGAATGGCTTGCTCCAGAACCGTGCAAACAGGTGCATACATTGAACACAGGAAAAACTTCAGATCCATAGAACACTGCACCTTCACGAGGGGGTAAAACTGATGGACTTCTAGCCCTGCGTCCTCCTGATTTGTGTGACCGAGGAGATTTGGCATGATGGTCTGATTGTATGCAATGTCCGTGCAGAGAGGGATGGATATGGGCTGACAAAACCCATGCTCCGGTATCGAAATGCCCTTTTCACCATGATATTGACTCGCGCACGGTTGAACAAGGGAAACGGCCAGCGCACACCCCGTTATCCAAATCCACTCCCAGGTTCTACTCACCGCCATTATAGCAGCCCAATGTTTGTTCTGTTCGAAAAAAAATAAAAAAGTTTTCTACACCAAGATCCGCAGTTCGTTCTCACGGCAAAATCCCCCCCAAAAATGCAGTCCTTTATTACGTTTTCTTTATAGTTTTGAGTTAGTCGGAAAACGTAATGGGTAATCTTTTACTTCTACCCTTGGTCACTTTCTTCTCACGCATTCCTTATTCCAAGACAGTTCCCAAAACTCTCTGAGAAAATGGAGGATTGCCGAATCTACTTACACTCCGCTTGAGACACTTTACAGGTAATTATTCCACAACGTTACGTTTATTGTGCGTTACTCTAGACAGCAGCTGATCGATTTTCAGTTCACACAAAGATGTGGCCAAGAGTTATTTGAAATTCCTTCCGAGTCCTTGTCACATATTGCATCACTTACTTGGCTACTACACTGAAGTCTGTAAATCCTCATGACTTTTCATCGGGCTTCTTCAAAACTAAAATTAAATAATGATATCAACAGACGGCGTTCTTTTGTCTTCTGTGATGGTGTTGTAGTCTCGAGTGTATCTCCGTTAAGTTATTCTCTCTCCGTGAGGACCGGGGTTTGCCGAGCTGAGGATACCAATCAGATTGATTCCCCACACTCAACTGAGGTCTGTCGGTTTCAAGGTGCCCATTATTCAATACGTTGACTACTTCGCAGGGGCGCCTTAAAACTACAGTCCCTTCTCGTCCAATTGTGTGATTTGTTTTCTCTTAGATCTCGTCACCCATTGGAGTTTAGGCAAAAAGGGTGGAGTTGAAAGCAAAGGCAGGCCAACTCGTTGGAGTTGGACGTTATCGCTCGAAGAAAAACTTTTTTAACAATGAAATGTAGCGTAGACCTGAAAATGTGTCTTTCTTTCCGGTAGTTATAAACTACCCTTTTAAAATTGTATCACACTCACATATGATTAAATATATGGCACACACAGTCACGTCAATTTTTTCTGTTGACATATGTATGCTGCAGTTATTTTTCCAATAATGTTTATCGCTTTAATACGTTCGTGTAAATATCGTGCGAGGCACCGCGGGGGTGCATCATTGACTAACAGCGGTATGTTGAGAAATCTTTTTAGACCTAAACACAATGACCTGATTTACGATTCGCCTGTCCCTCGGCTTCTGTTCGTAGGAATTCCACAGGGTTAAGGCCTTTAAGACAGGAGTTTAAAGGCAATTACGGTAGTATTTATGGTATTGATTTAATATTGAGTGTGCAGTCTGTCACTGATAACTCATCTGTAAATGTGGGAGGACAGAGTCAAACTAAACGGTAATGTTAACTGGGATTCTGGCTGTTCAGACGTCAACATAACTTAAGGATTTGTCCCTTTTCGGTTGTTTCTGTCATCTCATCTGGGGTGGCTGTAATGTGCAGGCAGTGCTGGTCTGCTTTTCTAAGATGGTGGTCCATGAGTGGAGGGAGCTTAGAGAGGAAGTGTCTCCGTACCCTCCCTCCTCTCCCCCTCTTCTCCCATCCTTCCCTTCCACCCTCTGCTCCTTCCCCTCTCCTCTTCCCCCCTCCTCTGCCCACCTCCCCTCCTCCTCTCTTCCACCCCCCCCCCCCCTCCCCAAATGGATATGTTGCTCAGAAGGGACTCTTTCTTCTCCATTCTATTTTTCCGTCGGTGCTCCCAGAGAAAGATGTATACCCCCCTCCTCCTGTTACCCCCGGAGACCAACAGAACACAAGCCCTGAGGTCCGCAAATACAGCTATGTATTTATAACATCCCTCTGAATCCAACAAGCCATATGGGAATGTTTTTGACTGGGGGCTGAGTTTAAATGAGGAGTTCTCTGTGTGTGTGTGTGTCTGTGTGTGTGTGTGTGTGTGTGTGTGTGTGTGTGTGTGTGTGTGCATGAAATAAAACTGCTGTTTCTCAATGGCCCATTGCACCACTGCATCATTCTCCTGCACCGTGGTTCCCAGTGTATGTACATGCACCACCTGCTGTGACACAGAGAGAGGCTTCATGTTAGGAAACACTCAGACACTTCTGAACCCCAGACTCCTCACAGGACCTCATGCTCATCAACTCTGCAGACCAAACCTCATTTGTTTTTAACTACGAGAGAGAGAGAGAGAGAGAGAGAGAGAGAGAGAGAGAGAGAGAGAGAGAGAGAGAGAGAGAGAGAGAGGAGTGAGACAGAAATGTTCATCCAACTGCTGCTGTCCAGCTTCCCACAATCTTTCTCAGAATGTTTTTGCTGTTCTGTGTCTCCTTCTGGCATCAGTGTGCTATCCTTCACACTACACTGTGGAACCCACAGGGGCCAGGGCCTCCTGGCTGTGTCCTGCATGTCTGTCGAGCATCATGAAAGAGGCAGGATCGAGCTTTACTTTGTGAGAGGATTTAGAAAGATAAGAGTTGTTGGTTTGAGGTCTTATCTGGTTGGCTTATGATGTTTTTGTGAGAGAAAAAGGAGAGAGGGGGGGGGGGGTGGTGAAGATAGAATTAGCCTCAATCATCTCAGATTTAACCCACAGGCCTTGGTCGAAAAAATGAAAACTCAATCAATAAATCATGCCTTGCTGTCCGTCAGTCTGGATGACTACAGTTCAGCTATTGATTCATTTACAGAATTCTCAGTCATGAATACAAATGAAAACTCCCCTCTCCCTGATCAACCATGGATGTGTGCTTAACATATACATGGGAGCCCAGAGAGGCCCAGCCCCGACATCGTCCATATGAGATCATATTTAGGGACCGAACGAGGACAAGATGAAACCCCAACACGTTGTCACCCTTGCCACTTTGTCTCAACACCAACATGGCAGTGGAACGAAACACACAAAGTATTGGACTTAAAAATGAACTAATAAACCTCTTCCTGACCTACTGTATGACAGTGTAGAGCGTCAGTCCATGGTCCCAGAGTTAGTGGAGCCTGTGTGAGAGAGTCATGTGCTTCGGGAAGGGGTCACGTAGGGGTCAGGGCCAGGGCCTGGGCCTGGCTATGCAATTCAGCTTCGGGCTGGTTTCAGAGGTGAACTCTAAATACCCCTTACACACATTTACATCTATGTGTAGAATATAGACCGTTTCTCTGCACCAAACACTGAAATCCTGTTGGAACTGGGCACTTCTGGGCCTAGATTCGTAGCTGCTGTGCTTACTATATGCACTATTTAATGTAATAATATAATAAATAAGGCATGGTTACATAAGGCATGATTTTAATAACAGCCCCCCCACCACCACCTGTTTCATACTAAACCCCATCTAGGCTTGGGGCAAAGCACCAGACTGATCACTCCTTCCTTCATTTGAATGATTCCCCCTCAGCAAATAGTGCGGGGGTCTCCAGCGAGGATGCTGATTGTGCCGGAGTGTCTCTGCTCACACGAGATAGAGGAGAGAGAATGCTCTGGTTCTAATTAGGGAAATGCAAAACTACATATTTCTCTATCCTATATTCCTCCCCCCCCCTCCCTCATCCTCCGCTCTCTATAGCTTGGAGCCTCTCCCACACAACCTGAACCTGCTGGGGGGATGCAGGGGTCAGCGAGGGGTCACAGGGTCACTCCACATATCCTGTAGATAACCGGCAGGATCGGAATGTTCTTCTGTCTCAACAGAATGTCTCAACCCAAACCAGCATGTTTATCCTGTGGCTATATTATCCATCTGAATGGTTACATGTTCATGCGTCAGGTAGTGGATTCGGCATGCAGGCTGCTGTAAGAAAGGTTTATCTCGCTAAGTAGTTGTCTCTACTTCTTCTTCTTCTCCTCTCTATTTTTGTTTTTCCCTCCTCTCTTTCTCTCTCCCTCTGGCTTGTTCTCCCTTTCTCTTTTGTCAATTCTCTCTCTCCCTCTTGATCCTGCAGTTGTTAGCCAGTGGAGCAGCCAGCTGTCAGCAGACATGTCTGACCAGGATACCTCCCAGCCTTGCCGCTCGTTCCCCGTCTGCAGGAGATGTGTAAGTGTAAACACACCATCCCGCTAACCCAAACAGAGCCTGCTGCACAGCACCATGTTAGGCAAAACATGGCAGACCTCTGCAACATCAATCGTCAAGCTGGTATGGATCTGTCAAACCCCCACCCCCCCCCCCCCTCCCGTCTCTCTCTCTCCCTCGTTCTCTGTCTCTCTCTAACTCGCTTTCGCTTTCTACCTCTTCCTCAATCTCTTCCTCCCTCTTCTCTCCATCTTCCCTGTCACTCCTCTCTCTCTCATTCTCTCTCTCTGTCTCTCTCCTCATCCCTTTGCCTTTTCACACACTGTGTCTGAAACTATAGAGAGCATGCCTGGCCTGATCAGAGGTGAGTGATGTGGCCATACGCAGAGTACAGACTGTAGTACTGGTGGATCACTGGAGCCAGGTGGTTCTCATCCCTCCACAGTTTACAAGACTCCACAGCCTACACCTCCAGGGCCACACCTCCTCCACAAAACAGGAACTGAACCGGGGGGTTTTCTGGGGGAAAGGGTTGAAGAAAGAATGGTTTATTGTTCACAAATACAACGCAGGGCTGCCCCACGTATGAACCAGTATGACAGAAAACTGTGATGTTGCCTCTGGGAAATGAGACTTGCGTGTCAGGTGAAGGAGGTAGAGAGGGAGTGGATGTTCTACGAAACTTGTGTAAACAAAACGGTACGAGGGCAAGCCATCTTGGATCCATCACAGCGAAGCAACCAATGGCAGATGGCCTCTCTCCAAACCAGGCCTCCAAATGAAGGATTTTATAAACATGGAGCATGATGTGTGTGTGTGTGTCTGTGTGCGTTCTTTTGTATATGTGCGTGGGTGTACATGCCTGTGTGTGCATGCATGGGTCTGAACACACCAAGTGTGATGAAGGGAACCTGTGTGCAGATGCAGTGGGTACACAGATGCGTGACATTTGATGTGCAGCGTTAGAGAGGGGACAGGATGAAGTACAGACAGCAGGGGCCAGAGCTGGTCACTAAGGGGGTGGGGGGGGCAGTATTGCTTTTACTCATAATCAGCTCACTAGCTACATCGTTGAAGAGATGAAAGCAAGTGGAACGACATTTATATTCCAAGACAGCGCACACGCTCTCCCCTGTCTCATGTTTAATGTATTCCAGTTCTTCCCTCGCGGACACAGATACACGCGCGCGCACACGCGTGTGTGTTGTCCAATAGTAGCGATTGGTTTTGACTCGCTGACACACGTGCCCAAGTGCACGCACATTCACATTCGACACACGTCACGGTTCGAGCGCAAAAAAAAAGAAAAGAGTTGAACGGCCGCGTAGGTCGTTCTGATGTTCCAACCCTCCGTTCTCTTCCTGGTTCCTCTGATCCCCCTCTAACCTGGCTCGCTAACCAGCGTTTCCCTCTCTCTCTCTCTCTCTCTCTCTCTTCACCCTCCATCTTCGTCGCGCTCTCCATATCTCCATCCCATCTCTTCATCTCCCGCACTCAATTATGTTGTCGTCCTTCAAATTCCAGAGAAAGTGCTGTTGAAGAAAGCCAGGCCTCACCAGCTATGTGCTTCACAGGGCTGTGCCTTCATGCCTGTGCTTAACCCTCCCCTCCCCCTTTCCAATCGACACAGGCGTGCAGGGGGAGTGGAGGGGGGGGGGGGGGATTATTAGTCCTGCATGGCTCGATTCATAAATATTACACTCTCACAGATTACACTGGATCTGTAGTTTTGTTGTGTTAGTACTTTGATGGGAGTGGAGTCTTAGAGGGATGTGTGCCAGTCTTTGTCTCTCTGATCGACTCCCCAGATGGAGCTGGGGCCCCTGGAGCCTCGAAGCTCTTTCATGGCTAATATTTCCATAATACCAGCATGAGATGAGCCAAAACACAGAGTTCAGAACAGAATGATAGCTTTCAGCACCTGCCGAATATATTAAAAACTACGCCCACGATTGAGCGAATCTGTTCTGGAGGTAGACATTTATGGATGTGTTCTAGAACCGTCTTTGGTGGTTTGGTGTTCTAGAACCGTCTTTGGTGGTTTGGTGTTCTAGAACCATCTTTGGTGGTTTGGTGTTCTAGAACCATCTTTGGTGGTTTGGTTGGACAGCGGTGACCCCCTGGTCTCTAACGAGCGGCGTGGTGATGGCGGAGCGTCTTGCGTGGCCCTCCCCAATGAGGTGTCACCCCTCCATCCCAGTTACAACTGGGCTGGTGAACATGTGGGAAACTATCAAACTGCTAGCAGGAGCCTACAAAACAATAGTACCATACCTTGTTTTGATATATTATTGCGATATTTTTACTTACTAAAAAGGTTACTATTTCCGCACACTCTATACCAGCCGGGTGCAAATTCAGGGTTAGTTTGCTTCACGGCTGTAAGGTTTTAAAACCCCAATAAAGTTGTGGATCCATCAGCCCTGCAAACATAGGCTGAACAGCACAAGGCTGAACGCCACACAAGGGGTTAAGAAAGGTTCTGAGGAATTCTCAACGGCTGGTTCTAAGTATCAGAAGTGTATGGGGGGGTTTACAGGCACAAGTAAATTCTGTCCTTCCTGGTAACCAGAGTGACGTGGGCACCTCAGTGTTGCAATGTTGGCCATGTACAGTATGGTACAGTCCTCAGTCCTCACAGCTCTCTGGCAGGCTGATGTAACTGGCTGCAAGCAGCACACTGATTTGAAAGTTCAAGATACATCACACACCGGCACGGAGGGTTTAATTACCCCAGAGAGACCCTGGTGTACCATCTCAGATCAGACCCCGTGACTCACAGAGGCAGGAGCCCTCTCCCCACATCAGATAGCTCTCTCTCTCTTTCCCTCTCTCTCTTTCCCTCTCTCTCTCTCGCTCTCTCTCCCTCTCTCCCCCCAAAGCTCTCCCTCTCTCTCTATCTCATTCTCTATGTCTCTCTCCCTCTCTCCCTCTCTCTCTCTCTCTCTGATGGACGAGAGTCAGTAACTGAGGAAGTGAAGAGTTTTTCTGCTGTGTCTAAACCCTCAACAACACTTCCCAAAACAACCAGAATCAAACACACACACCTTGAGTTGTGTCTGAGCTAACTGGAATGGAATCACCCCAAACCCCCCCCCACCCCCACACTCACCCACACCCCCCACACACAACCACACCCCTTGAGTTGTGTCTGAGCTAACTAGAATGGAATCACCCCCTCCTCCCCCCTCCCCCAGCTAGCTACAAACACTCTCTTCAAATGTCCTCTCCTTTTGTCTATGATCCATGCCTAGGTTACTTCTTCTCGTTGTTGGCTTGGAAATAAAAGGGAAAGTTGTGTCAGGGCAGAGGGGCGATGGGGACTTCTCTGCTGGTGATGGTATGTTAAAGAGCACACGATATTAACATGCCATTACCTTCCCATTCACACACATTAACATGACAAGCTGCCTGAAGGGGGGCCCCACTGCATTCTGGGATAGCGTGAACAATACAGCTTCGCCGGTCAGTCACAGGAAGAGAAAGAAGAGAGGAGAAGATAAAAAAGGAGAGAGAGGGAGAGCGGGTGTGAGGGGAAAATGGATAGAGCAGGACAAAGAGAAAGTGTAGAATAGAGTCTTTTTTAAGAGGAGTTTGAGGAGGCGGACTTTGGGTAGAAACTCTAATTGAAAATGGAGCTTTAGGAGAAACAGGAGATCGGTTTGTGCTACAGAGACTCTCTTTGTAAAGAAGTGTCCCAAAAGGAGAAATATTCTAACTGCTTGCAAAACACTGTATTTTCTCCATAACTAGATGCTGGTCATGTGAATTTCTCTGTGTGTGAAAGCATGAGATTGTGTTGACTGACTATACATTGATACTGAATTTCCCTTTTTTTTTTTTTTTTTTTTCAAGCACTCCTAGTTTTCAGCTCTCCATTTACCACACTGTCTAATCTGACCTCAGAAAGCTCTCAAACAGAACCTCAAGTGTTCACAAACGCATACATATTTATCAGTCAACACCCAGTCCTCTTGAAGTTTCATCCATTGCCACCAAACCCCCATTCCTCCACTCTGTCCAGATCCTATTTCCTTCTTTTCTTCTTCTTTCTTTCTTCTTTCTTTCTTTCTTCTTTCTTTCTTTCTTTCTTTCCTTCTTTCCTCTTTTTTCTGAGGGTTTTTACCCAAAGCCTCCTGACCAAAGTCTCCAGCCAACACACAGTCCCAGACCCTGAGTCATACTCTGACCCCCTGAGGGCGGAGAGGTCAAGGGTCACAAGGGGAGTCTTTGACTGAATTGTACCACGGCCATTTGAGAAGAAAAGTGGAGTGTGGAGTGAGATCTGGCTGGGATTGATCCCTTGTCAAGCCAGAGTTGTTCTCACAGGGATTCCAACACTCTTGCTGCACAAACAGATGCAAACTATTCATTATCATCATTATAATTAGACCTTGTCCTCCTAGCCTGTGCCGTATGTGTGCTGTGTGTGTGTGGTGTTTGCACTGCATACATGTGAGCATGTGTGTGTGTGAGTGTGTGTGTGTGTCTGGTTCAACCCCCCTCCGCGTGAGGGTCTCTGGGTGAGAGAGGGAGAGAAAGAGAGAACCTGACAGACTCACGCCGTACTCCTGATCACTCACAGCATGAGTCCAATCAACGCACTGAGACACCCTGTAGAGCCAGCACCAAGTCGGGGGGGGGGGGGGGGGGGGGGGGGGGGGGGGGGGGGTGGGGGGAGGGAGGGGAGGGAGGAGGAGAGGGGAGAGGAGGAGAGGGGAGAAAGAGAGACAGGAGAGCCTGATAGGGAGAAGAAGGGGGGCTACAGGACGAAAGGGAGAAGAAGAAGAGAGGAGAGCAGAAGAATCAAATAAGGATTGTGAAAGACATACTCATGTATCGAAGCCGAGAGAGCAAATGAGGACGTTCACCAGCTTTAGTTCAAGGGTCCCTACATAGACCCCCCCAGACTGGCCCCCCAGGCATCTCCTCCCACCAGCCCACCACACACTCTGAACACAGCGCACCCCTCATAGGGAGAAGTCAACCAGACCTGCAGGAGATGGGGATAGCGGCACTGCTTTAAAGGCGACGACGAGACCGCCACACCACCCCAAAATAGGCCGGGACACATTCCTGGCCCCCTTCACCTCTCCCTGACCCCCACCCCACCACACCCCCCTCCCCCAGGCACTAATGGGCAGACATAGTGCTGGGGTGGGGGGGGGCTGGGGGCGGGGGGCAGCCTAAACAAAGCCATAAATAACACGTTGAATGCGGGTTGGTGCGAATGTGGAACTAAAATAGACTGGGATGCAGAAGGTGGAGTGGGGGGGTTGGAATCACGGCGTGCGGAGCTCTGACTGCACATCAAGAGGTCGCCGCTTTCGGCAATCCCCATCTGTACATCGTTTTGGATCAAAAACGTCTGCAGAGTAAACACCTTGTTCTTGTTGTTGTGTTCTTATATGCTGACCTGTTGTTTTGTGCGTGACCTGGTAGCTCATTCTTCAGTGGCGCGGAGGATGTGTGGGGGGGGGGGGTTGGAGGGAAGGTGGCGTGCTAACTCAGGGCAGGGCTTAGAAACAGGAACTCTGTTCCCTCCACACAAGTCTCTTACTGAGTGAATAATACTCTACAAATATGGATTTTATGAATGATGAAGGTACGTGCATGCCCTGTGGGCCTGTTCACACGCATGCACATCCCACACCGGTCTAAACATACAGACACAACAATGACTCAACGTGAGATACTGTAGAGAAACGTGCGCGGCGCACACACACCCCGTTGCCTTTCTTGCTAAAGTCCCACAAAGCGACCCACAGTCATCTCTTGAAGAGATTAGCAGCTCCTTACACCTCTAAATGGGATTATGGTTGAGATGGCTACCTTCCTGGGGCTGGGAGGGGAGAGGCCACTGCGGCCTTTGTGTCTCTCCCAGGGGCTGGGATAGACCTCGGTGTGGACCTGGGCTCCAAGCCGCTAGATCTGGGATCACCCAGCAAGGAACAGGATCAACACAGAACGGATTAGAGCACACACACTCTCACATGAAAACACACACACGCCATGCACTCCAAGCACACACACACTCGCTCATACACACCAAGCACGCCACACATACGCGTGTACATGCATATACACAATCGTAGCACACACACGTAGTATCACAAGCATCAATGAAGAAATAATCTAGTTATGGTAGCTCATGAGCGTGCAGTGATAACTCTATCTCCCTTACATTCTTGTCCTTCATTTTCTCTATCTCTCTATCATCCTCTGTCTCACACCCACACACATACCCTCCCCCGCCCCATACACACATGCACCCCCCTCCCCCACACACACACACACACACACCTCCTCATTGTGCTCCACAGGGCCCCTGCATCTCTCCTGCCTGGCCAGAAGGATCAGGTCTGCTTGATCCCAGAAGATAGTCATGTTCTTAAAGCCCACTAGAGTTCACACACACACTCACTTGGACACATACACTCACACAGGTAAACACACACACACGCTGGAATGGAGCTGTGCTCCATTACCCCTGCACACACACACATACAGTAGGCATGTACACACACACAACCCCCCAGCCCCGGCCAGCCCCGGCCAGCCCCGGCCAGCCCCGGCCAGCCCCGGCCAGCCCCTGTGTTTAGTCAGCTTGAGGAGAGCCCAGGAGCAGCTAGCTCCTGTGTTGTGGCAACACGCACCGGGGACGAGGCGAGAGGGTCGTAGCTGGGTCAGTGGAGCAGCCGTCCTGCCTGACAGGAGAAGCTTTTTGTTTATGGAGGGGAGGGGGACTGGTGTCCTGTCAGGTCAGTAGCTGTCTACCACCGCCCCCCCCCCCCCCCCCCATCTCCACTCCCCCACCTCCTCACCAGGCCCTCTCTACCCTGGGGGCTTGTTGTTGATCCCTATGGTCACTGAGAGCTCCCAGTGTCCCTAAGAAAGGAGGGGAACGGAGGGAGGGGGAGAGAGAGAGGGGGGGAGGAAGAGAGAGAGGAAGAGAGAGAGAGAGAGAGAGAGAGAGAGAGAGAGAGAGAGAGAGAGAGAGAGAGAGAGAGGAGGAGAGGAGAGAGAGAGAGAGAGAGAGAGAGAGGAAGAAGGGATCTAAAGGAACATGGGGGATGGGTTTATGGTCCCAAAGTCAGACATTCCTCTCCTGTGTCAGCCTGAGTGTGTGTTCATAGGAAGGGGATGTCCTGAAGACACATACACACACACACACTTACTCATACACAAACACACGTACACAAACACAAACGCACCCTTACACAGGCACTCCCACACACCCGCATACACACACAAACACACGTAACACACAAACAAAAGGATTTTGTTATCTGTCAGATTGTTATCTGTGTCAGAATGAAATAGTGAGAGGACCAAACAGGAGGAGTATCATCTCGACTGGACCACACACCTGTGCAGGTAGAATGCCTCATAGACACAGATCCACCAGGTCAGGTTGTTGAAGATCCATCCTGTAGACCTGTCTGTTTCAACACACACACACAGACACAGTAGCGAGAAGAAAACCACACAGAAACACCATCCAGGCAGCTGGTCAGAAACACTATCCAGGAAGCTGGTCAGAAACACCATCCAGGAAGCTGGTCAGAACAGCCAGGAAGGTGTGTGTGTTGTGTGCTGCATAGATATCAGTTTGAACGTCTGACAGAGATGGTTTTGTGGACTGTAACTTCCTGTGTTGTCGTGTGGAGAAGTCACCTCTCCCTGGCGTCTCCACCGCCCTGTGGATCTCCTCGTGTTACCTGTCGTCTCCCAGTCACATGCTGGGGGCCATCTGTCGCTGCCAGGCCCCTCTGTGGAGGAGGGGGAGGCCCAGGCTTCAGAGCCCCAGGCTACAGTTTCATTCTCCTCTGGGGGTTATGTTAATGTCTGTGGGGGTGAGGGAGGGGGAGGCTGGGGGGGAAGGGGGGTGGTGGTGGAGGTGGAGGTAGTCTCCGGTGGGAGAGATTCCTCTAGCACTCTCCCCTACTGCTCCTCCCCCCATATGTTGTGAAGTGGAGGTGGAGCGAGAAGGACAAACAAAACAGCCAAACCTCTCAGCAAGTCATCTGCACCTTCTTAGTACTCTCTCTTCTTCTCTCTCTGTCCCTCTGTCTCTCTCTCTCTCTGTCTCTCTCTCACTCTCTCTCTCTCTCTCTCTCTCTCTCTCTCTCTCTCCTCTCTCTCTCTCAACTCATTATAAGTTCGATAAACTATCAAGATAGGTCCACTCTGGAAGACCAGGTACCTTGTGTTGACCCCCCCCCTCCCCTCTTCTCCCCCCACCCCTGTGGAGCTTGTAGGCTGTGGAAAACAATGGTTCTTTCTCTGCCAATTAAATTAAGCCCATATCAGCCGTGGGATCTCCATGCTAAAGAGTTTTGTTTAGATGCTAATGAGAACCCGAGTCATTGCAGGTGTGCATCACAAAACAAGCCAGCTTTGAGCCGTTTCCTCCCAGATCATGTTGATAATGGGACTGAGATGGAAGTGGCCAGTTTAACTCTCAATGGGTCATTTGCACCTCCTGTTCTCCCATCCCTCAGGACTGACGTGTGAGGAAACTCGGGTTCCGGCTGTTGGCTGTATGTGACCCACGTAGCTGCATTACTGACAGGAGGGAAGGTCTCTTTGCCTCGATCCTGTGGGGGTGAAAAAAGGGTAAAGTCATGGCTCTCCTGCAGCCTGCCGGTTAGAGTCTCACCATATCACATCTGCAGTCTTCCTCTCTTCTCCATCCCGCCAATCTCGTCTGTCCATCCTCTGCTCTCTCTCCCCCCTCTCCTCTCTGCCTTCTTTCCCCTCCCTTCTCCTCCATCCTGCTCTGCTGATCAGCTTAGAATTTTATGTCTCTCAGAATTCCAGAAAGGGCTTCCGGAGCTTTCCCTCCCTCCCCCCCCCCCTCCCGCCCACCCCCCTCTCTACCCAGCCTCCCCCGCTCACCCCGTCACCACCTCCTTCATCCCTCGTTTTCATCCTCTTGTGTAACTCCTTGAGGCATGTATCTGGCTCTGATGGAGGAGAGGAGGGAGGGAGGGGGAGAGGGAGGAAGGGGGGGGGGGGGATCTGTCCAGCTCTTCCTTTCTGTCTCTCTATCCTTTTATTTTCACCCTTTATCTTTCTCTTCTGTCTCTCTCTCTCTCTCTCCCCTCTCTCTTTCTCTGTAACTGAATGGATTCTGCCTGTATTTAAACTGGAATGTTTAATGAATGTAAACAATGGGTGTGTGTTAACCCCACCTCATCAAGCGGGTGAGAGACACCCAGCAAAAGGTGTCCTGGGAGAGAGAGGTGGGGAAGGGCCCACCTGGACAGGCATATTGGGGTGTGAGGCTGGAGGAGGAAGAGGGGGAGAAAGAGGAGGGGGAGATAGAGAAGGAGGGGGAGAAAGAGGAGAAGGAGGGGGAGAAAGAGGGGGAGGAGGGTGACAGAGGAGACCCCCTGTGGGTTTCTGAGGTCCGATCAGTCCCACCAGTCCTGGGTCTCCTGCGGTCCTCAGGGCCAGCGGAGGCGTTATCTGAGGGACGTCGGCAGAGGAAGCAGCTGACCATCGTGAGTTAGAGACGCGTCGCTCTGCCGTGTTACAAAGGCTGTAAACTCAGTCTGCTTTGAAGTACTCATAACACATTTTCACCTTTTAATGGGTTTGGTGAATGGCAAGTCATTTGCCAAAACGCCACAAGACCCTCCCAGTGAAAAAGAGCTTTTACAACAGTTTGTGTTAAATATTATTCATTTCATTGTGTTAAGGTGGAGAGGAAGAGCAGAGGAAGATTAGAGACCCCACGGTGGGAACTGTAGTTTGCCTTACCAGGTTGTCATGGGTACAGGTGTTGGGAGAGAGAGAGAGAGAGAGAGAGAGAGAGAGAGAGAGAGAGGGCAGGGTCGACACCTAAAGGGGAACTGGCAAAGTGACACCTCCATTTGGATGTTTTTCTGGTCAGATAAACATCATCATTGACACTTCATTTCACAGTGTAAGCAGCTGTGTGGGGGTGTGTGTGTGTACTGGGGTTGTGTGTGTTTGCTGTGTGTGTGTGTGACGTTGTCCCCTGTGTGTGGGTGTGAACCTAGCTCTAAAACTGTCAGGACAGTAACCGCTGATGCTCTATCTATTGTATCTATTTGGCGAGAGCCTGAACAGCTTACAGCGCCCCCTGGTGGTGAAAGGAAAAGGCTCTTCCTCAGGAAAAACAAGTCAGGGTCTGTGTGAGCCGTCTCCTCACACGTCTAGTGAAGCCAGACGGCTGTGAAAAAAAAAAACCTGTTCTTGATTTGTGAGCGGGCGTCGTCCCACATCCATCTCCCTCGTCCTTCATCCTCTGGCTGTGTTCCCCCCCCTCCCCCCCCCCCACTGCTCTCTCCCTGTCCTCCTGAAGGGTTAATCACCTCCCTGGTTAGCATGAAAGCCAATACAGGGAGTCACCTCGTGGGAAAGGTCTTGTGTAATCTGAAGAGAACGAACGTTGGAGATGGAGCAGGTCAGAGATGTTTCCCTGGATGGGATCCTTTACACCGCCTTCTAGAGGATTCTGTAACTCAGCCCCCCGTCACCTCGAAGGGTTTTCTATGGCACAGAATCACACTCGGTGGCATCCACGCAATACCCTGAACCGTATATGAAGACGAGAAATCGTACACGATCCAACTGTTACGGCAACATGGATTTATTCGTACTCGCACACACGCACACGTCTAAAACACATGGGGACAGAGAGAACTGAGGGGTAAACTGCACATGACTGCGTACATCTGACTGGTGAACAGCCAAAGAAGAATGTTAAGTCACATCAAGGGCTTTCCTCACACCAGGAACACCAGGAAGGCTCGGACCTGACAGCTTCCTGTAGTGTGTCCCCACTCAACATGCTCCCCCTCCCAAGATGTGCGTCCACAACGGTTCCTCCTCCTTCCAAAAAACGTCCTTGTTCGAGACGGTTTTCTTTCTATTCCCAGTGGTGCAAGCTTAAGTCTGGGCATCACTCATGAAACACTGACAGTTTGTTGTTCTTATGAAGTTACTGAGAAAGCCTTCTGGGGGAAGACAAGCTGTCCCAGAGGAGACGAGACAACAGTGTTCACACAACAGTCACCAAGGCAGAGGAAGACCTACACACTGTGCAAAACAATAATCTGTGCAAAACAATAATCCAGATTCAGACCACATTCACTTGTATGGTAAGCATACTGTACTGTACATGTATGTAGTAATAACATCTTTAACAGACGTGAAGTTTATATTACAGGGGAAGGCCACAGAGCAGGAGGGAATGGAGAGCGAGAGGAGGAGGAAGAAGAGGAGGAGGAGGAAGAGTACCTGACTGAGACTAGAGAGTGTAAAAAGGGAGGGAGGGAGGACAGGAGGGAGGACAGGAGGAAGGGAGGAAGGGAGGAAGGAGGAAGGGAGGAAGGGAGGAAGGGAGGAAGGGAGGAGATGGTGACCTTGGAGAGTTCAGAGATAACAGTTCTAACAGTTGATAGACGGGGAGTTTGGATGTTCAACCCCTCACAGACCCGTAGGCCTGGGACTTCCTGAACATGAGCGGCCGTGATCTGACAGGCTGTCAGAGAACACTGACACCCGTCGGCCTGACGTCCTCTTCACACCCCCTCTGAAGCAGGGCTGGGGTGGTGCTCACCGGAGGTTGTCGGGGTGTGTGAGAGGGCCCTCGCTGGTGCCAGGCCGGTGGTGGGGGCCCGGGCGGGAGGCCGGGGGTGGGGGCCCGGGGCGGGAGGCCAGGGCGGGAGGCCGGGGGGGGGGGTGGGGGGGGGTGGCTAGGTAGCTGGCTCTGGGAGGGCATCACCAGCACTTGGCCAGGGGCACCAAGGAGGGCATGAGCCTTCGACTGGGACTGAAGATGTCCCCTCACCTCTGTTTCCAGCCTCACACCTGGGACCTTGAAGATCGATACAGCTGGGGGAGGGAAGGGAGAGGGGGGAGAGAGAGAGGGCCAGAGAGGACACAGGGAAAGGGAGACAGAGACAGAAAGACAGAGAGAGAGAGAGAGAGAGAGAGACATAAAGACAGAGAGAGAGAGAGAGAGAGAGACGAGAGAGAGAGAGAGAGAGAGAGAGAGAGAGAGAGAGAGAGAGAGAAAGAAGGAGACTTAGCCACATGGTTTTATAAGTTGTACAGTTGACCTAGTTACATAAACTATTGAAATAATGTAAGGAGGACATAGGAGAAGAGAGGGAGAGGGTACGGAGAGAGGGAAGGAGGGAGGGAGGCACACAGGGAACTAGGAGGTCTCATTACTGGGCTGATATGATTATAATTTTTTCCTCCTCTGTTGGTGCCAAGACATTTCAGACTCTGGACCGACATCATTAAAATAAGTACAGCAAAATGATCTCTCCCCCTCTCTCTCTGTTACTCACTCTCTCTCTCTCTTTTCCCCTCTCTCTCTCTCTCTCTTTCTCTCTGTTTCTTTCTCTCTTCTCTCTCCACCCCCTCTCTCTCCTCTCTGTTCATCTCCCCTGTTTAATTTATCCTCCTTCCTATCTTCTTCTGTCTGACTGGGAGTGCATGCAGAGTAGGAATGCTAATGCTGCTTCATTAGCCTGTATGTGTGTGTGTGTGTGTGTGTGTGCGTGTGCATGTGTGTGTGCACGCGTGTGTGCACGTACACATTTGTGTGTGCATCTATGCATGTGTGCTTGTATGTGTGTGGCCCATATGTAGGACAGATTCTGCTTGTTTGACCAGATTAGTTCCTTGTCTCCGCTGGATGTCCTTAAATACAGAAGTCCAGAAACGCTTTGTTCTTCAAGAGCACTGCTTCTCCACATCCCTGACAACCTGCCAGACTGTCAGAGCAGGACCCAGGTGTGTACTTCAAACACCAGGACAACCTAGCTCACTTCTCCATTCATCAGGGTGTGTGTGTGTGTTTAGTCATGGGAAAGCTGGTTAGCTGGTCTGATGTTCTCAAAGCGACCATCTGGTCTCAGTGGGGTGTCTGTGTGTTTAGTCATGTGTTCGCTGTTGAAGTGATGAACTGCAGCATCTTGTGGTTTATGGTATCCAATCCCAAGTCTTTCTGTCTCAGAGAGATCCAATCACAGTACACTGACACGCATTCACACTGGGAACTGGGTGCTTACTGTCCCTGAGTTGCATGATGGGAGGCGGCAGGGTGTTGAAGTAAGGGTGCTGCAATGCATCCTGGGCCACCGCGCGGTCTCGTGGTTGGAGCGTGAGCATGCGCTGGGCCAGGTCCTCCGTCTTGTACGGCAGCTGAGACAGCCTGGGACACACACGGAGACCTCAACAGAGAGATACACACACTCTGACACACAGACACACACACACCCACACACATGGACAGAGAGAGACACACAAGTCCACTAACACGTCCACACAGAGATATACACACCCTTGAAGGCACCTGGATATCCGTGTAGTCAACATGGTCTCTCTCCCCTCCTCTCTCTCTCTCTCTCTCTCTCTCTCTCTCTCTCTCTCTCTCTCTCTGTCTCTCAACTCCCTGCTCTTCGTCTCTGTGTCTGGTTCCAGTAACTCTCTCTTCCTCTGTTAAAGTCTGTGTTCCTCTGTGTGTGTGTGTTCCTCTGTGTGTGTGTTGTTCCTCTGTGTGTGTGTGTGTGGTGTGTTGTGGCCATGTATTTGGGGAGGAGAGCCTTTGGTCCCCACAGGAGGTCCATTTCATTAAATCCATGACTGAAACAAGAGAAGAGAAGGGGGTGGGGTGGATTGTGTGTGTGTCTGATGGTCTGTCTGTAGCTCTGACTTCTCTGGATGTCAGGATGGTTCCAGGCTCTCAGGAGGGAGGCTGTCTGGACAAGACAATGGTTCTGTGGTGCAAGCTGAACATTAGGACAGATTTTGGTGTTGGGGACAGCGAGTCAGAAAGTGCACCAGATATTATGCACCCACCCCCACCGCCACCCACGCAACCGAGCCATCTCCTCTTCCCCTCTCTACTCTCTCTCCTCCTCCTCTCTCTCCTTTTCCCTCCCTCCCTCCCTCCTCTCTTCTCTCCCGCTCTCCTCTCCCTCTCCTCTCTCCTCTGTCCTCTCCTCTCCTCTCTCCCTCTCTCCTCTCCTCTCCCTCTCCCCTCTCCACTCTCCACTCTCCACTCTCCACTCTCCTCTCTCCTCTCCCTCTGTCCTCTCCCTCCTCATCTCCCTCTCTCCTCTCCCTCTCTCCTCCCTCTTCCACTCTCCTCACCCTCTCTCCTCTCCCTCTACTCTCCTCTCCTCTCCCTCTCCCTCTCCTCCTCCCTCTCCTCTCCTCTCTCCTCTCCCTCCTCCTCAGCGTCCTCCCCTCCTACCTAGTACAGGAGCTGGGCTGTGTTGGGTCAGATGTTGCTGAGTTGTTTGGGGGGAGGGCGGGCAACCGCTCTCCTCAGACAAAGACTCTACTGTTACCTTGGGCCGTCCAAGGCTCTGGCGCACTCCCACCCCCCCCCCCCCCTCCCCCTCCCCCCCCTCCTCCCCCTACTCCCTTTCCCCCCCCCTCCTCCTCCTCCCCTATCCCCAGGCCAGGGCAGAGGAATGGGCAAACATCGAAAGGATTCACTCCTTATAGTACACACACACACATACATGCAGATATAAAATGGAGATGTAAACAGCACGGGTAAAACTGGAGAGTGTAAGAGAGAGAATGACTGTGATCATTAAGATTCACACACACAGCAGGGTCCTATACAATATTTAACAGGTACGTACATCTATACTTCGAGTTCATGTAGAAACACACTCAAAACCAACAGGACATCCTATGTCCTCCATGTGATGCCCTACCTTTTCCAGACATTTCTGAACTGCTGTGGCTCACACGGAAGAAACCATTCTGTTCAGAGAGGGGGACAAACACAATTAGCCGAAAGATAACAGAAAAAAAAACATTTAGTTCATCACGTTTGTGTAGATGACTTGAGAGAAAAAACATGCAAAGCCCACAACTCAAGTGTGTGTTTGTGTTGTGTGTTCGTTTAGCAGATGTGTCTATCCAAAGGGAGGTGCAGGGGCGCGGGGGGGGGGGGGGTGATCCTGTGATCTCTTGATCTGCAGTCATATGCTGTCCAACTGAGCTAAAGCCATCATGAAAGTTGTGACGGATGTCAACTTCATGGTTAAAAAGAGGATGCGTCGGGGAAGATCTGCTGAAACACAGTTACTATACGTCTGCTTCCCAAACTGTACGGATGAAGAGATATATGAGCCAAACACTGAGATAACTCTGGAATGTAGCTGCCACACACACACACACACACACACACAGGCACACACACACACAGGCACACACACACAGGCACACACACAGGCACACACACACAGGCACACACACACACACACAGGCACAGACACACACACAGGCACACACACACACACAGGCACACACACACAGGCACACACACAGGCACACACACAGGCACACACACCCACACACAGGCACACACACAGGCACACAGCACACACACACAGGCACACACACAGGCACACACACACACACACACACACAGGCACACACACACACACACACAGGCACACACACAGGCACACCCACACACAGGAAAAAGTGTGTCTGAAGTTCCAGTAAGACAGCCTGAACTGTGATGAGAGATCCTGAGGAGTTGCTGTGGTGTCATCAGCACTGTTTCAACCCAGTGAGACTCATGCTCTGCTTGCTGTGAACTCAGTCTGTGGTTTCTGCACTCTGTTCTGGAGATCTTAACGAGAGCCTTGTGGCTGGTTGATCCAGTACTCTGGACAGTACGCATGAGGAGTTATAAGAACAGGCAGAAGATTGGAGGGTTCGAAATAAACAGCATCTATTTTTTATGTTTTTTCTCCCTCATGGACAATTTTGCATTTCACAATTCCACCCCCCCCCCCCACACACATACACATATACAAGCATACATCCCACGCACACACACTGGTTACACTACAACCAAGTAGCGTGCACAAGGACATGGCTTTTACACACACACACACACACACACACACACACACACACACACACACACACACACACACACACACACACACACACACACACACACACACACACACACTGAACAGGTTTCCTGCTTAGGTCAGTCAGTTTTTCCAGCCCATCTCTCCCCCTGCACCCCTCTCTACGTGCTGGCCACCCTGTCTGCCCTGCTGGAGGCTGCCAGGGCCCAGCCTCTATCGGCCTTTCAGGACACACATCTGGAGGGGCCACTTTGCCAGAGGAGGGAGCCGCCAGGAGAACCACCCAGGAGGGCAGACACCCTGGGCCAGAGGAGAGGGCAGCAAGGAGAACCAGCAGACACCCTGCACCAGAGGAGAGGGCAGCCAGGAGAACCACCCAGGAGGGCAGACACTCTGCACCAGAGGAGAGGGCAGCCAGGAGAACCAGCAGACACCCTGCACCAGAGGAGAGGGCAGCAAGGAGAACCACCCAGGAGGGCAGACACTCTGGACCAGCTGCCCACAGAAGCCTCTCCCTCATGGGTGTCCAGGCAGGAACACCCCACACACACACACAGCACAGTTTTCCCCCTAGGTCAGCTTCAGCTTCCTGAGCAGTAAGTTTGAGTCTGCCAGAGAGGTGCTACGTCCACCACCCTTCCTTCCTTGCCCACCCACCCACACACACTCCCACACACCCACTCTCAAAGATACGCAGTCCCACTATTAGACACACACACACACACAGAGAGAGAGAGAGAGAGGAGCTGCCCCAGAGCCTCACTGCTCTGTTTGTTTTCCACATGTTTTATGTAAAATGTGTCTCTCCTTCAGCCAAACCCCAGACATGTCTCCTCAACCCCCCCCCCCCAGACCCCTCCTCCACCCTGCCCTCCTCCTCCTCCCACCCCCTCCACCTCCCTCCCTCCCCTCCTCCTCCCCTCCACAGCGTGGGTCTGAGTAGAGAGGCCGACTGTGTAGTCTGGATATATTCAGATATGCATTCATTAAGCATTTAGGGAATCCACAGTTTATTTATTCATGTTGGTGGTGGAGAACTTGAACGGTCTGGTTTGGGACCCTTATCCGTTCTCCTGAAGAGGAGTGGGATTAGGGCATGGGCCGTGGGGTCGGCCTGGGTCGGCCCCCCGTGTTGGGCAGACTCATTACTGGATGAGAGGGGAGGACTAAGGCAGGTTCTTGTGGAGGCCTAATTAGGAGGGTTGGGAGAGTTTGAAAGTCTAAGATGTACTTTATATGTGCTGATGATCACTCACACACGCAGACCACACACACATGCTGTAATCACAAGTGAGTCAGACACTTAGAGTTCTTTCTGAAAACCACATTCAGTCTGGTGATTTGAAGGTCATTTTTTTCCACATTCCATCATCCTCCTTGTGACCACAGACAGTTTGCATGCACGCTAGCAAAGCCTCTTCTGGGTTGGACATGAGATGTGTACATCCATATTCTGAGTCTTTTAATCTCTGCCTGTTAGCATGACAGGCTAACTTCTCAATCTCAACAGTGTCCATGGTAAAGAATCATCCACGACTCATCCCAAATCGTATAAACACACGCAGAATCAACTTTTGTTCCTAAAGATTCGACAGGACATTCCAGTTCCTTCTTTTCCCATCATGTTATTCTACACACACCTAAAGACATCCGTAATAACTTATACTTTTTAGAGCGGTCGGATGTATGAAATTACACCCTGGCTTGAGCTCAGGGCTGCACATTCCTTTCTTATCAGGTCATCTTTACATAAGAGGAACCAAACGAGAAAAACAAATATGTGAAAAGTAAAAAAAGATTAATATAAGATTAAGATGTAGACTTCATCCAGGCTGACCTCTGACTGAGAAACGATACAGCTCTCCAACATCAGTGAGCTTCCATTCTCAGAGTTACAACTGAGACAGCCTCAAACACGGACAGCGGGTCAACTGCCTAACAGGACACGCCACCTCTGCTTCTGCTACAGCCTACTGGCGCCCCCTAGTGGTTAAGGACGGAACAGCCAGTAGGTTGGCTCTAGGTTAACCAGCGCTGTCCTCCCCTGACCCATGTGTTCGTGGCTGTGTAGACAGGACGCTGTGTTTGGGTTTGGAAGGGGACGAGACTGACCTGGTTTGAAGTTGGGCAACTCGCTGACCCCAGGCCAACAGACCTCGTTGGGCAACCCCAGAACCTGGTCAGCACAGCAGGAAGGAGGGTGGAGAGGAGGACGGGAGGAGGGGAGGAGAGGGGGGAGAGAAGGAGAGGGGAGGAGTGGAGTTAAGGAGTGGAAGGACAGGAGAGACAGAGCAGAAGCCTCAGTCTGACACCGTAGGACAGACAAGATCCTGAGAAAGGACGTCTACTCACGGTCCAAATCTTCTGCAGCTGTTCGAAGACATCTGCCACCCCTGGGAAAGCCGGGCTTCCCTGAAGCATCTCGATAAAGACACACCCAGCTCCCCTACAGCACAACAATGTGCACAATGAAGTGAACAGAGACTCTTGGGAAAACTTGATAGAAGACAAAGCCCTACACATACAATAACACAGCATGCTAGAGAGAATTAAAGACGTTAATCTAAAGTCAACAAGAGTTTAGATTACGAGTAAATAGCTTACGGCAAAGACCAACAAGTTTAATTGCTGTATTTAAAATATAAATCCCTGTTTTTGAATTTCTCAGCCCGCGGGAGGCCTTAAAACGCATATGGTCCTAATCTGTCATATTTAGAGACGTTGAAGTGAGACGTGGCCAGATGTCGTTAAAGCAGGAGAGCATTTATTCTCTACATGTGTTTCCTGAACACATCCAACTTTAGAGACAAGTAACATTTCTCCTGAGGAACATTCATCTGCCGTAGTGAGATGGCAGAGGGCCACAAGAAGACCAGGGACTAAGAGGCTAAGGGAGATGAATGAGGGGAAAGGAGATGAGAGGAAACGAGAGGAAAGAGGGCTGGGAAGAGGGCCATAACAAGACCAGGGCCAGGAGGACAACCTCTACTCGACACTCCCTTCGGGATGAGATGAGGTGAGCTAAGAGCTACACATTAACCCAGGAAGGAACAACAACATTCCTGCTGCTACTTTGTGGGTGACTGAGGGCATCGTAGGTCTCATGTCTCTTCCTGAACTCACTACCCCCAAATCATTCCCACTACCCCCATTCATCCAGTATACCCTGCTGTACGGACTACACAGGAAAACACACAGGAGAATGTTTAGGCCCGTTCTGGGTCTGTGCTGGAGAGGGTTGGAGGTTCCCTACTGGAGAAGGTTCTAGGTTCTGTGCTGGAGAACTAGGCCTCACCAGATGTCGAGAGCAGTGGAGTAGTCCGTAGAACCGAGGAGGACATCAGGGGGCCGGTACCACAGAGTCACCACCTCTGATGAGTAGGTCTGGCAGGGGATGGACTTGGACCTGGCCAGGCCTGGACACAGGAACAACCAGCGTTGGAGGTGGAACCTTACAGCTTGTCCCTGAACATGTGACAGCCTGTTGTCTACTCAGCCAATGAGCCGAGAGTGTGAGATTGCAGGTGTGTCGTAGGAGCTACATAGACTTCCTCAGAATAGAGCATGGACTAACCAGTGTGTGAGTTTGTGTGTGGATGTGAGTTCATATGTGTGGGCACGTGTGTGTAAAAGTGTGTGTAACAGCATGAGTGCGGAACAGCGCGCGTGTGGAACAGAGTGTATGCGTGCAACAGCATGTGTGTTGCACCGGGATGCCCACCAAAGTCAGCCAGTTTGAGTTCCCCCAGGTAACTGATGAGCAGGTTCTGAGGCTTCAGGTCTCTGTGGAGGATCCTGCGGCTATGGATGTAGGAGAGACCCCTCAGCAACTGGAACATGAAGATCTGGGAGAGCAGGGTCAGGGGTCGGGAGGTTAGGGGTCGACCACCAGCAACACACTTCCATTCAATCTATTCGGTTTTGTTTCCTTCTTTGATCCCGAAGGAAATTCAAGCGTTCAGGTGACACTTTGTGCACAGTGAGAGAAGAGGTTTTAGAGGTGAATATGTGGATATGGTAGAGTGGTGTTCATCACTGTTCATTACTGAAGAACAGTTATGGTTGTGAATGTGCCCTCTACTGTTTGGGTTTTTTAACATACCCTCGAACTGTTGACAACAGTTGTGGTTGTGAACATACTTAGTGACGATGAGAGGAGTTGTGGTGGTGAACGTACCCTGACATTGTAGGAGTGAAGTCCTCCAGGATGTTGTGTCATGTACTGGGCCAGGTCTGTTTGCTGTGGAGAGAGGCAGGAAGTGAGTCCATTCCAAAGTACGGATGGCAAACTGATACAGTCAGATGGGAAACGAAAGATCGTAAACAAGTAACGGTGAAACTGGCAGCCAGTGAATCCGTTCCTCAGCTGTGTGCATGACTGTGAGATGTGAAACTCTGGCGACACCCACCACGTATTCAAACACGAAGGTGAGGGACTCTCGGGTGTGGATGATGTCGTGGAGGAGGACGATGTTGGCGTGCTTCAGCCCTTTCAGCAGGGAAGCTGAGACAAACACACACACCTTACAACAATCGTGTGTCGAATCGTGTGTGTGTGTACGTTTGTGCACGCGTGTGTTCTAACCTTCTCTGATGGCTGTGAAGGGGACGCCCTCCTCCGTCTTCATGCGGATCACCTTTAACGCCACCAGGTGGCCGTTTATCCTGAAGGCAGACGAGAGACTGGACATCACTAGACACACCCGCTAAGCCTGCTCCTGCTGCAGCCACGGAGGGAATCATCTGACGGAAACCTCACTCTCCATGAATCCTTTGACATCCAAATGTTCCCCCGCCAGCAGAACATTGTTACCCTGGCTGTGTTGCGGGCCCAGTCCGGCAACTTCAGCCTCATGGAACCTGACTTTACGACTTGGTAACTCAGCGTTCTGTCTGCCAGGCGGCGGTGTTCTAGTACCTTCTGAACCTCGCCATCTGGGAACCCTTTATGAGCCTTGTACCTCACCACACAGCAGTAAACCTAACCAACAAAAACTCCTTCACTTGGACAAAACAAATGGTCTGTTTAATCTTATCCCCACAACACAGTTCCTTGCCTTACTATTCCAATCCCCTTATTGATCCCGAAATAATTCCAAGTGTTCTAGAAGAGGAGGCTTTAGAGGTGGATGAGGAGGAGGGTCGTGGTTTCATGATCTGATGAATGTCCGAGTGAAGTCATGGTTGATCTGTCTGGGTCATGTGGAGGTGCAGGCTGTTGCTGTGCTGCTTACCAACTGGCTGTTGCAGTGTTGCTTACCGGCTGATCCCCTTGTAGACTGTGGCGTAGGTCCCCTCTCCCAGTTTCTCCAGGTTCAGGTAGGAGTTGGCCGTCCCAAACTGCAGGCCTGTCTTCTGAGAACGTGGAGGACACACAAGCAGGCACACAGCCAGGCAAACACACACACACACAAAAGCACATACACACAAGCACAAACGGACAACACACACACACAAGACGATACAGTTGATATCAACATGGCTGCTGTCTCAGAGTCAGGGGGTGTTTTCCTAGGAAGGGTGGGGTGACGGAGCACTCACCCATTGGAACTCCTGCTCAAAGCTCTTCCCTCCCAGGGGTTCGCTGTTGGTCCGCCCCAGGGGGGTCGCTGTTGCTTCGCCCCCTCTGGACTCGCAGCCGGCGCACCTGCAGCGTGTGGAACCAATGGGGGTGCGGCCTGGAGGAGGACGAGTCTGACTGGTCACTCAGCTGGGGGGGGAGGGGGGAGAGAGATGGGGGGAGGGAGAGGGAGGAGAGAGGGAGACGAAGACAGAGAGGGAGCGCGAGGGAGAGGGAGGAGAAAGGGGAAGGAAGTGAGAGAGGGAGAAAGAGAGGGATAGAAAGAGAGGTAGTCGATAGAGAGAGAAGGGAGAGAGAGGTGGGGAGGCAGACAGAGAGAGGGGGGAGGAAGAGAGGGTTAGAGAGAGGGGCATGGACCAACAGGACACCTTCGGAAGAACATAAACAACCAGGCACTAACACATCCACTAGCTCCAGACATGGAACTACACTTCCCATGATTCCTTTCTACAAGGACATCAGCATTTGCACCGTATGTTTCTTTCTCCTGCTAGAGAGGTGCGGTAGAGAGGAACAGCAGAGGGAGGTACTTCAAAGGTTACATTTCCTGTCAGGTCAATATGACTGTATCTAACTGACACAGAGATGATTTCAATCAGCTAATGACAGAAGCCAAAGAAAGGCCAAAGTTATAATAACACACATGCACACACACTCATGAACACATGTGTACACACACACACACACACACACCCTCTGAAACACACACATACAAACACACTCAAACAGCTACCTCAGCAGACGGTAAAGATGAAGCGCTCCTGCTCTTGGCAGAAGGAAACTCCTGCATCTCCATCGCCTCTTCCTCCTCCTCCTCCTCCTCCTCCTCCTCTTCCTCCTCCTCCTCCTCCTTCTCCTGCCCCCCCTCTTCATCCTCCTCCTCATCTACGCTACAGAGGCAGCAGCAGCATGTACGCACGCACTCCGAACCCAGAACCCTGACCCACCATCCCAAATCCTCCATCTTCCTCCTCTCCCTCCCTCTCATTACCCCTCGTTCTCACCAACACTCCTCCCTCTCCTCCCTCCCTCTCCTCCCTCTTTTCCCGGCTGAAGGGTGGGAAGGCCCGCAGCTCATATGACTAGCATGAGCCTGTCTTCATAAACAGTGTCCCATGACTATCCCCCCCATCAGAGGGCCGCGGCCGGCCAGCTCAGCGCCTCACCCTGAACAAGAGTGTCTATTCAAGTCAGTATTCTCTGCTGAGGTGGAGACAAGTGTGTGCGCGTGGTTGTGTGTACATGTGTGTACATGTGTGTACGTGTGTGTGTGTCTGCATGAACTGAGACAGAACAGAACATGAAATAGGGGTGTCTAAACTATATTAGCAATGTAAGAAAGATTTGATTTCCTATAGGTTGGCAGGATATGAGTCAGCAGGCTAATTGAAGACATACACGCTCGCACAGTCACTCCATGTTCCACACAGACAGCTCTGAGCCTTCATACCACTCGGTGTGTGGGTAGTGTGTGGAGAGGACCAGTGAGTGACAACACAGTGCTGCCAAAACCCTCCTCCAGCCCTTAATCATCCTCACCCCTCCACCTCTCTCCTCCTCCTCCTCACCCCTCCACCTCTCTCCTCCTCCTCACCCCTCCACCTCTCTCCTCCTCCTCCTCACCCCTCCACCTCTCTCCTCCTCCTCCTCACCTCTCTCCTCCTCCTCCTCACCTCTCTCCTCCTCCTCCTCACCCCTCCACCTCTCTCCTCCTCCTCACCCCTCCACCTCTCTCCTCCTCCTCCTCACCCCTCCACCTCTCTCCTCCTCCTCACCCCTCCACCTCTCTCCTCCTCCTCCTCACACCTCCACCTCTCTCCTCCTCCTCACCCCTCCACCTCTCTCCTCCTCCTCCTCACCCCTCCACCTCTCTCCTCCTCCTCCTCCTCACCCCTCCACCTCTCTCCTCCTCCTCCTCCTTACCCCTCCACCTCTCTCCTCCTCCTCCTCCTCACCCCTCCTCTCTCGTCCTCCATCTCTGCCAAGCATACAAACCACACATTCTGTTTACCGATGATTCATTCCTTCCCTCATAAATGTGTGACGACTCCTTTCAGTGACTCAGGCGGAGTGGCAGCTAATAGCTCCTCAAAAAGAGTCATTATGGGCTTGAGCTATTGAGAGCAAGCCTCCCGATGAAGAGAGACGGAGATGCTATTTCAGTCCCTCTCTTTCAGAGCAGCACTCATGGTGCTCGTCCGGCTGCTGGGAGGAGACAGGTTTAATGGCCCTTGAAGTAAAATGCCTCTCCAACTTTGTGACAGGGGTAGCTGCTCTGAGAGAAGCTCTAGCAGTGTGTGTGTGTGTGTGTCTGTGTGTGGAGGAGTCTATGTATTCAAATATAGGCTCTCTTCTCATTTCTCTGTCTGGATGTCTAGCTCTCTCTCGGTCTCTCCACCCCCCCTCTCTCTCTACCTCGCTCGCTCTTTCTGCTTGTTCACATCCAGCTCTCTCCAGTAGGGGGCAGTGCTACCCTCGCCAGCACGCCCTGTCTCCAGGGGGGAGGACGAGAGAGCGAGAGAGAGAGAGGAGAGAAAGGCAGACTAATTGTCTCAGTATTATCCATGGGGGGCCCCGCAAAGTTCAGATCAATTAGTGAAAGCTTTACTGAAGCAGGCAGGCCAATTAGAAACATCATGAGAGTCGATGAGGAACATCATCATAATCTCAGTTGAAAATGGGGCCAGGGACGGAAGGGAGGGAGGGGGCCAGGAGTGTGGTGCCAACAGGTGTGTGTGTGTTTGGTGGGGGGGTCTGATAAAGCTACAGGCTGGAAGACTGACAAGCAATGTTTCTACAGAGACGGGGAACATCAGTGGAACATCTGGTCTCTCTTACCTCCTCATATCCCAGTTGTCTCTGTTTCAGACCTGTGGAAACACAAAGCAGAGAGACATGAAGACAGCGTCATCTGAACAGAGAGCTGCGTGAGACATCTCTCAGTCAACAACATAGCAGCGATGTATAAAGTAAAAAAACACGTTTATTTTGAGAAATCGAGTGAAAAATCGAATCAACTGACATTTGCGTAGCCCTTTTCACAAGCACTGTTACAGAGGGCTTTCAAGAGTCCCAGATCAGCACCCATACCCAACCTAAACCCTCAGAGAAGAGGAACAACCCCCCCTACACACACACACACGCACGCAAAGTTAAAGAAACCTCGAGAGGAGCACTTGAGTGAGGAACGTGTTGTAGATGATTCGATCAGACAGAACGTTTCGACCAGTACACAGGAGATGTGATGCTGAGAGACTTTGTGAGTCCTGTTCCCGGGGCAGTGGGACTGTGAGACTGGCCAGAGTTGAGTCTGTGGATGGGAGAGTTTATCCCTGAACATGAAGGATGGAGCAAGAGACAGCAGAGGAAGACCAGGACAGGAAGAAGGAATGAAGAAGAACACTGAGATGACACTGAGGGAGAGGGAGGGAGGGAGGGAGGGAGGGGGAGTGAAAGAGGGAGAGTGAAGGAGAAGGGAGGGGGGGGGAGAGAGGAAAGGAGATGGAGAGAGAGGAAAGGAGAGAGAGAAGATGAGAGAGATACAGTGGGAAAGAGAGACTTCTGGCTGATACGTTGACCCTGAACACATTCTGGGTCAATGGAAGATCTTGAGTCGACTGTGACAGAACAGGACTTCTCCAAATCTCTCTAATGGAGTCTTCTATCTCCTTTAATGCACTTTACCCTCAAAGTATTTTTCTGCACTTCCTGTGATTCCAGGGTTTTTTTTTGCTGAGGGGGTGGGACTTCCTGGTGCTGTGAGACCTGACAAATCCACACATGCATGCACCTCAACCCACACACACACACACACACTGCTGCAGCCAGTGTGATTTATGGGAGGGCGATGGAGGCACGGAGGGATAGTAACTCATTCTGTATTACGCTGGGAGCAGGCCTTGTACTCTACATCCCTCCTCCGTTCTCTCCCTCCATCCCTCCATCCCTCCACCCCTCCATCCCTCCATCCCTCCACCCCTCCACAGACACACTGCCCTCATTAGTATTCAGCCAACAGAGCGGAACAAGCAGTGGGGAGCAGACAGGAAGACAGGCGTCAAGCAGCCTGTTAGAGAGAGAGAGAGAGAGAGAGCGAGAGAGAGAGAGAGAGAGAGAGAGAGAGCAAGGTACAGGGAGAGAGGGGGAGAGAGAAAGGAGAAAGAGAGGGGGGAGAGACAGAAGGAGAGAGAAAAAGGGAGAGAGAGGGACAGGAAAGAGAGAGGGAGAGAGAGGGGGGCAGAGACAGAGAAAGGGAGGGAGAGATAAATAGAGAGATAGAGAAGGAGAGATCGGGGGAGAGAGGGGAAGGGAGGGAGGGGGGAGAGAGAGAGAGAGACAGACGGATGAGGAGCAGGTGAACTCAGACGAGTGTTCCAGAGTGTTCCAGCCTCCCATGAGACTCTGCCCCACCTCTCACATCACAGGTACATATCCACTTTTCGTCCAAGGCTATGAACAGGAGGGGATTTGAACCTGCAACCTCTTGATCTGCCTCTCTATACCCACCCACATGAATGGCAGGTATAATAGGGATGATGGTTCTGTGTATGTGTTGTTGATATGAATAACAGGCAGACATGCTGGGTTTGTGATATGAATGTGTTAAGGCTCACATGATAGGCCAAACACCTGGCATGTGAGGACTGTCTAAAAACCCATGGTGTGTGGCAGAGACCCACTGTTCAAACATTATTTAACAAAAAATGTGTGAGTTTGTGTGAACAAAACATTTAGGGTGACAATGCAAACAGTTTTTTCTTAAACTTTCATACATTTATTAATTATTTTCCTAAATCAATGCTGTTATGTAAACTAAACTCTGGACCTTCCGATTGGACAATGTTATCTGAGCTGATAGTGAGCCAGGGGAGGGGAGGGGAAGGGAAGGGAGGGGAGGGGGAGGGAAGATATCTGAGCTGTGCTGCACACTTACATCTTCTGAGCTCTGACTATCTCTGTTACTGATAACACTGTAGAGAGAGAGAGAGAGAGAGAGAGAGAGAGAGAGAGAGAGAGAGAGAGAGAGCGAGAGAGAGAGAGAGAGAGAGAGAGAGAGAGAGATCCGGGAGGGAGAAAGGTAGAGAGAGGAAGAGAGATAAAGAGAGAGAGACACAGGAAGAGGGTAACAGGGGTAATGTGTAAGTAACTTCGAAACAATAATAACAACAGTAAGTTGGGCTCTCGTTCTCAGAGCGCAGTGCAGAGGGCACTTGGTTGCATTTGAGCTGGCATTGGCCCAGGCAGTTGGTTTTATGCTTGGAAAGTGGTTTCAGCTCCGAGCCGTCAGCACTGGTCTGTTGTGTTGTTGTTGTTTTCTCTGCAGTTGTGAGAGAGATGCATAATTCAGCTCCAGCACTGCCCCCCCCCCCCTACCCCAACCTGACAACCTACCTCTACCCCAGGGAGAGAAGCTGTGGGGCAGCCTCCCCCTCCCTCTCCCCCCTCCTCTTCCTCTCCTTACCTCCTCCCTCATCCTTTCCTTGCATTTCCCCTCCTCCTCCTCTCCTCCCCTTCCCCTCTCCCCTCCTCCTCCTCTCCTCCCCTTCCCCTCCCCCCTACTTCTCCTTAACTTCCCCCTCCTCCTCCTCTCACCCCCTTGCCTCAGTCCTCCTCCGATAAGGGCCCAGCATATGTCCTCTGCTCAGCACTTTGCTGTGCCCAAACCCGTCCCCGGCGTCGGTACATTCTGACACCAGCCAGGCTGTGCCAGGGTGCCAGCTCAGAGAGTCTCAGAGGGCACCGCCTCACGTCAACACCTGCCGCTATACCCGTGTCGTCGCGCATGTCTCTATGGTGACGTTTGTCCTGTGGGGCAACTCTGAATGTCACTGCTTGTTATTGCATCACGCTTTCCAGGTAAACACAGCAGAATGGAGGAGGTGTGTGTGTGTGGTGTGTGTGGTGGTGTGTGTGTGTGTGTGTGGGGGGGGGGGGGGTAGAGCAGTAGGACTGTAGGTGGAAACTAGGTGACCAAGTCTAACAGCTGGAGCGTGTATATGCTGCGCTGCTGTGGTAAGGATGCTACGATGTTAGGGAAGGATACAAGGATATAAGGAAAGGATGTTAGAGTTATGTTCAGAATGCTCACCCAGACGATGGAACGCCTCCGTGGCCGCTTGTCTCAGGTTCTGCATTCCCGGAGCGTCCTGGACTGTGGAACGTCTGTAGGCTACGGATCCTTTAAATGAACCTCAGGTGGAACCGGGCATCCTTAAAACGGCGCTGGTCGCAGCGTCAGCAGCAGCATGGTCGAGATCCTTCCCCCTGCTCAACAACAACAATCTCAGAAAGTCAGAGTAGCCTATGGTGCGGGCAGTTTTTTTAACCTTCCTCCTTTATTGTCCTTTAGCCTGAAGGTGTTTGCTTTATTTCCCTCTCTCGCTCTGTTCCGCTCGGTCCTTCGTGATATGGCACTGCGCTCTCGCTCCCTACTGCTGCCACAGCATGGGAAAGTCACTAGCCAATCAGCTTGGAGGTGGGGGAGAGCCGGGTCTGTTGGTGTGTTTTGAAAGGTCGGAGCGTTCTGTTCAGGGAAATAATGTGCTTGCATGTGGAAGCTGGGGGGCAGAAGAGAGACGTGTTTACCTTTGGGTTGACTTTAAACTGGCAAAAGTGACCCTGTAGGCTACTGCCAATAGCTAGACTGACAAAGGAATCAGCAAGAAACGTAAAACCATCGGTCATTTGGTCTGGATTATTTATCTCAGAAGATAACAGTGAGTGATAACTGAGTGACAAAAGATGAAATGCCTATGATCTTTAACATTTAAAATGCTGTTAAAATATAGGTTAGTTATAGTCAGCGGTCGCAAACAACATCCAACCTAAAATTGCTATTGCAAATACATTGGCCGGGTTTCCCAGATTCGTTAAGAAGTTCAAGAGCTTCTTAACGAATCTGGGAAACCCGGCCATTATCATTATGTATTTAAATGTATTTATTTTATCATGGTCACCATCCTTTTCAGTCATGAGTGCCTTAGCCATACGAACACTTCACTGCGAAATCGATTTGAACCTTCTCGGATTCCGTTCAACTTCAGTGTTCACAACAACCAAAAGCGAATACTGTCGAGCTTGAGAAAACATACTGCATTTCACGTTTACGAAACGATCAATAATTTACCTACCACTGCCAATACACTGAGTTCTGGTGGTAAGTAGTGCGTGTGATAAGAGAATGCTTAACCGTGATTTACAATGGAAAATAAATAGGCTATCAATAATAACCAATGAGTCGAGTAGGCTCCATCATTGAGTACTACAGTAGTGTAGTGAGGGAATGACACTTCAATAGTGCGAAGAAGGTACGCTAGCTAGCTAGCTAGACTAGCATTTAAATCTATAATACAGCGACTCAATGACTTATTACGTCAACACCTTATCTAGTGAGCAGCGGTCTATTAAACTATGTATTTGGCTGGCTAGAGGTAAAAATGTTTTGCTCGATATTAGGTAGCTACAGTACTAGCTAGCAGGCTATCTTGATATTTGCTTTTCACAAGTCGATCAGGTTGCTTTTTTCAGTCCTTACAGACTGGCTAAGATCCAGCCACTCCTCTCCCCACATGACACGAGGGTAAACAACCACGCTATCTGCTTTGTCGACAATCTCTTGGTCAACAAGATATTATTTCGGGTCTTGTGACAATAACAACTGGGTTGGATTGTCATTTTATGTACTTATTTTGACTACACACCAGCTTACTGACAACTAGCAAGAAATGTAAAACAATTCTAAATTGTTGTGTATCCTTCTCACCGGACAAAACAGCATCTGAAGCTAAGGACACACACCGACTGAAAACAGAGTACCAGAGATACAATGAAGCACACCCAATGATGGAGTCTCAGAGGAAGAGGTATGTTGCCCGGAGGTTGGCTTTGAGCAGTGAATATGACCAGTTTGTAACAGCCACAAAGAATAGTTTGTGTCCAGGGACTGCCACTTTTTGTGTCAGTGGGTTGAGAACAAAGTTCCCTTTATCTTAGTTTCTTTTTCATTTCAGAGTATGTGTCTGGATTTAGCTTGTTGTGTGTGTGTGTGTGTTATTTATTTTTAAGCTCTGGAGAGGACAGTCCTGGGGAAAGAGGATTGCTCCACTTGTGGAAGGGCTACTCCTGCAGTCTCACCCCAGACAGGGTTCTCCTTCCCCGGCCAGTCCTGCAGGTTGCCCTGGGAACCAGCCATGGAGTTATGCTCGTGGAAGGTAAAGCTTTATCGAAATATATCTCAATATATGTATCTCAATATACATATCTCAAGTCTATCTCGATCGAGTCTGTATCCTTTAAAAAATGTAGTCCACAAATCTTCCTGACTAAATTCTGTCCTTGTGACCCATCACAGGGGGGCAGGTGTACAGTTTTGGGGCATTGCCGTGGAAACAGACACAGGTGTCGGAGCCTCTGGAGCCCGTTCTTGAGAGCACGCTCAGCGGCCAGCGCGTCGTCTCCGTGGCGGCGGGCGGGCGCCACAGCGGCGCGGTGACGGAGGACGGAGGGGTGCACATGTGGGGGGAGAACTCCGCGGGCCAGTGTGGGGTGCCAGGGGTCAGCGTAGTCCCCAACCCCACCCCCGTGGGCGTGCTGGACCCAGACACCTGCCCCCCTCACAGCGTCCGCGTCCTGGAGCTGGCGTGCGGGGAGCAGCACTCCCTGGCTCTCTCCGCCCAGCACGAGGTGTGGGCCTGGGGCAGCGGCTCCCAGCTGGGCCTGCTCACCACCGCGTTCCCCGTGTGGAAGCCCCAGAGGGTGGAGCATCTGGCGGGGAGGCACGTGCTGCAGGTGGCCTGTGGAGCGACGCACAGCCTGGCCCTCGTGCGCTGCCTGGGGCCCCTGGATCTTCGCAGGCCCTTCCCGGACAAGTGCGGCCAGTGCAACCAGCAGCTCTACACTATGACTGACAAGGAGGACCATGTGATCATCTCAGACAGCCACTACTGCCCCCTGGGAGTGGAGCTGGGGGAGGGGGAGGCCAGGCCGGGCCCCGGGGGAGGCTCCAAGGCACCGCGTCTCCGTAGTTCTCCGTCAGAACCCCTCCTCTCCTCCCTCAGCCCGGCCTCGGCCTCGGCACCCCCGGCCTCTCCTGCTGGGCCCCCAGAACCTTCCTCCAAAGACCCAGGACTCACCCACCCAGAGCTTGTCCTCCCTCCACCGCACCCTGCAGAACCACAACCCCCACCGCCCTGCTCCACAGCCTCAGGTTACTCCCACCCCCAGGCCCCCCAGGGGAGGGAAACGGGCAACCCCCAGAGAGACCCCCAGCCCTCCCCTGCCCCCTCGTCGGCCTATGTGGACGGCGGTCAGGCCGCTGGGGGTGGATGTGGGGGCGCGGGGGCCAAGAGCTCCCCTTACCCAGACGAGCAGGAGGTGAAGGACTACCTGAAGAGGCTCTCAGAGCAGACTCTGGCCGAGCAGACCGCCAAGACCCTCGCTGGAGCGCCTGCTCTGCAGGTGTGTGACCTCTCAGCGCTAGTCTGACCCCTGGTGACTGTCACACCACTTAGTAACTGGTGACAACAAACCTCCTCTCTGTTATTGAGAATTGAGGCCAACCAATGCTGGTTATATTGCCAGAGCTCAGGGCTCGACATCTGTAACTATTATTTGTCATATTGGTTTAGCCCGCAGCTAACTCCAGTGCTTCTCAGCTCTAACTGTCTACCATGTTGCTTCAGCCCGTCCCGGACCCCAGCCCTCCGGAGCCAGAACCAGGCAGTCATCCGCCCAGCACAGCCGGCTCCACCCTCAACAGCCTGGTGGTGTCCTGCGCCTCGGCCGTGGGCGAGCGCGTGGCCTCCACCTACGAGGCCCTCTCCCTGAAGAAGATGATGAACTACTACTACCCCTCGGTGGGTGGCGGCGGGGGGCCCGGGGGGGCCCCTGGGGGGGCCGGGGGCCCCGGGGAGGGGGGTCTGGACAGGGTGCTCCTGGAAGAGACCATGCAGGGGAAGAAGAGCTCCAGTTTGGGGGACATCCGCGAGGAGGAGGCGGGGGGGCTGAGGAGACGTCTCTCTCTGCCCGGACTCCTCTCTCAGGGTAGATACGCTGTTCACCTCTTATCCTCCTCCTATACTAGTCTGTGTAAGTAGGACACCCCCCTGTTTGTGTACGTGTGTGTTTATTTGTGTGTGTGTGTTGGTGTGTTTCTTTTGAGCTTCTCATCCCACGACCATTCTCTGCGTGTTGGAGAGCTGTTCTTTGGACTAGTGCAGTGGCCCAGTTTGCTGGCTTGTGTTTACGTGTGTGTGTGCTTGTGTGTGTGTGTGTGCGTTTGTATGTGTATGTGCTGCACAGTGTCTGAAGCATGCCCCGTGTGTGTGCACAACGTGGGCTCGCCTCTCAATGGCTGCGCTTGTGCTGGGATTAAAGGAATTTAGCCACAAAGGAATGCCACCCTCACAGTTAAACAGTGTTAAGCAGGGACGAGGTCTGCTGCAAGGAGCCAGACAGGTCCTGAAGAACAGACGAGGGAGAGGGAGAGTGTGAAAGTAAGGGAGGCTCTGGTGTTGTGGCTGTAGATTGAGACACCCGCGAGTGTGTGCTGTCTGCAGTAGCCAGGTGAGTGTGTGTGTGTGTGTGTGTGGCTGGCTGGCAGCCTAGCTGAGGGATAAGGTAAGTTCCCTGCTGTTTCAGGACTTAGCAGCTTCTAGTTCCACCCTGACAGATGGCTCCCAGTGGGGACAGGTGTGTGTGTGTGTGTCTATGTACGTATGTGTGTATCTTTTTATATATGTGTGTGTGTGTGTGTATACGTATTCATACATATGTGTGTGCATACATGTGTGTGTGTATAACGTGTGTATATAGTGTGTATATATGTATTTATATACGTGCATTTGTGTCCAGTGTCTCCCAGGCTGCTGCGTAAGTCCAGCCGGCCCAGACTGCAGGCCACGCCCCTCACGCCTGTGGGCGGAGTCCCGGAGGCTCGGGAGCTCCTCCCCTCTCTGCACACGGAGGTGTGGAGCTGGGGGCGGGGCGACCAGGGCCAGCTGGGCCATGGTGACACTCTCCCCCGGTCAGTATCAGCCAATCACAACAAGTGGGAGGAGCTTGCCAGGGGGGGTGTGTGTGGGGGGGGGGGGGTAATGGTGGTTATTAAGGATAGAGGATGAAGATGTAAAATGTATATATAGTGAAATATAAAGTCAAATATAATGTGTTTATTTTCATTGATCCGATGCTTTACATACAGTATATGGGTGGATTTGAACCTTCTACCTCTTGATCAGCAGTCAAATGTTCTAACCAGCTCTACCTATTGAGTATTAAAGATTATTGGGACAGGAAACTGTGTTCACTGGTGGAGGCTAACGGGGTGTGTTTGTTTTGTGTTCAGGCTGCAGCCTGTGTGCATCAAGAGCCTGAGCAGTAAGGAGGTGGTCCGGGTGGTTGCAGGGGCCCACCACTCAGTGTCTCTCACTGCCCAGTCCCAGGTCAGTCTGCTCCACCCAGGATCTCACCCTCTCAGCTGGGACCGGGCTGGGAAGGGGATTTAACCTGGTGCCTGTCTGTGTGTCTGTGGGGTGTGTGACTGTGGACTGCGTGTGTGTGTGTGCTTCTGTGTGTGTGTGTTTGTCTGCCTGTGTGTGCGTTTCTTGCAGGTGTTTACCTGGGGCAGCAACAGTTCAGGACAGCTGGGACACATGGAGTCTCCCAGCACCATCCCCCGGCTGGCTAAGGTAACCTCTCACTCCCTCACACACATTTGATTTGTCAACACAGCCAGCTCTGTGTGTCGTAGCTGACTCTGTGTTTGTAGCTGACTCAGTGTGTCTGTGACTCTGTGTGCCTGCTGTGTGGTAGCTGACTCTGTGTGACTCTGTGTGGTAGCTGTCGGAGGGGATCCGTGTGTGGGACGTGGGGGCGGGGGAGCAGCACACCGTGCTCCTGGCTGATGGAGACTGCTGCCAGCCCATCCTGTACTACAGCGGCCTGCAGGTGAGGGAGGGCCCCGCCCCCCAGGACCTGCCGGGGGCGTACACACAGCAGCCCGTACTGCTGCCCTTCTGCATGAACGTGAGTACCGTGGAGGTGTGAGTACTGGAGTGTGGATGTAGCACTTCCCATTGCTCGGGTTCACTGTGTGTGTGTGTGTGTGCTCCAGCTGGGCTACGTGAGCGGGGTGTGTGCGGGCGGCCAGACCTGCGTGGCGCTCGCTGACCGCAACGTCATGGGCTTCATCGCCAGCTTCCACGAGCTGGCCGCCGCCGAGAGGAAGCTCTACTGCAAGCTGAGCAGCATCAAGGGCCAGATACTGCGCCCCCTGCTGGACCTGGGTAACACTGACCAGACTGACCATCACGAGACCAATAATGCCCATCATAATAATGTAGGGCTGAATGGCTCTGATGGGGTTATAGTGATGTCATACTCTTTAGAAGTCTCTAATTCTAAATATGTGTGTGTGTGTGTATATCTCTGTGTGTGTGTGTATATCTCTGTGTGTGTGTTCTCCCCGGCCCCAGAGTCCCTGGGCTCGGCTCTGGGCCCGTGTGCAGGCCTGTTCCAGATGGTGGTGGCTCGCTTCAGCCACCTGTGTCACCTGAGCGGCCAGCACGCCGCCGCGCTGACCTCCACGCTGCGGCGGGGCCGCGAGGTCAGGGGCCTGGTCCTCCTGGACAACAGCAGCATCTTCCTGGACTCCTACAGAGAGCACGTCCCTCTTTACACTCTATCTCTCTTTCTCTCACACACACACACACGTATACACACATACACTACACACTCACATATGTTCTGCATGTGGATGGGCTTAGCTCAGTGTTTCGAACATTTGACTGCAGTTAGAGAAGTCGCAGGTTCAAATCCGCCCTGGACTGCTAAATGACCCCCCCTCCCTTCCCCCTCCCTGTCCTGTGCTCAGGTACTGCTGCTCTGTGGGGAACCTGCAGGTCATGGGGGGTTTCCAAACCCTGGCCAAGCCCTGCCTGTGAGTCCTCAATGCACCCCCCAAAACACCCCTCCAGCCAGCTACCTGCATGAGTACTGTCAGCTACATCAAAACAAGGACTAAGCCATATATAGTGATACCTGTGCAGCATAAGCGATAAATGTAGTCATCGTAATCTGTACAGAGTGTTAAATGTCAAAAACGATGAGTCATAAGGAGAGGAGTTGTAGTGTGACCAGTGTCCCTCGTCCCTCCCTCTCTCCTGCAGGGATGTGTTTGGGAAGAGCCCCGAGGTGCTGCAGCGCCTGGCTGAGTCCAGCGATGAGAGCGCTTCTCCCTCCGACCTGCTGGCGGCGCTGTTCCACCTGCCTCTGCTGCACCTGCAGCAGTACGCCCGCCTGCTCCTCAAACTGGCCAGCTGCTTTGAAGCGGTAGGGTGTGGAGCACGCTCACTTTACATGCTGGTCATCCACTATCGACTCGCTCCTAATTGTGTGTGTGTGTGTGTTTGGTGTGTGTGTATGTGTGTGTGTGTGTGTGTGCGCCAGACTTCTGAGGACCACCAGCAGCTCCAGGAAGGCTGCTCCAGGTTCGAGGTGCTGGCTCTTCACCTGAAGAGGAAGAGGAAGGAGGCAGAGTACACCTGCCACTTCTGGAAGAGCTTCCCTGGCAAGATGACTGTGAGTGTGTGTGGGTGTGTATGTCTTGGGATGACTGGGTGAGAATGTGTGTGTGTGTGTGTGTGTGTGTGTGAGTTAGTAAATGTGTGACAGTGTGAGAGTGGGCGAGGGACTGACTCTGTGGAGAGAGAGAAAGAAAGTGACAAAGAAGTAAAGCGAGTGAGTCTGACAGTAGATCTGCCTGTATGCGGTTGGTGCGTATCGCCTACATTTCCCAGGATTCCCTGCGGAAGCCGCACCGCAGGCTGATCTGTGAGAGCAGCAACAAGGCTCTGACGCTGCAGAACGCCGGAAGGTTCTCGGTCAACTGGTTCATCCTCTTCAATGACGCCCTCGTCCACGCTCAGGTGAGCATTACACACACACACACCGCACACACACACACACACACACCACACACACACACAGGAACAAGTGCCTGGGTCCCGTCCTGTCAGTGATATCTAACCCAGTTTGAAGTCTTATCTTGCGTGTTGGCTCTTTATAAGTTTCCAGTTTGTGTTTGTCTTTGTTCTGTCAGGGCGTGGTGCCTTATAAAAGCCTCGTAAGTATAATGCCAGTTCAGAGTCCCCAGGTGGTCAGGGCTGGCCTTAGGACACTCTGCAGGCCTGGACACACACACACACACACACATACTGTCAGCATGAACCCTAGTTATCACCTTTTAACACACACAGCACCGCATCATAAATATGGTGAGAAATGGGTTCCACATTTCATGGGGAGAGAAGCTCCTCTTGTAATAATCTCTGTGGCCTATTACCCTCCTTCAACCCTGTCTCCATCAGAAACACACCCAGGCCTGTCTCCATCAGAAACACACCCAGGCCTGTCTCCATCAGAAACACACCCAGGCCTGTCTCCATCAGAAACACACCCAGGCCTGTCTCCATCAGAAACACACCCAGGCCTGTCTCCATCAGAAACACACCAGGCCTGTCTCCATCAGAAACACACCCAGGCCTGTCTCCATCAGAAACACACCCAGGCCTGTCTCCATCAGAAACACACCCAGGCCTGTCTCCCATCAGAAACACACCCAGGCCTGTCTCCCATCAGAAACACACACCCTAGGGCCCATGTCCGCCAGCCTGCAGCTGAAATGTCCCCTAGCCCAGCTCTGGCCCTCTGACCACAGGGTTAGGACACTAGGGAGAGCTGAACTGACCATAACCAAGACTCCGGGTTTACACCTCCACACTGTTCCTCAAGGTGTCACAGCTGGGATGTATCTGAGGGTGGAGTGGGGTTAGTGCACATGTGTCAAACTCAAGGCCCAGCTTAAATGGTGTATTGAAATAAGTCTACGCTGCTTTACAGCGTTGACCATAAACGGAAAAGTACGACATCCCCCCTCTAGAAAGCAGTGTAGATACACATCGGTGTTTAACGCAAAGTTCCAAGTTTAACTGTGGGTGAAGGCGAGCATGGTTTGAATGACAGCACTCCGAGGCAGCCGGTTCTGCAAACGTACCCCATGCGCATTTTCAGCCAAGGTCCTCGGGCATTCAACCCAAGTTGGTATCGCTCTCGAACTTGGTTAGAGAACTCAGCCAAGCTAGATGCATGTTTCTGCTTCCCCTGTCGACAATTTGGAGCCAGAAATGATAAAGACATCACCTTCACTAGACAAGGTTTTACTTACGCATTAACTGTGGAAGTCCGTATCTAGCATCACATCAAACCCAGAATACGTCCTAAGTTTGGGCTATAAGCCCCGAATGTTTACAACGTCTGGCTCCGTCTGCTAAAAACCATGTTTTTACATTGTAAAGCTCGTTACATTGTAGTTACAACTGGCCCTTTTGAGGTCAACCATAATGCTGATGTGGGCCTCGGAGAAAATGAGTTTGACACCCCTGGGTTAGTGTGTTGGTGGTGAGAAGTCTTGGTTATGACTGTTTCCTGTCCTGACGCAGCAGATTCACTTCTCCCCACACGGTGATCCTTCCTGTTTCCTCGGGCACACAACACACACACCACGGCTACACACAACACACACAACACACACACCACACACACCACGGCTACACACAACACACACAACACACACACCACACACACCAGGGCTACACACACAACACACACACCACACACACCAGGGCTACACACACAACACACACACCACACACACCACGGCTACACGCACACACAACACACACGCTACACACACAACACTCACACCACGGCTACACCCACACAGCACACACACACCACGGCTACAGCGCACACACACCACACACACCAAGCTACACGCACACACAGCACACACACCACACACCACGGCTACACACACATAGCACACACACAAACATACACACACAGTCCACGCCCCTCCCCCTAGCGTGCACCTATCGTCCCCCTCCCCCCGCGTGTCGTGCCAGCCTTGCCTTGCCCCCCTCTCTCTCTGTGTGTGAGACTGTCCTGTCCGACCGGTCGAATCTCCTACAACCGGCCCCTTTTTTTAGTTAACAAGTCTCAGTCCCACACAGCCTGCTAGCAGCTGGATGAGATGGACGGAAGATAAGTCACTGCTGCAACTAAAACCACTTCTCCCAGAGGTCAAGTGGCTTGGCCCCCTGCTGGTCGCAGAGTCATATTCCTAGTTATGTATGTAGAAGTGTCTGTCTGTCTCCTGTTGTGGACGGCTCTTCTCTGTAGCTTAACACCCCTGTCATGTCCCACCCTCTCCTCCAGTTCTCCACCCACCACGTCTTCCCATTGGCCACTCTGTGGGTTGAGCCTATCCCGGAAGAGAACACTGGCCAGTGAGTGTGTCAAATCACCCTATCAACCAATCACTGCATACACATTTGGGTGTGTGGGGTGTGTAGGTTCTCTGTGTGAGCGCAGTGTGTGTGTGTGTGTGTGTGTGTGTGTAGGTATGGGCTCAAGGTGATATCTCCTGAAGAGACGTTTGTGCTGCTGGCCTGTTCTTCAATGGAGAAGGTAGATCTCACCTCTGGATCCACAGAGATCCTACTGAGAAGAACCAGACAAAAACATGAAACGCTACAAAAACACCAATTCCTTGTGTGTGTGAGCTGATGTGTGTGTGTGTGTGTGTGCGTGGTTCGCAGACCAAGTGGCTCCGCTCCATCAACCAGGCAGTGGACCTGGCTCTGAGCGGGTCGGGGCAGGAGGCAGGGGCAGTGGCCTCGGGGGGGCGGGGCAAAGGGCGGAGCCTCCCATCTCCAGGACCGCCTCCTACACCTTCTACAAGGACAGCCGTCTGAAGGAGGCCACCTACGAGGGGCGCTGGCTGGCCGGCAAGCCCAACGGGAGGTGAGTTCCCTGGGGAGAGGGTCTGTCTGGCCTGGGTCTCCCTCGTCACATCCAGACAGGGACAGAACAGGGCGCTGCTGTGTGGTTTGAAAGACCGTCTTAGATGCTGCTGGTCTACATGGACTGGAGAAGGATTTTGGTTCTGCAGGAGAGGTGTGTCTCTCTTGAGGATGTTATTTTGACGGATGATGATTGTTTGTGCTCTTCTTAGGGGTGTGGTGAAGTGGTCTGATGGGAGAATCTACACGGGAACCTTTAAGAATGGACTGGAGGATGGGTAAGAGTTACTGTAACACCAGCTTTTATAAATGTGCTCCATTCAAATGTGTTACAATCATATGACACGGTTTATGTGTGTGTGTCTGTGTGTGTGTGTGTGTGTGTGTGTGTGTGTGTGTGTGTGTGTGTGTAGGTATGGAGACTACGTGGTGCCCAACAAGGCTCTGAACAAGAGTGACCACTACCAGGGTCACTGGAAGGAGGGGAAGATGCACGGCCAGGGGTCATACAGGTCAGAGGTCACGCAGGTCAGGGCTCACACAGGTCAGAGAGGCAGCCTGGCTGTGTGTGGTGCAGGCTAGTCCACGATGGTTCTAGCCTGCGTAGACCAGGTCTAGCCCAGTGTATTTCTAGCGTGTGGTTCTGGGTGCAGGTACGCTACAGGGGAGGTGTACGAGGGCTCGTTCCAGGACAACATGCGTCACGGCCACGGCATGCTGCGCAGCGGCACCCTCAACTCCTGCTGCCCCAGCGTCTTCATCGGCCAATGGCTGCAGGACAGGAAGTGTGGCTACGGCGTGCTGGATGACATCACCAGGGGGGAGAAGCACATGGGCATGTGGCAGGACGACCAGCGGCAGGGCACCGGCGTCATCGTCACCCAGTTTGGCCTCTACTACGAAGGAGCCTTCTGCAACAACAAGATGATGGTGAGACGCACTCCTCCTCCTCTTCCTCCTCCTCCTGTCTTCCTCCTGCTAGCCAGAGCCGGTATTTAACCTTCATCTGTGCTCTCTCTCTTCCTCTCTCTCCCTCTCTCTCTCTCTCTCTCTCTCTCTCAGGGTACTGGGGTGCTGCTGTCTGAAGATGATACTTCTTATGAAGGGGAATTTTCAGAGGACTGGACTCTCAATGGGAAGGTGATTGAAAACTGACCATACACACACAAAGGACACAGGCCCAACACACACCACACACACACACACCACACACAGGACACACACAAAGGACACAGGCCCAACACACACCACACACACCACACACAGGACACACGCACCACACACAGGACACACACACCACACACAGGACACACGCACCACACACAGGACACACACCACACACAGGACACACAGGACACACGCACCACACACAGGACACACAGGACACACGCACCACACACAGGACACACAGGACACACGCACCACACACAGGACACACAGGACACACGCACCACACACAGGACACACAGGACACACGCACCACACACAGGACACACAGGACACACGCACCACACAGGACACACAGGACACACGCACCACACACAGGACACACAGGACACACGCACCACACACAGGACACACGCACCACACACAGGACACACGCACCACACACAGGACACACAGGACACACGCACACAGACACACGCACCACACACAGGACACACAGGACACACGCACCACACGCACCACACACAGGACACACGCACCACACACAGGACACACGCACCACACACACCACACACAGGACACACAGGACACACGCACCACACACAGACACACAGGACACACACACCACACACAGGACACACGCACCACACACAGGACACACGCACCCATGCTCATGTCTGCTGCCCTCCCCAGGGGGTGCTCACCATGCCTAATGGAGACCTGTTTGAAGGCTCCTTCTCTGGGGAGTGGGGCTCGGGGTTAAAGGTCACAGGCTCCTACTTCAAACCCAACCTCTACGACACAGACAAGGACAAGACTCACTCTGTGTAAGTAATAATAATAACCTTTATTTAACCAGGAGAGACCCATTGAGATAAAGAATCTCTTTTTCAAGGGAGACCTGGCCAAGACAGGTGTGTGTTTGTGGCCATGTCTGCCTGTGTCTGTTTGTTTGTGTGTGTGTTCAAATGTCTTTCAAGTACACTCAGATTTGTTGTAATACTGAGACAAAGTAAATAAGCCATGCTTGTGTGTTTGCGTGTGCATATGCATGCCTGTGTGTGTGTGTGTGTGTGTGTCATCAGTAAGCTGGGCCGCCTGGTGGTGTGTGCGGAGGACAAGTGGAGGGCTGTGTTTGAGGAGTGCTGGAGCCAGCTGGGCTGTGAGGCCCCGGGGCAGGGGGAGCACAGCCAGGCCTGGGACCGCATCGCTGTGGCCCTCACCTCCAGCAGTAGGCAGCACCGGGACAGGTACACACATCATACACACACATTACACACTAACAGACACACACATATACACACTACTGGGACAACAGTGCTGTAGCACTGACCGTGTGTGTGTGTGTGTGTGTGTTCCAGCCCGGAGCTGGGACTGAGCCGCACTCACAGTAAGACCTTGGAGAGTCTGGAGTTTATCCCACAGCAAACTGGCCCTGTTACCATGGAGACGTATGACAGTATCCGCCATTACCTCATCAAGGTGAGCCCACATAAACCCTCCCTAATCCCCGTCTCCAGATGGACACACCGGGGGGGGGGGGGGGTGGCGGGGGGTGAGAGGGGAAAGGAAAGAGAGAGGGGGAAAGGGAGGGAGAGATAAGAGGAGAGGGGGGGGGAGGAGAGGGGGAGAGAAAGACTACGAAGTAGCTGATACCGAGATCATTGGTCTCGTCATGGACCAACTACCTGTCTACTCCCCCCCTCCTCCTCCCTCCCCCCTCCCTCCCCCCCCCTCAGGCATGTGACACCCCCCTGCACCCCCTGGGGCGTCTGCTGGAGGCGCTTGTGGCCGTCTACAGGATGACCTACGTGGGCGTGGGCGCCAACCGCAGGCTCCTCCCCCAGGCCGTCAGCGAGGTCATGTCCTACCTGTCCCGCATCTTCCAGCTGGTCAGGTCAGCCTGCGGCCGGCGGCGGCGGCGGCGGGGGGGGGGGGGGGGGAAGGGAGAACGGTTAACAGTTACCTGGAGAGCTAGTGTATCTGAATGAATCAGATGTATACCTGCCTCTGTGTGGATGTTAGGTTCCTGTTCCCTGATCTACCAGAAGAGGGCGGTCTCATCCCAGAACCCTCCAGCCTGGACACGAAGGAGTCTTCCTCCACCAGCAACCAGCTGGAGTCCCCCAAACCTGGGTAGGATTGCAGCACACACACACACACACACACCCCTCCAAGCTGGGACAATAATATGCCCCCCAAAATAGCACGATGGCGTCAGTAAATCCAATTTTGTGTGTATGTCTGTCTGTGTGTGTGTGTATGTCTGTGTGTGTGTGTGTGTGGTCCTGCAGGCGTGTGGTGAGCAGCTCGGCCCTGCTCCTGCCCGTGCTGCTGCCTCGTCTTTACCCCCCTCTGTTCACGCTGTACGCCCTGGAGAAGGAGCGCGAGGACGACGCCTACTGGGACTGTGTCATCAGGCTCAACAAGCAGCCCGACCTGGCCCTGCTGGCCTTCCTGGGAGTGCAGCAGTCAGTCTGACGCTCTCACACACACACATCTTCATCACACCCACACACACAGGTTAATGAGATCATGGTCTTTGTCTTTCAGGAAGTTCTGGCCCGTGTCCTTCTTCTCCTCAGACCCAGTGTTGGGAGACAAGCAGCAGGTAGAACAACACTCCTACAAAGATGATCGAACATGTTATTACAGTGGACTTCATGCCTCTCTCTCTCTCTCTCTCCCTGTCTCTCTCCATGTCTCTCTATCTCCATCGCACTCCCTGTCTCTGTTCCTCCCTCTCTTCCTCTCTCTCTCCCTCTCTTTCCCTCTCCCTGTCTCTCTTCCTCTCTCTCTTTCCCTCTCCCTGTCTCTCTTCCTCTCCCTCCCTCCCCCCCTCTCTCTTCTTCCCTGTCTCTCTCTCTTCCCCCCAGGTTCTCTCCACTACTAAGGACTCCTGCTTTGCGTCTGCAGTAGAGACCTTGCAGCAGATCAGGTAGGCTGCTAACAGGATCCACACACTGACTCAAACACTCAGGTGGAAGTGATGAGCCGTCTGACGTGTGTGTATGTGTGTGTGTGTGTGTGTGTGTGCTCCCCTCTCCCCCCCCCAGCACCACCTTCACCCCATCAGACAAGCTGCAGGTCATCCAAATGACCTTCGAGGACATCACACAGGAAGTGCTGTCCCTGCTGAAGGAGGACTTCCTGTGGTCCATGGATGACCTGTTTCCCTGTCTTCCTGTATGTGGTGCTGCGAGCGCGGTGAGTGGCATGCTCCTCCCCCACCTCCAGATTCCCACCAATCAGGATCAATCCAGCATCCCTGCGCCCTCCGACCCCAGGGTGTGACCTGTGGGGGGATTCTGGACCACTAAGCTGATTGCGGCGGTCACTGGAGTGTGTCACTGTTGTCTTGACGACAAAATGGTGTGTTTCAGAATCAGGAACCTGGGGTCGGAGGTCAGTCTGATTGAAGACCTGATGGACCCCTGTGTCCAGCATGGAGAGCATGGGATCATGTTTACTACACTCAAGGTACACACACGCACACACACATATACTGTATCTATACACAGACACAACCCTCGGTTATCCAGTATACTATAAAATCTTGTCTGTTTCGACTGGCAATCTTTTATATCACAGCCTACATTAATGGATTGTATATGGAATGATGTTTGGAAATCTCTAGGTTAGGTTACTGTCAGTGGATCCTGATTTGCTCTCTTTTTCTCTCTCCATTCTCCCCCCCCCCCTCCCCTCACCCAGGCGTGCTACTATCAGATCCAGCATGAGAAGATCTCCTAAGCTCGTGTCCCGCTCCACCACCCCCCCCTCCCCCAGACAGACGGAGAGCTCCGCTCCACGCCCCCTGCTCTCAGCATGAGGCGGCAGGGCCCGACGGCAGGGCCCGACGGCAGGGCCCGGGATTGGAGGGCTGCGGGGGTGACGTGTCAGGGCAGGCAAAGGAGGATCACTGTGAAGGGACTGCTTACTGCCCATCTGCTGTGCTGGGGCCCAGTCACCCCCCCCCCCCACACACACACACACACACACACACTAACCTCCACTCACATACAGATACACACCACTCACATACACAACTGAGCTTACTGTATTGGCCATTGTTGAAGCGTGAGAATCAGTATTCAAGCTCGGATCAGTTTCCCCTCAGTATTATAACACACAGCTGAGTGTGTGTTTGTGAGTCTGTGTGTTTGTATGTGCCAGGGAACTAAAGACGATCCACTGTGAAGCGTTTCATTCATTCCTGATCCCTGAACGGACTCTGACGGCTGCTTGTCATCTGATGGGTCTTCCACCCGGGAGCTGGGCAGCAGCCTGTGCTCCCTCCTGCACCACCTGTCCCCTCCCCCAGGGGGAGCTCTTCCATCACACCGCTCTGCTCACCTCATGTTCTTCCATGCACAGGGGGTCTGTGTTGGAATCTACTGAGGTGATCTGGTGGTTGTAATACTGTTCTCACTGTTTTGATGGATATTTCTTAACAGTCTGTACATTGTATGTTATTTTTGAAACACTTATTATTTTTGTATGTTTTATTATTATTTTACGTTTACAACATGGCTTAAGAAATGGTCCACAATGTAGATGAAGAAGGAAGGTTCTAGTGTATCCAAGGCTTTAGAAGTGTTCAACAGGAAACCTTCTTTCCTGTTGAAGTTCCTACCTGTTTCTTTATCAGTGTTTTGATCTATATGTAAATCTCAGCTGATGAGAGTATTTAATAAGACAATTCTGTTTGGGACTACCACACTGATGTGGTCCAGTCCTAACAGACACGGTTCCATACTGCCTGAACAGAATACTGATTCCCAAGAGGAAGTTGGGAGGAATATGACAGTTGGACGGTTCACGAGGCTGTCATTGAAGAAGGATCAGAAACACCCATCTGTTTCTGCTGTTTAATATTATCACCTCAATGAACCAATAGAGACGGTTCTAAATATTTACATTGTAATATTCCCTCAAAGTGTGTAATCAAATTAACTGTAGTGAGTCCACAAATCAGTACAGATGAAGTCGAGTCATTGTTTTGATATGTGTGAATCAACAGTGTTGAGCTGATTCTGTGGGACATGGTTGGTGAGGCACTGTTAATTAGGACTCACACCGTCCATGTGAAAGTGCTATTTTAAATGTATTTAAGTACCAGATTTTAAAAAGATGTTCAGTTGATCGGGTATTAATATTCCTGTTATATTTGTACTTGAAGTAGGCTATGGTGACCAGCAAACCAGAGGCTTTCCACTGGTGATGGCCTGTGTGGTTATCTCTCTCCAGGTGCTGTGACACCAGGAACCTGTACAGCATCAATGAGGTGTTTCATTAAGGTCCTGGAGAAAGTGTCTGTTACTTCAATTCAAAGATTCTCATCTTCCTAAATTGTACATTTCTGTCACATACGAACATAAGACAAAAAGGCAATAAAGTGATCTGATGAGCGATGGAACTGTGAACGGGCTGGTCGTCCAGCTGCATTTTATTTAAATTTTTTGTCTATGGATTTATGTGTCAGAAGATGTCACTGAGTCCAAACTACAGTAACAACCCTCTTAGCTGGATACACCTAAAGGCCTTCACACAGAGAGGGAGAGAGAGAGAGTTAAAACTAAAATATATAGTTGAGGCCAAAGCCTTTTACAACACAGGAGATAATATACGTTTAAAGTTCAAGTCCCAATATGGGGGACTGTACTGTTTTTAAAGGGACTGTCATGTAGGATCCTGTGGCCACATGTCAACAATCCAGATTGTGCAGCGTAGTGAAACGACATCAGCAGAGAGATAACTATAACCATGAGCAAAAGAAATGATTCTGGCTCAGGTCGAGCGTAGGAAGCGCTTCCAGCTGTTGCTTGTTGCAGCTCAGTGTTTAATTAAACGTCCAGGTTTTCTTGGACTTGGGAGTTATACCAGGCTGTGTCATCACTGTCCGACGTGTGTTAAAAGCAGAAAGAGTTAAGAAGCTTTGGAGCCCCTGGACAGACGGTGAATACGCTGCTTCCGGCAGAGGCGGCTATCCTGCCTGGGATTAAGTGGGATAGAGAAGGATTACAAAGCCCCATTCCTTTATGGGTACTCCAGAGTGAAAACGCCGACACGCTCCCTGCGTACCTCCGGAAGGAAACCTGCTTCTTTAATTTGGACCATACTGTCAACAGAGCTTCCGAATGCAACACAATTAACGGTTTCATCTCTGGGGGGACTTGGAGACGAGGTACGGAGGTAAGTAGTGTAACGGGTGTCGTCGTCGCTGGCCGGTAATGGACTCGGAGCGATGCTTTAACTGCAGGGGGCTTGATTGTGCTTTTCACCCTTAGAGGGAGGTTTTTAAATCGTTCTCACGGTGGATTGTCCTTGTTCAGTAGGCCTATTATCTGAAGCTGTATCAGTATGGCGCACTCAACAGCGTGTCAGTTGTATAAAAAAAATACAGTGTCTATGTAAGAGGGAAGAGAGGATCACTGGACAGCTCCGAAGCGTGTCACTGACTTTTGACCTTCTTGACAGAGGAGCTGGACTTGTAATCACTTAGCCTCTGGGAGAGACCGAGGACATTTGAAATGACATCCATGTCATCAACCATCACAGTAAATTCTGTCAGTGCTGGTAGATGAAATGTATCAAATACACCTGATGCTTCATAAAAGAACAATTTGGGTTTCAATAGGTAAAAGTATTTTTTTTCCCTGGCAGTGAGTCGCGGAGGCGCGTGTAGGGGCAGACGGTAGCATGAAGCAGGCCGTGGAGGCGCAGGTGGTGACGGCTCACGCGGAATTAGGAGAACACGGTAATCGGAGGGAAAAAAACCTCCTCTTTACATAACGAACTTCTCTCCCATACCATTTTCATAATCCTCTTGATGTACTCTAATGTCTGTGTATGTTCGTTTGTGTGTCGGTGGGAGGGCGTGTGTGTATGTGACTGTGTGTGTGTGTGTGTTGTCCAGGCCTTAAGCAGATCCTGACTGATGTGATCAAGGAGGTGAAGATATCCATCGACAAGGACATTAATGGAGCAGATCTGCTGAACACATTACTGAATGCTCCATGGCTCAAATCTCTGCTTAAGGTCAGCTAGGAAACTGCAGTACTGGGGGGTGTTCCATACACAGACACATGCTCATGGACCCACCCACACACCCTTAAACCCGATCACACACACATTCACACACACACTCACACTGATCTCTAGTGTTCTTCCATCCTCCCAGGTGTATGAGTTCCTTCAGCAGCACCACAAGAGTCCTCCCTCCCCAGTCCTCCCCCACACCTCTGCTCTCTGTCACCAGGTAAGCCCCCCTCCTTCACTCTAACCCGCCTCCTCAAGTCTGAATTGACCTGCCACAACGCCATAGTAGCCATACCTCAGCCACCAGGCACGGTGAGCACTAGAGTGCACAGATGCTCTCCCTGTCTTCCCCAGGTGCTGGCAGACCTGAGGTCAGTGGCGGAGCCCTCGCCCGAGGCCCAGGAACTCGACACCCTCCTCCGAGGGTCGCACCTCCAGGTGAGGCCTGGAGACAGACACGCAGACAGATAACCAGACAAACGGATAACTACACAGACAGATAACCAGACAAACAGATAACCAGACAGACAGACAGACCACTTGATATACAGAGAAATAGCCAGCGGTTATGCTGTGTCACGGTGTATTTCAGCGGTTGTGTTGTGTGTCCCAGGCGCTTCTCTCGGCTCATGACACGGTGGCCCAGAAAGACTACGAGCCCGTGCTCCCGCCCCTCCCCGACAACCTGCCTGACGACGAGGAAGCCACGAGGATCGTCTGTCTCGTCAAGAACAAGCAGACGCTGGTGAGTCTGGGCTGCTGAAGCTTCACGTCTTCACAGGAGTTCTGGAGGTCAATTAAGGTTATAAGTTGTCATGTCTCTGGGTACGGTCTATTCCTGTCAGTCACCATCAGGAGCCTCTGAGACTGGCTAGTGGATGTGCTGGATGTGCTGGATGTGCTGGATGAGTAGGTAACTCTATCTCTCCCATGAAAGAGGGGCTCTGGAGGGGGCATCCGCCGTCGCTGGGACACCCTGAGACAGCTGACCTGGGAGAAGCTGGGCTGCAAGGGGGTGGTGGGGACCCAAGGCCGGGGGGCCGGGGGCCAGGGCCCAGCTGGGGCCCCCGCTAGGAGGGGTAGCTACCCATCAGCCGAGGCCCTCCAAGCCCATCCCTCACGGCCCTCCCACCCCCCTCCTCGCTATAAACCAATGAGTAACTGTAGAATGTGCCAGAGTAATGCCCTCTGGGAAAAAGGTCTCAATCGAACCGCCCCTTCAGTTTGCAGCTCTGTTGTGATTGGTAAGACTAGATCTTTGTTCACATTTGTTTTGTATTGTTGTTTCTATATATTTCCAGTCGTTCTTGGGTTAGTAATATCTCATATTCTCCCTCCAAACTCCTCCTCAACCTCTCCTTCCCTCTTCCACCTCTCCCTCTGGAGATGATGTGATTGAGGAGCTAGACAGTGGAGAGGAGGGAGAATCTGCCAGCACGCTACTTCCCCTCCCCCAGCAAACCCCACCCCTCCAGCCCTGGTCAAAGACACCCCCCTACCTGTCCGGCTACTGGTCTCCTATTGGGGAATACCTCCATCCTGGCACCCCTCCACGCCTCCGGACGCCCACCCCACAGGTTCGCACGGCTCCCCCCAGCCCCATGCACCGCCAACGGGTAGTGGAAGTCCCTCGTGGGCCCCTTGTGGAGCTAGCCAAGCAGGAGAGCCTGGATGAGCTGAGGACCACGGTGAAGCAGGCCGCCAGCTCCATGGAGCGCAGCACCAACGACGTCCGACTCCTGGGGCAGGAGATGGCCGCCGCCACCGAGCGCATGTCGGAGAGCGTGCTGGAGAACGCCCATGCCCTAACCCTGCTGGCTGAGGTGGTGGACAGGCTGCAGGTCCTCATTGCGGCCAGCAGGGCGGCAGACTCTCCCATCACCGAGACGAGGTGTGACAGCCCACAGGTCGACGCACGGGCCGCGGAACACGGCCACTCTCCAGGTCACCCCGAGGGCCAGCGTGGACGCTCCCGACCCCGTCCGGCCGTCCTACAGCAGCACGGCTGCGAGGCGTCTTCCTCCTCCCCTTCTTCCTGCTCCAGCTCCCTGACCGGCTCCGTGGACGGACCCTCCACCTCCCAGGCGGCTGGTCAGCCAGCCTCCCGCCAGGGCTCCCTCAAGGCCGAGCTGAACACCAGTTCACCGCCCACCTCGCCACAGAAACAACCCCAACTCCCGAACGGCCTATCGGAAGCCTTGAACCTGGAGCAGACGTGCAGCCCGTCCAATCAGAGGAGGAAGAGGAAGAAGAAGAGGAAGAAGTGAGTCCAGCGTGCATGTCTCTCTGTCGGAGACTCTGTTGCTGTGCTTCACCGACCAGACTTCTCCAGACTCCCAGAAACGGGCGGCAAACAGGCATTTATATCTCTTCTCTTCTCCTCCTCACATCTCTCCTCATCCTCACCGCACCATCTATATGTTTCCATGGAGGTTTGTGTGCTGTGGAGGAAAACCATTGGACTGTTCCATTCACCGCTGCATCCGGTTCATCCGTGTCTGTCTGTTCCAGACCATCCCCCTATATGCCTGTTAGCTGGGACATGATTCCTTTGTTTGTTCATAATGGTTCCATCTGTGGGTCCCTTTCGCCAGTCCTGCCATGGGTTGCAGGATGCTGTTGTAACTAGACCCTGTGTTCTCTCTGTCAGGGGGCCACGATCAAGAGGAATGAAAGCACAGGAGAGATCTCCGTGGCTCGGGTCATCCACGGGGGACTGGCCGACCGCAGTGGTGAGGCCACGCCTCTCTCTCTTCCTCTCACTCTTCCTCTCACTCTTCCTCTCACTCTCCTCCATCTCTCTTGCTCTATTTCCTTTTTTCGACTTCTCTCCTTTACACCTCTCTCTCTCGTTTATTCTCTCTCTTGATCTCTTTCCTTTTTCTTTCTTTCTGAGAAAGTGAGACACGAGAGATAGATGGGACTCTCTCTCTCCTTCTGCCAGTCTCTCCATCCCCTGTTCAGAGGTTGGGTTTGATCTCTCCCCTCCCTGCAGTGTGTCGGAGGATTTGCGTTTGATGCATGTTTTCTGTGTCATCTGTTGGCTGGCTGCAGGTCTGCTACACGCAGGGGACAGGATCATAGAGGTGAACGGCTACCCTGTAGAGGGCCTGGACCCAGAGCATGTTATACAGATACTGGTAGGTCAAGCATCTCTTCCTACCCATAAATACACTGGATAAACCTAGTCTAGTGGTAGATTGTGTGTGTGTGTGTTCCTCACTTGTCATTTGTCATCAATGATGCTTTGCCTCCATTCAGAAGAGGGTGAATTGTGTGTGTGTGTGTGTGTGTGTGTGTGGGGGTCTTCCAGGCGCAGTCCCAAGGCACCATCATGTTCAAGGTTGTTCCCATCACAGAGAGAGCTGTTCACAACCAGACCATGGTGAGTGACACACGCTGTTGTTCGCTATAAGTCCCTCTCATGTATGCTTGTTTACCTTTTAACACATAACACACACACAAACACACACACAAACATGACTTCATTTGGAGAAAGTTGACAGTTGAAAGAAGATACCAATAGATGTCTCACCTTCAGCAACCTGAGCCAGGCCTACCCTTAAATGAAATTCAAAATCAAAATAGAGAGAGGGTAGGACTCTCGCCTTACTCCTGTGTGTGTGTGTGTGTGTTGTGCCTCCAGCTGTACATGCGGGCCATGGCAGACTACAATCCCCAGCAGGACCCAGCGATCCCCTGTGCCGACGCTGGCATGAGCTTCAGGAGAGGAGATCTGCTGGAGATTGTGGATCAGACAGACGCCCTCTGGTGGCAGGCTAAGAAACTGCCCAGCACCTCGGCTTGCGCTGGTCTCGTCCCCTCCTCCAAGCTGCTGCGGAGGTCAGAGTTCATGCTGGGACGGTTCCCGTGGTCGGTTTGTGTTGGTGCTGTTTAGTACTGATGGCCTGTGATAATATTAACCACCCCAATCTCTGGTCTTGTTTGCAGGAAACAGAAGGAGTTCTGGTGGTCTCAACCTTTCCAACCTAACACCTGCATTAAAACATGTAAGTAGGAGCTAGGCTAACTATCTGATTTAGCTAACTTGACATCCCTGAATTTCTGTTTTTTTTATATTTTTTATATCAAGAATAGGGGTTTTAAGACTAGTTTTATGGCTTGTATATCTGATTATAACTGTTAAAAGTTGACTCGGTGTGTAGTGGTATCTTAACAGCTTCTGGTTGTGTCTTGTCTGTTCACCTGCTTACCTGAAGTGAGCACTGTGGAAGAGGGTAAGATGACTTCCTGTGTCATGTCTGGGCTTCCTGTCTGACTTCGGTCACCGTGTCTAACCTCTCTGTGATCTGTCCTCCATGCCTGCCCCTCCAGAAGAAGACCTCCTGGCTATTGATGTGAAGGGTGTTGAAGCAGGTGAGGGCTTCTCTTTCCTCCCCTCACCTTCTTGGTAGTGTGTCATTTCTCAACTTTTGTTTCTATACTATCATTCATATACTTTAATTGAATTGAATTTCTATACGCTTCTTAACTGTTGTTTATCTTCCGTCCATCTTCCTCAAACAGCCGAGGAGGCGTTTGATTCTGGTAGGTGAGTCTTTGTTGAATTCTGTCGTTTCTCTGTGCTGTGTCCTAGTTTGAGAACGTGTTGCGCTGTGGCTGTTCTGCAGTTTCTTTCCATAACTTCTGTGTTCCTGTTGACTGCAACACTCTGATGGATCTATATGGAACTGTTGTATGGTGTTTCTCTTTCTCCCTGTTCATGCGCTCCAATGGTGTTTTGTAGAGGAACTAAAAGAAGGTGAGCATGTCTTTAAACTAAGAAAGAATTCACAACAACCACAAGTGTTATTTCTAGGGGGTTAGGGTGAGAATTGGTGTAAGGGTTAGAGTTACATTACGGGTGAAGTTTGGGATTTAGAATGGGAGTAAATTGTCTGACCTCACTAGCATAGTAACACAACGTGTGTGTGTGGTTCCCATTGTCATTTGTCATCTCACTGTCCTGTTTATTTCTTCTCCATTCAGACGAGGGTGATTTCAGCAGCAGCACTGATGGAGTCTATCTGGGTACTCTCCATCCCTCTCTCATCCCTCTCTCATCCCTCTCTCATCCCTCTCTCATCCCTCTCTCATCCCTCTCATCCCTCTCTCATCCCTCTCTTATCCCTCCAACTTCTAGAACGACAACCATGTTTATCTCCGTCCATCTCCCATCATTATCTTTCATAATTTATAAATTACACATAATATAATGTATAATATATGTGAATGAATGTGGTTCCTGCAGCTGGGTTCAGACGCAGCCTGCGTCTCTGTCGGCGGCGGTCACACAGTGCCAACCAGTCGTGCCACTCGCGCTGTGCCACCGCCCTGGCCAACCCGTACGAGGAGGTGGTGAGGTACCAGCGTCAGCCGCAGGACCAGCACCGCGTCATCGCCCTCCTGGGTGAGGCCTCAGGGTCAGGGTCAGACACTAGGGACACGCCCTTACCAATGTCATCAGACTGTTGAATCGTCCCCACTGTAAATTAGCAGCATAGCAGGGGTAGTGATAGCATTTAGGGGAATACAAATGATGTTGGTCCCTCTGAAGGTAACCGTGTTGAATCTTTCACTTCAGTCATAAAGTACATGTTGTGTTTATGTGAAAGAAGAATATTGTGTTTCCTCTCTGTAAGGTCCCTCTGGCGTAGGAGTGAATGAACTTCGGAGAAGATTGATTGAAATCAACCCAGATTTCTTCCAGGGACCCGTACCCCGTATGTACCTGGCCTGAATAGCTACTGTAGGCTTTGTTTCCTGAACAAAATGAACCTGCTTGTTGTGTACATGTACTATTTATAAAGAGTATGTAATTAACGTTCGTTTAAAATCTACTGATTTGTTTTCTTTTAAACCCCAACAGATACTACACGGGCACCCAAGAGCTATGAAAAGTCTGGCCGGGAGTATCACTTCATCAGCAGAGAGCTGTTTGAGAACATGATGTTCAACCACAGGTAGCTTTTTCACCTCTTGCTTACATAAAAATAAGTGTTGTTCCATCTAATAATACTTAGGTGACAGACAGTGGCATCTCTAACTCTCGCTTCTGATCCATGTTCTTCTGCTGTAGTTTCTGTGAGCTTCCTATGTACGTCGCTTCAGGTGAAAGCGTCTTTTAAACTATTCAAATGTAAATGTAACACAAGGCATTGTGGGTGACGGCAGGTTCTTGGAATACGGGGAGTACAAGGGCCATCTCTACGGCACCAGTCTGGATGCTGTGAAGGACATTCTGAGCAGAGGGAAAATGTGTGTCATTGACATCGAGCCTAAAGTGAGTTCTGCTAGGTTTCAACTGTATTTTATTTCAGTGGTGTATATCCCTTTTTACAAGTCAAGTCACAGGGCTTCACAGCTGCCCACAGATCAGCACCTTTAACCAACCTAAAACCCGCAAGGTTGGCGGTTTGATCCCTAACTCCCTTGCTCCTGATGGGCAGGCCAGCACCTTGCATGGCGGCTCTGCCACCAACTGTGTGTGTGTGTGAAGGGGTGAATGAGAGGCAAAAAGGCTTTGAGGACCGTCAGAGTATTCATGCAATCCATTAAGACTCACTGTGTGTTCACCTCCCCCTTCAGGCCATCCCGTACGTGAGGACCCATGAGCTGCGGGCCTACATCATCTTTGTGAAGCCTCCCTGTGCAGAACGTATGAGGGAGACCAGACAGAATGCCCAGATCACCCCCAACTACTACGTCGACAGACCTTTCAAAGTAAGCACCACAACCGCAGGATTTTCAGTTAGATTTGGAAGGTCCTGTGTCCTTACTGTTAAGAGAGACTGTAACAGGTCTGGGGAATGATACCAGTGGTTGTCAGAAGGTTAGTTGGTCCGGTCAGAAGCGTCTTTTTTTTGTTCACCCTGCCTGCTTGCGGAGATGTGGTTACTTTGTGATGTGGCTGGTAAATCCAGAACGTTCCTTGACTTTGGTCACCAAAACACTGTTGGAACACCTTTGATACGTGATCCTCTGCTGTACCTTCTGTCTGCACTGTGTGTACTTTGCTTTCGGATCAAGGGGTCTACAAAATGAATAAAATGTTCAATGTAAACGTGTGTGATGATCTTCTGTCCCTCTTTCAGGAAGAGGACATCCAGGAGATTGAGGATGCCACCAGGAAGATGGAGATGCACTTCTGCCAGTTCTTCAACCACGTGATCGTGAACGACGATCTGCAGGAATCGTGCTTGCAGCTTGTGACAGCCGTGAGGAGGGCGCAGGACGAACCCCAATGGCTGCCGGTCAGCTGGATACGCCCCACCGACCAATCCTGAGAGACCTGAGGAGACCAGGGTCAAGGAGAGGGGATGTGAAAATAGAAACAGCAGGGGGCAGGGAAGATGGAGGAGAGGGGGACGTGAAGAGGAGAGGAGAGGGGGAGATGGAGAGGATGAGAGGAGAAGGTGGAGAGGAGGAGGAGAGGGGAAGATGGAAAGTAGGATGAGAGGGGAAGACAGAAGTGACCGGAAGAAAATATGCTACCATGGGACGAATGGACGAGGAAATCACTTCTTGAACAAGGGGGATTAGGGAGTATGTTGTGGATTAACTCTGTTTTATTTTTGTTTTGATCTAGCGTATGACTTGGATTGTGAGTGGAAGAGAGTTGACACGGATAATGTCCTGAAGTGATTTAGTGCTGATTCATGTATGTTGACAACTAAATCCCCAGAGTTAAGACAGGGTTGGACCCAGCCCACAACAGAATGTTTTCCTTGCTGATAGTCTGGGTCATCTTTTACTGTCATACAGTGACACAGTTCACCCCCTCTCAATCACTGTGTTTACATGTAGAGCAACATAGTGTTTTGGCTTTGATGTTTGTATTTTTCATATAGCCTATGGATTGTCATTCCATGCCAAACAAAACAACATGTTTAATGTGGTGAGTTGGGATTTGATAAAAGCCATACTATTTAAAGGAACACAATATGAAGACATGGTATTCAACATGTGACCAATAAAATTGCTTTTTAAATAACGACTATGGACATTATTGTTGCAAAACTATTCGCAAATGCGTAACCACGATCCACAAGTGTAGGCTACTACGTCCCTCAAAGGTGTACCACAATCCGCAAATGCTTTACCTTGTTCCACAATGTGTACGACGATCCACAAATTATGGAAGTTTGTCCTGCCGTAATTCAAATGATAGAGGAAATTCTCAAATGATAAGGACATGCTCAACTGGTAAATGCAATGTTCAATTGGTAGGCCTAAATTACATTTTTAAATCATAAATGAAATGATAAATATCATGTTTGCAATCTTTTTTTCTATTTGAGTGTGCATTTATTGATCCGAATGCATTTCTATTAATTTGAAAAAGAAAAAGCAATGTGTTCAATATTTTTATATGGGCCGTTTAGGAATTCTGACTGTCCTTACACAATAACATGAATTACCGACACGGAAATATTTAATGTTGGCATCTTTGTTATGAAATGTGTTTTTCTCCAAGTTGAGGGCGCGACCTACTCACCGCGTCATCGCCAAAGGGAATTAGCCAATCACTTTCCTCCACCCCCACGATCACGTGCGGTATGTGTGCTTATGTAGCCTTACTGTAAATGTTATGAAACAGACTGTTTGGAGAGGAATACAAATTGTTTTGCCTGTCTAAGCGTGTGTCCGACAGAAACATCTCTGGCTGACGAAACATTTACAAGAACAAAGAACAGTCATGGTCTGACTCCTGATAAAAGGTTAGTCCACCGCAACTTAGAAATGTAATAAAGTTTTCAACGACTGGTTTTGATTGCACTAGCCAAGGAAAATTATACCCTACCGTTGGACACATGGTAATCCAAGAGAATAATGTAATGTCATGATTTTAAAGGAAGCAACACAAATATCGTTTTATACGATATTTGTTTTATAAGATGATGCTTGCAAACGAATCATTTGTGTTTCCTGTACTGAGCTGATGGTGCAACTGTCACGATGCGCGGCCACAAGAACATTTACGAATCACTCTGACTAGGCAACTCGTTTCTCCAGAGTCATATTAAAGATTCAAAAATCAAAGTCTCTTGTTCCCCTTTCTGCCCTGTGTCTCAGCCAGCGTCTATGTGGTGAGGAAGATCCGGGCGTCCCTCACTGGGGGGGAACAGTTGGAGAAGCCCATCTTCACACCATGTAGGGCTGGAGGTATGAGTTGAACCCAATTTTATTTTCTAAAAGCGAATACCCCCACCTCTTTTAGATACGTTTTATGTTTGATGCTCATTAACACATCTGTTTGGGGTTCTACTTTCAAATATCTGTGATTAATAATGAGAAAGTTGAGTTGACAGATGCCAGTCTTATACATAACCATTTCACTAAGCATCTTACTCAACACTATACTAGCACAAAATGATCTAATTAGAATAGATACCATTTGACCTTCTGTGGCTTATTGCTTAAGTTACCTAACGACATATTGTAGTTTTTGTTGGTATGCACACACACATACGATTATTGGCAATTATATTTGACAAAGATACCCTGTGACTTAATGGCTCAGATACCAAGTCTGATCTCCTGTTTGTTTGTTTGTTTATCGTGTCAAATTCTATGAATAGAAACCACCATGCCAATCTTGTTTTAGTAATCTAGTAAATCCAGTTTAAATGTCTTAACTAAAGCTCTTATTGTAACCTGCTGCCCTTTAAATAACCCTGACTATCCTTTACAATTGGGGAGAGGCTGTGGAAGAGATGATATGTTTCTGTTTGTTTGTTTGTGATAGATAAGGGATATACGATTTCCCAATATAATAACAACTCTATGACCCTTTACCACCTGTGTGCTCTGCAGAGAAGAAAGAACTGAACGTATCCAAAGCTGAACCACTGCCGGCCATGTTGACCCCTGACGTGGTGGGGGGGGGTTCGTCTCCGGAGACAGCCCTGCAGAAGTGTAACTCCTGAGGTTAAAGGTCACACTGGATTACTTGGCTGGGACATGTTTTACACAAGCACGAATGTTTTACACAAGTACAAATTACACACACGCACACAGAGAAAGAGAGAGAGAACATATCCAAACTGGTTTTCATTTGAACCAATCTGTGAATTAAGTGTTACCAGTTATGCTTGTATAATTACATGAACACACTGACTGTATAAATATGGCTTCACGTCCTCATGTGAAAGTGGCAGTTATGAAGAGCATCTGTTAAAACGTGTGGATTGTATAAATTAGATATTGTATTGTTTCTGTCTTTCCCTTGTCCCAGCCCCTGTCCAGTGTGACCTTGGCTTTGAACAATAAATGATTTATTCTAGCTATAGTGTGTGACGGTCTGTTCACAAACCCCTCAGTCCAGGGGCTGAACAGACCTGATGTTTGCTGCAGCTAGATGTTAAATCAATAAAATTACAATTAAAAACATAAATATCCCTGGTCTCTCCTGGTTTCTTGTTTGTGTAGGCTGCATGCAGTTACATTAATAAAGATTTACATGGAGGATCCATAGTCAAAGTCTCTGCTGAACAGTACATTATCGCTCTCTCTCAGGCTGTCATCCTCCACATCTCCTTCTACCCAGCAAAAGGTATGATGGTGTCTAACTCATGGATTAATGGATTCCGGTGTTTGTAGTTATGCTGGATAACCCCCAGTAGCGTGTAGGCCTAACACTAGGTTAGTAACATGGTGATTGAACAAAGAAGACAGGGAGGTAGAACGTCCTCTAGAGGAAGTTGATACAAATGTCATGGTCTGTTTGAAGTGAGAGTTTATTTCCTGTTTGCGCGTTCACTAAATTCACAAGTAGTCTTGATTAAGATTAAAGAACGCCAAACATCACCGAAATTACAGAATGTAGTGGTAGGACTTTAGTGACCTGAATGCGAGCACTACATTTTTGCCTGGCTGTCATTTTTTCGAGCTCCGGTAAGTTTTGAACTCAAAATGTAAATGATTGAAACTCAATTTGTATGTAACCAATGCTCATCGGGACTATTGAGAAAATTAAATGTTTCTCAGATTTAATAATTAATTATTTTCGGTTTATGTCTTATGTACATTTTATGTTCGGTTTACTCAAGTGTATATTTTTAACGCGAACTAGCTATTTCATGCTTACTTTCATTATAACACCGTGCACGAACAAGAGCAAACACAATGATTTAAATATTGGGCAACTACTCGAGTGGTATTTGTGAACCTCAGAACAGAACACACCGCTGTGAGGGATAAGCGAGGGATACTGTGCGTGTCATTGAGTCCATCTTCATGTCATGGATATAGACCATATAGACAAACTATTTAAATATTCACTCACAGTATATGCATCTTATTTTCTACCCGCAAGTTTTTGCTGCTTTGCCAAGCCCTCAAAATGTGAAAATGGATGCCATCAACACTCGATACATTCTCCTGTGGGAATGGAATCAGTCGCAGCATGACAAAGTCACTTTCACAGCAGAATTCACCTTGTGAGTCACAAGTCCGTTTTGTAAAGGTGGTTCCACTCAACAATAAATTCCGTTCTTGGAAAACATTTTCCATTTTAATATTATCAAATTGCAAATCAGAGATTACAATTATCATCCACCTGATTGTGACTGAAGTATAACAACGAAGCTTTCCCTCTGTTTTAGCTCTAACGATGAAAGCGGCTACACCAGGATATGTACTGGCATGACGCAAAAATGGTGCAACTTCTCCGCCAAACTGGACTACTTTGCGAGTTATGAAGTAAGAGTCCGGGCTGAGGGTCATGCGGGACTCAAGTCAAGCTGGTCCATCAGGAAAGAATTCTGAAGAGGACGGTGAGAGGAGCTTGCATACTCTTTATGTGGACAGACCTGTGGAGCGCAAGTCTGAGCACTGTGTTTGCAATTATAGTCTGGTGTCGATGTGTTTCTGCATTTGAGCAAGTGGCGCTTCTCTTCGGTTACAAACTGTGTAGAAACAAATATCTTACAGTGTGATGCTCAGAGGTATGAAATGACAGCAAGTTCAGAGGTCCACAGGGATGAGGTGCAGTCACCCACAAGCGCTAGTGTGTAACAGCCTTTTCTGTGTCACAGCAACCCTCGGTCCACCAACCCACGTGAGAGTGGAGCCAGGCAACGCCATGGTAACTATCAGCTTCAGGGAGCCAATGACAGAGCAGGGAGCTCCCATGAGCTTCATTCTAAAGAACATGGCATTCAAACTGCAGTACTGGGACACACAGACCCCGAGCCAGGTAACACACACACACACACACACACACATACTGACACAGACATATATTATGTGTTTATCGGAATCATTTGTGTTTCCTGTCAGAGGCGGCGTCACGGTCTTTGTGATGGCAGACTAGGCGGGAACCGGAGTGGCGACGGCCATAACCCAACCTGGGTCTACAGTCCACCCTGAAAATTCCCAAATTAGGGTTAGGGTTAGGAAACGGCTGCCCTCAGGCCTAAACCGACAACGGGGTTAGGGCCGGGGGGGGGCAAACTAGGCGGGAACCGGAGCGGCGACGGCCATAACCCAACCCCTGGGTCTACAGCCCACCCGGAAAATTCCCAAATTAGGGTTAGGGTTAGGAAACGGCTGCCCTCAGGCCTAAACCGACAACGGGGTTAGGGCCGGGGGGGGCAAACTAGGCGGGAACCGGATCGGCGACGGCCACAACCCAACCCCTGGGTCTACAGCCCACCCGGAAAATTCCCAAATTAGGGTTAGGGTTAGGAAACGGCTGCCCTCAGGCCTAAACCGACAACGGGGTTAGGGCCGGGGGGGGCAAACTAGGCGGGAACCGGAGCGGCGACGGCCACAACCCAACCCCTGGGTCTACAGCCCACCCGGAAAATTCCCAAATTAGGGTTAGGGTTAGGAAACGGCTGCCCTCAGGCCTAAACCGACAACGGGGTTAGGGCCGGGGGGGGCAAACTAGGCGGGAACCGGATCGGCGACGGCCATAACCCAACCCCTGGGTCTACAGCCCACCCTTGAAAATTCCCAAATTAGGGTTAGGGTTAGGAAACGGCTGCCCTCAGGCCTAAACCGACAACGGGGTTAGGGCCGGGGGGGGCAAACTAGGCGGGAACCGGATCGGCGACGGCCACAACCCAACCCCTGGGTCTACAGCCCACCTTGAAAATTCCCAAATTAGGGTTAGGGTTAGGAAACGGCTGCCCTCAGGCCTAAACCGACAACGGGGTTAGGGCCGGGGGGGGCAAACTAGGCGGGAACCGGATCGGCGACGGCCACAACCCAACCCCTGGGTCTACAGCCCACCTTGAAAATTCCCAAATTAGGGTTAGGGTTAGGAAACGGCTGCCCTCAGGCCTAAACCGACAACGGGGTTAGGGCCGGGGGGGGCAAACTAGGCGGGAACCGGAGCGGCGACGGCCACAACCCAACCCCTGGGTCTACAGCCCACCCGGAAAATTCCCAAATTAGGGTTAGGGTTAGGAAACGGCTGCCCTCAGGCCTAAACCGACAACGGGGTTAGGGCCGGGGGGGGCAAACTAGGCGGGAACCGGATCGGCGACGGCCATAACCCAACCCCTGGGTCTACAGCCCACCCGGAAAATTCCCAAATTAGGGTTAGGGTTAGGAAACGGCTGCCCTCAGGCCTAAACCGACAACGGGGTTAGGGCCGGGGGGGGCAAACTAGGCGGGAACCGGATCGGCGACGGCCATAACCCAACCCCTGGGTCTACAGCCCACCTTGAAAATTCCCAAATTAGGGTTAGGGTTAGGAAACGGCTGCCCTCAGGCCTAAACCGACAACGGGGTTAGGGCCGGGGGGGGCAAACTAGGCGGGAACCGGAGCGGCGACGGCCACAACCCAACCCCTGGGTCTACAGCCCACCCGGAAAATTCCCAAATTAGGGTTAGGGTTAGGAAACGGCTGCCTCAGGCCTAAACCGACAACGGGGTTAGGGCCGGGGGGGGCAAACTAGGCGGGAACCGGATCGGCGACGGCCATCACTCTGACTAGGCAACTCGTTTCTCCAGAGTCATATTAAAGATTCAAAAATCAAAGTCTCTTGTTCCCCTTTCTGCCCTGTGTCTCAGCCAGCGTCTATGTGGTGAGGAAGATCCGGGCGTCCCTCACTGGGGGGGAACAGTTGGAGAAGCCCATCTTCACACCATGTAGGGCTGGAGGTATGAGTTGAACCCAATTTTATTTTCTAAAAGCGAATACCCCCACCTCTTTTAGATACGTTTTATGTTTGATGCTCATTAACACATCTGTTTGGGGTTCTACTTTCAAATATCTGTGATTAATAATGAGAAAGTTGAGTTGACAGATGCCAGTCTTATACATAACCATTTCACTAAGCATCTTACTCAACACTATACTAGCACAAAATGATCTAATTAGAATAGATACCATTTGACCTTCTGTGGCTTATTGCTTAAGTTACCTAACGACATATTGTAGTTTTTGTTGGTATGCACACACACATACGATTATTGGCAATTATATTTGACAAAGATACCCTGTGACTTAATGGCTCAGATACCAAGTCTGATCTCCTGTTTGTTTGTTTGTTTATCGTGTCAAATTCTATGAATAGAAACCACCATGCCAATCTTGTTTTAGTAATCTAGTAAATCCAGTTTAAATGTCTTAACTAAAGCTCTTATTGTAACCTGCTGCCCTTTAAATAACCTGACTATCCTTTACAATTGGGGAGAGGCTGTGGAAGAGATGATATGTTTCTGTTTGTTTGTTTGTGATAGATAAGGGATATACGATTTCCCAATATAATAACAACTCTATGACCCTTTACCACCTGTGTGCTCTGCAGAGAAGAAAGAAACTGAACGTATCCAAAGCTGAACCACTGCCGGCCATGTTGACCCCTGACGTGGTGGGGGGGGTTCGTCTCCGGAGACAGCCCTGCAGAAGTGTAACTCCTGAGGTTAAAGGTCACACTGGATTACTTGGCTGGGACATGTTTTACACAAGCACGAATGTTTTACACAAGTACAAATTACACACACGCACACAGAGAAAGAGAGAGAGAACATATCCAAACTGGTTTTCATTTGAACCAATCTGTGAATTAAAGTGTTACCAGTTATGCTTGTATAATTACATGAACACACTGACTGTATAAATATGGCTTCACGTCCCTCATGTGAAAGTGGCAGTTATGAAGAGCATCTGTTAAAACGTGTGGATTGTATAAATTAGATATTGTATTGTTTCTGTCTTTCCCTTGTCCCAGCCCCTGTCCAGTGTGACCTTGGCTTTGAACAATAAATGATTTATTCTAGCTATAGTGTGTGACGGTCTGTTCACAACCCCTTCAGTCCAGGGGCTGAACAGACCTGATGTTTGCTGCAGCTAGATGTTAAATCAATAAAATTACAATTAAAAACATAAATATCCCTGGTCTCTCCTGGTTTCTTGTTTGTGTAGGCTGCATGCAGTTACATTAATAAAGATTTACATGGAGGATCCATAGTCAAAGTCTCTGCTGAAACAGTACATTATCGCTCTCTCTCAGGCTGTCATCCTCCACATCTCCTTCTACCCAGCAAAAGGTATGATGGTGTCTAACTCATGGATTAATGGATTCCGGTGTTTGTAGTTATGCTGGATAACCCCCAGTAGCGTGTAGGCCTAACACTAGGTTAGTAACATGGTGATTGAACAAAGAAGACAGGGATGTAGAACGTCCTCTAGAGGAAGTTGATACAAATGTCATGGTCTGTTTGAAGTGAG